>VFFE01009149.1:1280156-1379568 GCA_008921705.1 Burhinus oedicnemus | reverse complement strand
TTTTTCTTTTTCTTTTTCTTTTTTTTTTTCTTTTTCTTTTTCTTTTTCTTTTTCTTTTTCTTTTTCTTTTTCTTTTTCTTTTTCTTTTTCTTTTTCTTTTTCTTTTTCCTCTTTTTTCTCTTTTTCTTTCTCTTTTTCTTTCTTTTTTTCTTTCTCTTTCTTTTTCTTTCTTTTTTTCTTGTTTTTTTTTCCTTCTTTCTTCTTTCTCCTTTTCTTTTTCTTCCCTGGTATGATAGCAGCTATAAACTGACCTTCTTTTCTCAGGCTTGGTTTTATCTTAAGTTGTCTTTCCTGCCTGGCTTAAGAGCAAGTCTGGTTTTGTTCTTTTCCTTGAAAAGTCATTAAGAATTTCAGGATTTGGCTCAGTGATTATGTGAAAGTGCCCCAGCTTCAGGCCCAGAAAGATATTGCTCTCTTCTTATTTCACAGAACACTGTTCACTGCAGGTGGTCTAATGCACACTCATATCCTTTACATTTGCTCTGAAACGTCTCAGGCCTCCGTCTATACTGCTGCTTTGTCATTACAAACCATTCTCCTCCAGGCACTAAAACCCCCCTGTTTTACCTTCCAAAGTTAATGATACTTATCTTTTCACTAGAAGAACATGCTACCCCTTTATCTCTGTCTTTCTTTGCCCTTAATGTTACTGTGTGCCCCTATAAGCTTTTTTTTTTTTCTGAAATGAAGTAAATGTCAACCATTTTAGAGAAATAAAAAAACCCCACCTTCTCCCTACAGATAATAGGGGCTCTGGTCTATTTTAAAATAGTATTTTGGAATGAGAAGATATTGTATCATGATATGAATAGTATAATTTTTAATATACTAATAACTTTAATAACTTTTAATATACTGTAATGCACACTAGTAATAATGAAAAATTAAATTTTATAGTTTACGTGCAGACTAATGGTCTGTATGGTCAAGGAATTTCTCAAGAGTATGCATGATTACTGCTGCCTTTTTTTCTTAAATATGCTGTTAACCAGTGAAAATGCAATTGTATGAAATTTAACATTGTTAATTTTTTCTCTCACTATGGCCAGATTTCAATCTCCAGTCCTGGTGCTAGCACTGACATAAATGTTAAGAAAATTGCTAGTATTAGTGATGTCTGTGAATCTATGAAGCAACAACTTTTGGTCCTGGTGGAATGGGCTAAATATATTCCAGGCTTCTGCGAATTACCACTGGATGACCAGGTATAAGAGGAGACCAAAAAGAGAACTTTAATTACTGTCCTGTTATTTCTGTGATATTTAAAAGTTGTGATTAAACACTCATTTTTTTTCTGATCAAATAGAGCTAGGTGCTAGATCCACCATCTTAAAGTTTTTTAAAGTTTTGAAGTATCACCACCACAAAAACCCCAGAGGAAATTGATAAGACTCTAGCACATTAACAGAAAGAAACAGCAAACTAGTATGTCTTTCAGTGTTTTGTGCTTTCTGTATTCTTTTGGAAGCAGAGATACCAAGCTACATGCAAAAATGAAAAAAAGTCTTGTAAAAAAAGCCATGCTTTTTTCTGACCTTGCAAAGTATTTATTTCATGTTCGCCTTTCATTATAATATGGTTTAAGACAGCGTGTTGTTTAATTTGAAGCAGGTTTTCTCTACTTGCAAAAAAATAAAGCCATTAGAATCTCGAACAAATGCCAAACTTACTAATATCAATCCATAGCAAATAATATTTCATATAATACAGTGTACTAAAACTATATTGTATAGAATGACTGTGGGGCAAAAAAGCATCAGACCTTGAAACTTAAGGATTTTTATGACAGAGGTCTGATCTATCATCACATCTGTAATATATCCTAATTTATCACCGGGTTTCAGAGTTGTGCTGGCACACTCAGAACCAGTGTCTCCATGTTGTGGTAAGCAGTTCTCTCACCAGCCTCCTGGGCAGGAGGTTAATTCATGGCTCAGGATCTCTTGATTCCAGTTCACCAAAATCTGATTCAACTTGAAAATTACTCTGTGAAGTGGAATTGTGTAATTCCTCCTTTTTGCCTCTTCAGTCTCTCAGTCCTGCAAGGAGAGTTAGATCATCCTTGGGTTTGAAACTCAAACTGAGCTCATTCCCTCCATACTCTTCCTTAGGAATATGGAGGTGTTTCAGGCCAAGGAGATGCTCCAATGTAGGAGCTTAATGATGTCTTTGCAGACCCACAGAATATGATATGCGTGCACAAGCTCAATGTGCTGGAATAAGTTAAAAATCTGTTCATGTGAAAGAAGGAGGATTTTAAATGCATTGGTTACACAAGGGCAACAAAAGGAAAAAAAATATTGCTGTTTTTGTTGTTAAGATGGCGTGAAGGAAAAGAAAAGGGATCAGACCTCAGTAGAAAGTTCCTGTCTGTATTTAAAAAAAAAAAAAAAAATCAGCTTAGAAAGATAGGCTGAAAAGTGTGTGTGTTGGGAATGACTCCCGAAACTTAAGTACCTTAGAAGAGTAGTGACAAAGGTATTGGGACTTAAAACAAATGCCACTTTTGCATTTGTGATAGCCTCTTTCTAAGGGGCACTGTGCATTTAGTTATAAAATAAACTGTCTGGTTTTGAACAACCGATTCCTGATCTGGGAATCAGCCTGATTTACAAACCGTAGAGCAAGCCAGAGCAGATAAGTTAACTCTGCTGAAAAGTCTTAACACATTATGTATTCCTAGGTGCATGTACCTTTGCATCACTCATAAAGTATTGGCTTGGATTCATAAGAAAAGAATTACTTGCCAAGAGAGGAGTTTCTTGAGGAAGTAGAGGACTCTGCTGAAGTTTCAAGCAGACATTAAAAACAAAGGAAAGCAAATAGGTGACAGAGAGTAAACTAATGACCACATTTTTAATGTGCCTTCCTGGTATGAATCAGGTTTGTTCTTTGGTGACAGTAGTGGATATTTTAGCATATTTGGCTTTGTTGGGGAAAAAGCTCTTTTAAATGCCACATAAATTTTTGGTTCAAGGTCAGAAAAATGAAACACTGATAGTGCTGAATTTACTGTAACCGTTCATTCCAGCCCACTGGAGTCTTTAGTGTCAACTTAAAATTCCAGAGAAAATTTTGTTAAGGAAATAGGCACTAGGAAATAAATGCAAGTATTGTATTTATTGAGAAGTATTTTGACGAACTGTATGTTTAAAATCTAGACCAAATGCTAGAAGCGACAGAGGATGACAATTTAATTACAGTGTGCTGTTAGTACAGTGTTAAGGTTTTTACATTCACTTTACATTTTACGTTAGAATCTTAACAGTCTTAAACATGGACCTATAGCTGAATACACTCCCGGTAATATGCATCCTCATTTCTTTTGCCCTTATTGGAACTAACTGCTTTATCTTCTAATGAGTCTGTTGTTTTTTCTTGAGGTTGCCCTGCTAAGAGCACATGCTGGGGAGCACTTGTTGCTTGGAGCAGCAAAGCGGTCCATGGCATATAAGGACATTTTACTTTTAGGTAAATATTGGTTTTGTTTTAATTAATAATGATGATGTTATAGTACATTAGCAACCATGTAATCACTTAAGTGGGACAACTGTTCTGGCACAATCAAAGCAATGCATTCTGTGAATGCTAAATAGCTATTAATGACATATTGTCACGTGCTCTGTTCCAGCAAAAGCAGGTGGACAGTTTCCTGTGTTTATACCACTAAAGGTTTATTGGATACCAGAAACCACAACTTAAGAGAGTTCCTGGCAAATTGTCTCCTTGCATTAGCATCCTTTCTGCACCTTTGTCCCATAAAACCCCCAAAAAACAACAACAAAATAAACCCATAATAAACCCTTTGTTTAAGAGAGGAGCGGCCAACCTGTGGCCCGTGTAGTAATTTCAGTCTTCATGAAAACCATTTATCTGGAGCTTTCTCAAGAGCCCTTCAGACATCATCAGAGAGGACCCTACAGGCTAGAAAACTGGATAGCCCTGTGGGAGATGGGTGGCTCCATGGCACAGGGAGGACTCATGCCTGCATAAGCATATTCTTGGTCACTTGAAATGGCTCCTTCACTGGGTTATATAAAGAGAGCATGGCTGTTAGGGAAGGGGATGTCATCGCGTGGTGGTAGCATGTCTTCCCTTCATTCATACAACAGAGAGGCACAGTAACACGATGAGATGCGTGCTTGTGTGTATAGTGACGTGATGAGGAATTTGTTAGCATTGTTTGACACAGTACTCTGCCAGTCAAATATGGACCTCAGTCCTGTGGGCTGGTCATTAACTGTACATGTTGGCATATTTACATGCACAGATTATTTACTGGGTGACAGCTATATTTTGCACAAATACTCTGTTTGCAAAGAACAGTTTTGTATGATACGATGGAGAGTTATTACTTAAAAAAAATATTAATTTGAGTAAGTAAAATGAAATGTCCTTTTGCAAATGGGCTGCTTCTAGTATGTTACATCAAAGTCTTTGTATCAATCCACATGTTGGTATTCTTTCTCTCTAAGGCAACAATTACATAATCCATCGCAACAGTACTGAAGTAGAGATCAGCCGAGTGGCAAATCGGATTCTAGATGAATTAGTTCGGCCCTTCCAGGAGATTCAAATAGATGACAATGAGTACGCTTGCTTGAAGGCAATTGTGTTTTTTGATCCAGGTACCTTTTCGAAAATACCTCTCAGAATTATTTTACATGTGATTATATTGAAAGTAATTTTTGTCGTTGTAGCATCTGCTCATGTTATCTAGCTGGATGGAAAAGAATAAAATGAAAAAACTAAGATGCTCCTCCCAAATCATAATCTGCCTTGACTTTAAGTTTTCATCACTTTTTAAGATGCAAAAGGCCTGAGTAATCCAATGAAGATTAAGAACATGCGGTTCCAAGTCCAAATCAGTTTAGAGGATTATATTAATGACCGTCAGTATGACTCCCGAGGAAGATTTGGAGAACTTCTACTTCTACTGCCTACACTCCAGAGCATCACTTGGCAAATGATTGAGCAAATACAATTGGTTAAACTATTTGGAATTGTTAAAATTGACAGTTTGCTTCAGGAAATGTTACTGGGAGGTAAGCTAACAACTTGTTAAATTTACCATGTTGTATTATGTTGAATTTAGCATATTAAGATGTTGAGGGAATCACGATGTAAGCAAACACTTTGACTATTGCCTTGCTGGCTGAGCCTTGGGTCGTATGATTGTTAGCTCAAGCCTTCTCGTCTTGGCTGCTCATGTTTTTAACTCAGTCCTACAACCACAGATTGTGCTGTGTACTTCTGAGTCATTGCTGGGTATCTAGACATAGAATTCCCTAGGCAGATGGAAGAATCCTTACAAACATTTCATGAAATCCACTGTTAATGCAGTCAAAACACTAAAAATAAACACAGTGCTTAATATGGTTGAAGTCTGGTTAAATTGTTTAATGAATACCCAGAGGCAATTATTCAAATTGCCAATCAAAATATTTGCTCTGCGGAAATGTAATTATTGAAGTGTAAGTCGCTGGCAACAACATGCTCTTTTGAATTGATATATTCTCATGTTATTTCTGCAGGTACTTCTAATGATGCCAGTCATCTGCATCATCCAGTACATCCTCACTTAGCCCAAGATCCATTAACTGGCCAAACTATCCTCATAAGTTCAATGTCTGCTCCTGTACATACAGAACAGATTTGTAAGTAATTGCAAGTTAGCCTTCTGTCATAACATCTCACTGTTACATTTAAAAATATTAATTAGAATGGTGGCCTGTCAGTGCTCATAGAGTAATTTCATCAGCGTTCTTAAATTAAAATAATTGTGCATTAAAAATGTATGTATGTAAACAGTGTTAAGTAAGAAACTTTGACCTGAATTTAATTTAATTTTAAAAATTTGGCACCGTTCTGATATATTATTGTTTTCACATGCACAATTTTTAATAAACTAAAAATTCTGATAATTAAAATATCCTATTTCCGTAGCATGCCAAATGTAACAAAATATCCTTTCAGTGCAGTAGTATGTATATGTGAATGCAGAGTAGGCCAGAATATCAAAATATGTAATTCTTTCTATATTTTTTTCCCAGCAACTCCAGAAACTCCATTACCTTCCCCTCCTCAAGGCTCTGGGCAAGAATACAAAATGTCTACAAATCAGGCTTCAGTCATTGCACAGCAATCTATTTTGAAACAAAAACCATTGTGATAATGTTTCTGTCTCTGTCTTACCCTCACTTCCTTCCTTCCTTCCTTCCTTCCTTCCTTCCTTCCTTCCTTCCTTCCTTCCTTCCTGCCTTCCTGCCTTCCTGCCTTCCTGCCTTCCTGCCCTCCTTTCCCCCTTCCTTCCCTTCTTCCTTTTTATGCACTACATAAATTGGTAGGACACTTGCACATTTAAAATCTCAGGATGATAAGGGAAATTATTTCCTCAGCAGCCACTACTGTGTGTGTTTCTTAAAACACTTCATGATTTGGAAAGTAATACTGTTCTGACTGCTGTGTACAGCTGTAACTGTGGACGCTGCAGTCTGACAAGTATGTATAGAGGTTGATACTATTTTTAGATCCTTTAACTGCACAGATTCATTTTTTATTTCCTATTTTAGTTGTTGCCTTAATATTATTGTTTTAGATGTGTATATAATTTTTTCATTGTGACGGAACTGGTTAGTGCTTGTTTAGCTGTGAATTGTAGGCATGAAAAGGCAGGTTAATCAGACAAAAGCCAAGATTCCATTAGTAGGCTACCAAACAAAACACATGCATTAAATAGAAAGGAGAAAATAATTACTGGACAGAAATACCCAACTCGTTTTAAAAAAATCTTGATTTGAAAGAACCATCTCTTTCAAGTAAAATTTGAACAAAAGCGTTGAATCCTCCCTACTTACCTGTTTGTATGAATCAGAGGGCCTGCCATGGGCAAATACGTTTGAGGACTTTTTAAAATCTGTATACACAGTAATGTCTGTATCAGTCAATTGGACAGTGCTGAGACGTGGATGCTAACATTTATATTGCTAAATAGTTAGAACAAGGACTGGTATGCTTTTTGGTCAGGACTAATTAGTAGTCTCCTGAAAAAATTCTGAGCATACTTTGGGAATTAGGCCAGTCTAGGGACACTTTTCAGCAGGTGCTTTGGATACGGGCAGCTCTCTTTAGGGGCACAGAGAGTATAACTAGGAATATGGCTAGACCATGCCACTTGACCTCAGGGCTGGAGTATGGACTTTGTACTGTTTGATTTACTCGTGTAAATGTAGCCATTGTGTTTATTTGCCTAACTGGCTGGTGAATGCATGTTTCAGCAATCACTCTAAACTTCACCTACAGAGAAGCCATAGTTATGTAGTAGCTCTGTGTCTGGAGAGGTATGGCTTACTGACTGAAGCGGCAAACATGCCTGAGCTCAGCTCCAGATGTTCCTGGTTTGACCCATGGTATTTCAAGCCAGAAGACAGCCAGCACACCAAATACTCATCCTCTGGATTTTTAAGAGTTTTCAGAAGCTTGGGATGAATTGATTTACTGTGATGAGCCCCCTTCTCCTCCTCTTCCTCCCCTAACAGTCTGGGGGGGATCCAACATTGACTAAGTTTTGTGTCTGGAGTCTATAATAACCCATCTGGATTTGGACCCTCTGCGGATTTGCACAAAGGGGACCTTGTGACACATACTCACTTGGGCATATACTCACTCAGTTACAATTTGTGAAAATAATCTATTATGATATATAAAGTGATCTGTTGTTCATACAATACTGATGTCATAAGAAAATCACCACTTTGCACATTTTATTTTTTCCAGACAGCAATTATTTTCCTTCAGTACTTTAGACTTTCTTCCCAGAAGTTACGTAAGAGAGAAACAGGGCAAAAAGAGAGAATAAAATATTGCAGTTTGCTGAACTATTGCAGTTTGCTGAACTATTGCAAAGAGAAAACAGTGGAGTCAGAAATTCTGCGAGGTGAGATGTTGGTCATCCTGAACCAGACACCTGCATTAATTACAGCATCCAAAGATGGTGTAGTTAAATCTCTGGTTTTTAAAAGTTACTCAAGCAAACTGATATGATTCTTCAGATACATTTTTGCAGGCAGGAAATGCAACACAGTAAATGCTGAGCTGCCCGGAACATTCAGAAGGCTTTAATGAGCATACACTTACCACCAGGTAGATGCTGTGTTTCTTTATGTTGTCTTAAAGTAGTTGCTTTTGTAAAGTCTGTATACAGTAGCTCTTAATGTTTACCTTTTGCTTTTTAGAGTGTTTTTCTTTTTGCTGGTTACTACTTATTTTATATCAAAGCATTGCTCTTTTTACAAGTCCCTTTCAGTATGAGTTTTTATGACAGAATAAAGTACCGAAGTTTCGCCATTAACTTTAGGGGAATCTGGACAGTGCTATTTTTACAAATTGGCCACCAACACTTTGTGGGGAAACGCAAAGGTAAAGCATGTGTGGGAGATACTGAGCAGCCCAAAAGTTGACTGATGTGGGTCACTTTTGTGTACTTGTCATAGAAAGAGTGTTGAGCTCAAGTTGGATCTGCATGACTTTACTGGATTGTATTAATTAAGTCAGTTGCATAAGCATGGCAGTATTGGTCTGACTAAAAACATTTAACTGGAAATAAAAAGAAGTTGCCAAGTTGGCCACCCTTGCCTTATGTAAGTGATGTGCATAATAGCTTAATGGGTTTAGTTTTCACACTGTACTTTAGATATCAAGTGTACAATAAAATGTTTTCACACACTGCCAAAACGTACTGGATGAAAAATATACTTTAGTATTTTATCTGATAAAAAAGTTGTTATCTATTTTGTACGATATATTACATTTTTGAATAAGAACACCACTGTAATTTATTGGGAAAAGCTGATTTATTTTATAAATGTAACATTATTTTTGTAAACTTAATTATGAAAAATCAGAAATGATTAGCTTTGTGAAATATTAAATTATAATGAGATGTAACTTTATATGTTTGAACTCTGATACCAAGTTTTTGTGTTGAGCATTTGGAATTGAAATAGTTGCTGGAAATACTTCAAATGGACTGTTTTTCATCAAAGCTCAATAAAGAAAAATGAATGATCCAAATGACGCATTTGCCTTTTGGTAATTTTTTTACTATTTACATAAACAATGACAATGCTTTATATTGCTTATGTTATGAATAAGTATAAAACTGAAACATGCTTTCATCTCTACAGTATTCACAGCATCACAGAATGGCTGAGGTTGGAAGGGACCTCTGGAGGTCATCTTATCCAACCCCCCTGCTCAAGCAGGATATTGAAATCATATGAAAGAATATGATGGCAACATTTTAGTTGATTCTACTGTAACATGGCAAAGTATTACATAGCTATGGTTTTCAATTTTTAGTTCTGACTCAGAAAAGAACTGAAGCACATGCTTAATTCCATCTGTGTTTAAAATGAAGCATATGTTCAACGGCCTTTTTTTATTTTCTGGACAGGGATAACTTAACAAATCACCCCCTTTCGTTGCTCTAATGCATTGTTATTTAGGTTAATTTAGTTGCAACTAAGCAGTTATTTATTTTGTAGATAAAGACTTCTAAAACTTTAGAAAGACGCTATAAGATATATTTTTTTAGATAACCAGTATCCCCTCAGCCTTAGAAAGTATGTTCAGTTGTATGTCTCCTTTGAGTAGATTTTGAATAGAGGTGGGTGGTTTTTTTTTTGTATTGGGTGGTGGTAATAACACAATGAATTGAGCTGTTTTCTTTTGCTCACATGTGCTCTACTCTGGAGTGCAGAGTTGCAGGGCAAAGCTGCCATGGAAGGAGGAAGAGACTCCACTTCTGAATGCTGGAGATCTGCTCCCTCTGAGGATCTTATGTCTTTGGCCGATTACTGTAGATGAAGGATTTCTCTGCCCTTTACTTGTAAATGCTGATTTGGGTGAAGGAAGTTTATGATTTTAGGGAAGAGAAGAGATTTCTTTTCAGCCTACAATGGAGAAAACATGTAAAGCCCTCTACATCTTCAATGCCATGAAGTGCTGACAGACTCTTGTTTTAGGATTTCCATAAATCAACTTTACAAACAGCTCCAATAGGTGAATCAGGACCGTATATTTTACAGAGACAGATGAATGTATAAAGTTTCAGCTCTAGTCACTGTACAAAATTCCTCCCAAATAAGGAATTCTGAATATGAGTGAAGGTATTTACTGAGTTCCAGGAACATTCTGCGACAGAAAATTTAACTTTCTCAGAATATAAGAAAATCCATTATAGCTCTTGGTTAATATTTGTGTATTTGGCAGTTCTATTTTCACCTCAAGGATGTCTGTCAGTCTGTGACTGACTGAATTTTTTTATGTCTTTCCAACAGACTATTTCTAGTTGTGCACCTCCAATATTTGTGTTACTTATGCTACAGTATATAGTAAGCAAATATTTAGCTCCACATTTTACAGTGTCTTTCATAAATCTTCCCTATTTGTTTGCAGATGTCTACATTTTTTGTATTGTACCTGATGTTAGAGCCATTAGCTTTCTTCTTTACCTTTATCCTCGCTAGGAAGAAGAAAAGAAATTTAAAAAAAGTGTTTATCCCCAATTTTAAAGTCATTGTGTTAACAACGCAATTGCGTTTCCCTCTCTTCTGTCATTTTTGTGATATAAAATAAGGAGAACATAGTTGTTATCAAGGCTGGCATTAACTACTGCTTCCTTCTGGTTTCATATTGTCTTGTGGCAAATCCAAATATTTTCATTAGTAGGAAAGTCTACTTGTAAATAAAGAGCCCTCTATAAAGTCAAAATCTAAATTTGATTACAGAGAGGCATAAAGGTGCTGAACTGCAGGAAATGTATTTTCAAAAATTTCTTCCATAGAAATTAAAATGCTTGCCTGATTTCTAATCAAAATTATGAATATTTCTATTAAAGGGTAGGAAACTTAAAGACAGAAATGAAATATAAAGACTAACACAGTGAAAGAGAACTTCTGTTTTCTGTCACAAGGTGAAAAGAGGAAAATCATTCTCTTTGAATACCAGCATATCTAAATAGCCTCTAAACAGGATGGGAAAACTTTCATCAAGATGGTGGAGCAAGAATTTTATGCCTAAAAAATGTTCTTATGCCAATGATCTCTATTCCTTAATGTTGTGGTGCAGCTACGATTGCTACTGACGTTATCTGGTAGTTCATCTGAGTCAAGTGTCAGTCAAAGATGCCACATCAACACTAGATTTACTGGTGGGGCCGAGAGGGTTGTCACCTCCTCACTAACAGTGCCTGATGTGACAGGTGCTCTAGGTCACATCATGGCCGTATGGCCTTGCACCAGCGCAGAGCTCTTAATCACCCAATGATTTTGAGCCTGACACCACTTTTTACTTTTGCAAGGGTGAATGTCACTGATGTCTAACATAATAAGGTGTGCTCCACTGGGTGAACAGCAGCAAGTGTTGAAGATTTTCCTTTAGCCAGTTTGATCAAGGGGTAGTTTCATCTAACGCTTAGACACTGTGCTTTGAGATTAGAGAAGAAAGCCTAGAAATCCACACTTCTTAAATTTCTTTGACTTGGATCTGCATAGCACTGGCTGGTCTCTTTGTCTTATTGTTGCAAGAGTTGAACAGTTGAGAACCTCGTGTCTGATTAGGCTCTGTGGCTTTGCGGGATTTGGCCTCCCACGTAACCTCCTCTGCCAGTTTGTTAGTAGGTTGACCAAACAGAGAGCAGTTGCTGTATCAGTTTTAGAATCCTGAATGTCTTCAAGGAAATGTAGCAACAAAGATTGTACAGGGAGATGTGTCTCTGGGAATGAAATTACCTTAAGAAATTAAAGGAGATAGTGATTGGTTAGAGAAAAAAAATTTAATAGAGAATAGAGTAAGGTGTACTACAGTCTTTCAAGGGAATTTAGTGGAAGGAGGAAGGAAAGAAGACCCGCAAAAATCTATTAACATCATCAATTCCATAAAGAGATTATGAGAATCTCTACAGTGGAGGTATAAGATTAGTCAGTTTTGCTCAATCTAGTTTGGTTTGGTCCAGTATATCACCTGTACAGTGCAAACATCCGATCGAGTGGGAACAGTTGATTAATTTGCAGTTTTTCTTGAGCCGTTCACGAAAAGTATCCTTGCAGCTTAGCATGCCCTCAGGTGCCCACAGACAGCTTGTTGGCTCTTTGCAGGGCTGCTGTGCAGGGAGGCCTGGGCACATTCTTCATCACTGTTCCACAAAATCACAGAATCATAGAATCACAGGGGTTGGAAGGGACCTCTGGAGATCATCTAGTCCAACCCCCCTGCCAGAGCAGGGTCACCTACAGCAGGTTGCACAGGATGGCATTTTGAATGTCTCCAGAGTCGGAGACTCCACTACCTCTCTGGGCAGCCTGTTCCAGCACTTTGCCACCCTCAAAGGAATGAAGTTCCTCCTCATGTTCAGATAGAACTTCCTACGTTCAAGTTTGTGCCCATTACCTCTTGTTCTATCACTGGGCACCACTGAAAATAGACCGGTCCCATCCTCCTGGCACCATCCCTTTAAGTATTTGTAAGCATTGATGAGATCCCCTCTGAGCCTTCTCTTCTCCAGACTAAAAAGACCTAAGTCCCTCATCCTTTCCTCATAAGACAGATGTTCCAGCCCCCTAATCATCTTTGTAGCCCTCTGCTGTACCCTCTCTAGCAGTTCCCTGTCCTTCTTGAACTGGTGAGCCCAGAACTGGACACAGTACTCCAGGTGTGGCCTCACCAGGGCAGAATAAAGGGGGGGAGGATAACCTCCCAGAACCTGCTTGCCACACACCAAGACCCTTCCTCTAAGTGTTATTTAAACACATTCCTTATCAATGGGCAGTAATGGTGTGGGAGTGAAACGGGATGCTTCATGTAGCCCATGGCAGTGCTTACTGTCACCAATCCCCTTTTATCATCTCGTCTTGTTGCATGTGGTGCAGCTGAACCTGCCAGTTGCATCACCTGCACTATGTGTGCACATCCTGACCACTTTTCCTGAAACAGCTCTGCAAGTTCCCCCGTTGTGGGAACACAGCAAGACAGCGAGGACCCAGCTGATGCTACAATGCCAGCAGTAAGAGTGGCCTTGCCAAGTGATCATGGTAGCAGCTGATCCACTATGCTAAGTCATGCTTTATTTCATACCTCTCACGGGCCAACTGGCATGAGATAAAAACTTGGTCAAGTTTTTAGTTGTGTACAGGGGCAACATTTCGATTTGATACACTGATTCGATTTGAGCACTGGAACAGGCTGCCCAGAGAGGTGGTGGAGTCTCTGACTCTGGAGACATTCAAAACCCGCCTGGATGCCATCCTGTGCAACCTGCTGTAGGTGACCCTGCTGTGGCAGGGGGGTTGGACTAGATGATCTCCAGAGGTCCCTTCCAACCCCTGTGATTCTGTGATACAACTCTGGAGGAAAAATAAGCACTGGAGCTGGTGATGTTCTCATCTGTCACCTTCATATCAGCCACTCAATCCGCAGAGCGCCCCTATTTCCTGTCTTTTTGAAATAAAGCAACTAAACAGATTGGGTTACAACTGCTATCTAGCTAAAATGTATGCCAAATTCATAGAAACACAGTTTTGAGATCATATAAAACTTTCTTTTTTAGTCTATGCATTTTGCTGCTTAAATGAAATGGTGCAGCTTATGTTGCATTTTGATCAGCAAGCAGTTTTTCCCCCCCTGTTTTTTTGACCCCCCTCACAATTGAATGAATTTTCATGAATATGACTGCCCAACAAAGCATCCCGTTTTTCAGATGCCTGCCTTTTGTAATTTAAATAATGCAAGCATATGAACATAGAGATTTTGTATTAAAAGGCAAAGGCAATCTCACCAAAAGAGTTTATTCAATATATTTCCAACATCATCTACTCCAAGATATAATTAAGATTACCATGGCCCAAGACTAATTTGCTGTGGTTTCCAAAAAGTGGAGCAGATAGCAATTGTAATAGAGGACAAGAATTTTCCATATAAAATTTTTCATTGTCATATTAGATTTTTTAATGAGCATTAGTCTTGATCAGAAATGTAATAAAATGGAACAATACTCTAAAATATGCAGACAGATGTATTATAAAATAACAAACTTTATATATTTAATCTACGTACTATGAAGTACACTTTTTGTTTGCAACATGAACATTAATATCCATTTTTTATCTCAGCAGCAAAATCACAATTTAACTGTAGCACGATCTGTCCTCTATTTTAATGTGGGTTTTTTTGCAGGTTGATTAAAATTGCATCGTGTGATTAAATACACAGAGGCGGATATTCTGTCCCTGTGACACTGTGCCTGTTCAGAGATTGACAGCCTGAGGTGCTGCTCATTAACCAACAAATAATTTGAAAATGAAAATAGGGATGGAGTCCTTCTGGAGGGCAGGAGAGGAATCCACATCTCCCTGATCGGTTGGAAGACACTGTTGGAGCTTTCAGCTTTTGACTTACAGAAGGAAACACCTGCTTAAGGAGAAATTTGCACTTTGAAGACAGGGGTAATAGTGGGGAAAAAATCCCTTAAAAAAATGAAGTGTTGTTAGTCTCAAGGGTACCCAGTTAGAGAGGACAGATTCAAGAAGGCTTGATGAGCACAGAAGGGCAGTCAGCCAAAGAACTAACACAGCAGTATTGCTTTTGCAATGCCTCAGCCTCTGGAGGTATAGAAGTATGCGAAAAGGAATCTTTTGTCATGGTCAGAGCAAGCTTCAAGGCATCATGGTTAACAGAGAACCTCCTCAAACAATGAAATTTATACGCAGAAAAATCAGAAGGAATATTATTTTGATTTGGAAATAATTCAGCTTATTGATTTTTTATACAAGTCAATCTTTCTGGTATTTTGAATGTTCTTTTCAGATTTTAAATGCTTGGAATTGACCATACTGTGTCAGATGTCATCTTCATGTTCTGCCTGGTGGGGAGGAGTGGGGGCTGTGAAAGAAGACATTGAAAGGCCAAAAAAAAGCCGAAGCAGTGGGAACTCCCAGACCCAAAGAATACAGCTCCATCAGCACACTAAATAGACTCATGGGACCTACTTCAACTAAAGCACGTGAATGGAACTATTTGCTCAAATTACTGTCTTCAACCCTAATAATACTGTTTGCTGGTGATAAAGGTCCTTTAGTGTAATAACTATTAATTGCATTGCTCTGTCCTCTCTCTCACCTGAATCTCATCTTTCCGAGAGTACGAGTCCTTATTTATTTACAATTTAATTTATACTGAATCCTGTGCCTGAGAATCCTTGAACCCATCAAGCTTACAGCACTTGTGTTGTCACACTGCTAGCCCCATTTCGTGTGAGCTCAGGCTGCGTTTCCTGGGGCAAAAAAAAAGCACCCACTAGAATAAGTGGAAAGGGCAAGAGAAAACATCAGCAGATTTAGAAGGATGCAGAGGATCCTGTCATTTCTGTTACTCACTGCTGCTGAACTCCCTACCTACTGTTTATGACCTCTGAACATGTTAGCAACTGCACGGTAGTTCCTCATGTCACAGGGAGACATATGGTGACACAAAGGTCTATATGCTGCCACTCATTTTCTCTGTGCAATCTCTATCTATATCTGTTTGGAAGGATGTAAGCACTACAGTTATTTCAGCCCATTCTTTTGTTTAAAAAGCATAAATCCATTCATATTTCATTCATAAATACTGATGCTGAAATATTAGCAAAAATGCAACATTTGGACCAGATCTTAGCTGATACATTTCACTTTCTCTACCACTCATCTTACTAAAATCACTTTTCAGCAGTGTTCATTTTCTAACACCACTCAATTTTATTGCAAGGTAGTTTAAGATTTTAATCTAATTTTATGACATGGCTGTGGGACAGTAATGAGGAACACCAGTATTTTGGCAAATGAGGTATCATTGTAGTGTGTGCTACAATGCCTTAAAGCTGCTCTTCTCTGAAGTTCTGTAATTTGGGTGCAATGTGTATTACAGGTTAATCCCCAGTACACACAAACCAATTCCCCAATTTAAACCTCATTATTTCCTGTCACTTTGCCTTAAACTACAACCAGCGCAGGAGACAAAGCTGTGCCCATTGTCCACTGTCATTTACTTTATATATGGAGACACTGAGAGTTATTTGTTGACCTTTGAAGTAGAGTGTCAAGCTCCTTTAATATTCTTTCATTTCAGCTGATGAGGAATACAACTGAGAGTGCTCGGTCGGTCCCACGTGACTCGTGTCCTCGGCGGTAATGAGGCTAAGTGGTGCAGATGACCCCTAATGTAAGAAGGGAGCAGCAGAGTGCCTGCTCCAGCATGTCTATAGGGCTACATCACCCTGTAACTGCAAGGGAGTTACTTTCCGCTTCTTCTTCTGTGGAATAAAGACAGCTCAGCCTCCACCAAAGCTGCTGCTCCATTGGAATGACTTTTATCCATGCATTAGGCATTTTGCTTTCTTATATGAAAAATGTTACAGTGCAATGTTATGACACAATAAAAAACATCAGAGTATTACAGGAAGAAAAATTTTGTCTAAAGAGCATAGCAAGCCTACCTTGGAGTTTGATCAAATTCTGTTGTATAAGTAAGCAAACTTGAGGAAAGATAGCAGGGGTCCTATTACCTCTGTTCACGCAGAAATTAGGAGTATCTGGGTATCACTCCCTAACGTAACCTAGTGTACAGGAGTAAGCAGCCGCCCTCAGGGCATGAGGTAGAGCTCTTCAGGCTGCTAAGACATTTGAGATACAATCTGAAAAAACACTTAGCACTCTGACCCGATCCAACAGAGCACTTAAGCAATGCTTAACTTCAGAGTCGTGGCTGGCTTCATTGGAGCTGCTCATAGGCTTAAAGGCGAGGGCACTCTGGCACGCTATGATGTGTAGGAACAGGGTGGCATGCATGCCACCCTGTGGAATGGAAAATAGTGCAGTGCTGCAGCCCATCACGCGAGTTACTGCTGCTTCAGCCATCGTATTTTAAAAAACAGAACCACTTTCAGCGGAACAGCTGCTCTCTCCTCTCCACAGGAAACAACGTAAGAAGACAAGGTGCAGACTGAGCTAAGCATCCTGTATAAATTGCAAAGGCTCCCCCACCTCATAATCATTTTGAATACAAAATTAACCACAGATGGAAAATTCTGGTTTTCATCCCTGGACATTGGTGAGCATTTTGAAGGGAGCAAGTAGTTCTTTCCAACTGCGTATAAAGTGTTGGTGGAACTCACTGCTCAGCCATCAGCTGGGTAGAAACTTTTGTGCTATCACAAAGCTATGCTTGCAAGTAGAATTACACTCACATCCATGCAGCAAGGTCCATGACTGGATGGACTATGAGAGTCTGCAGTATGTTCTAACACCTTTGGACACAGCGCCCCTCAAAATGAACCTAGTGATGGGGACTTCGTGCTATAGCTAATACATGAATCTAAACTTTGGTACCAATCTTCAAAGATATTTTGGTACCTAAGTGCTACTGAAATAAATGGAAGTTGGGTACCTAAATAGTAATTAAGTGCCCATGTATCTCTGAGGATCTGTGCCTTTGATCTCAAAATCTGTCAGTCCAGCTCATTACAAGCTCTACATTTACTTTAAAAAATATACAAGGTATGTATTAAGGATAAGATTAATTAATAGTGGCATTAACTGTAGCAAAGCAAAGAGACAGATTGCACTGACAGAGAAACTAGAAAGGATAATGGATTTAATGGCATGTGTTCTAATGGAAAAAAATAACCTACTGCATGAGACTGTCATATCTGAAAAAAATGTGGCTACCATTTACAGTTCATATAGGGACAAAAAGGTTTATACACTAGCAGTATATAAATCACTGAAAAGAGTAAGCTGAGATCTTTATAGTAGCAGTGATATATTTTCCCTTGTGGAAGCCCTAGCCCAATTTTCTATCTACAGACTCTCTCTCTGGCTCAAGGG
The DNA here is from genome assembly GCA_008921705.1 of Burhinus oedicnemus. NCBI lineage: Eukaryota > Metazoa > Chordata > Aves > Charadriiformes > Burhinidae > Burhinus > Burhinus oedicnemus. The sequence continues at coordinate 1,361,650 of VFFE01009149.1, read as the reverse complement.
GCTGACCTACCTCAAACACCCAGCACTGGGGAGGGATGCATCCTGAGTGGAGACGGTCAGTCTCTCTGAGCAAATACCCATTGAGGAACAAGCATGAGACCTCTTGTCTTCATTTACTACTGGTTAACACAGGGAACTCATCATTTAGCCTACTAGCTGCCATGATTATCATTTGAAGTATGTTCCCAAGCAGGGTAAGGACACTCAAGACTGAGAATTTGGCCAGTGGGCAGTGAGCTGTAAAATTAAACATTCCTAGTCCAGATATCACTACATGGGAATTCGCATGTGTGCTAACCACTGAGCTAGCAACTAAAAGGCAGAACAGGACGTTGCCTCCTTCTTCATCCTTTTTCTTGAGCAGGCTGTGGATCTCCTTGAGGAAACTTGGTCAGGTTCAAAGCTATTGAGGCTAAGATTCTTCTGGCTGTGTATACAAGTAAAAATTTAGGTCCTTTTTTACAGGACCTTGGAGTAAGGCAGAGAAGAATTTTGAGGATGGCAGCTGGGATCTTAGACCCTCTTTGGTCCTATTTATATTCAATGATACTGCGGCCTCTGAACTACCTCTGGGCTCTCACTGGCATGCCAGCTGTCATACTGCAAGCGTTATACCTGTGTCAGTACAACACGAAGCTCGAAGATATAATGTGCTGAAAGAGCTAAACTGCCTTCAGACCCAAGCTAGCATTTCCAGGTAAGTCTGTGCTAACTTGGTATTCTTCACCGATGCTGCACTGTGCAGGGCAGGTGTGTCTGTCTGTTGGATCCCTTTGTAGACCTAGTTTTCAGGGCTTTCTTCAGAGGATTCTTTGCCACTTCTCCAAATCTGACTTGTTAATTGATCCAGATGTTTACATGTACAGATGCAGGCAAGGCAGAGGAAGTAAATTTAAAAATTAAATATAATTGAATGTGATAACTGTTACACAAATTTATAGTCAGGCTGATGTGGAATGCAATACATGATGGCAGCAATAATTTTACCTGGAAATTGTGTGGTGAAATCTGTGAGACTTAAAGGGGCATGGGGTTTCATCCTAAATGCTTAGAAGTAGGAAGTAGGTGCTTAAGTCTGATGGCTGCAATTGGTCCCAGCTTGCTGTTAACATCCCAATTGCACTTGTTCTGCCAGTTCAAAAGTTGTGGGGGGAAAAAAAGAGAAAAAAAAGGAAGACTTTACAATGATATTAAAATGAACGCTTTCAGTTTTGTGCTCCCACAGCATTTGATTTAAGCAGCTGGATAGTGAAGAAATGGCTAAGGAACAAAGTGCCGATACACGGGCCAGATCTCCAGGTATGATAGTTAAGTGCATGGTCCATTTTGGGGAGGGAGGGCATACACAGGATGAGGAACTCTTATCTAAGGGGCTGCTGTGTGCAGGGCCAGCCCTCAGGCACAGGTTAGAGCAGCCCTGAGGCTACCTTGCTAAGTAGACAGATCCCACTGCAAGTGCAAGATTACTCCCAAAAGAACGTTATCGACTGCTGTGTTCAATTTGGTTTTAAATGGTTCACGCACTAATTGAGCTTCTGCTACTTACCAGCTGAAATATCATTTGATCTCCCTCTTAGGGAACATAGTCTTGTTCCAGTGTCCTGACAATTGTCATTGTGTAACTGACCACCACCACCAAAAAATAAACAAGTGGATGCAGGATGAATTCTGCTGATTGAACTTGCTGTGTGAGAGTGATTGGGTATATATAGTGCCACAGCTGATTTTTTCAAGCAACAAAACTATGAAATGTTGTAGGGCATCAATGAAATAGGCAGAAACCAGAACCTAGGACAAACTGGGAACAACAGTCCCCGGTGAATTACTTGTTCAAATGCCCTAGCTCATGACAGTAATAGAAGAAAAATAGTGGACAACACTATATGGTCGTCTTCGTAATTATTCACTAAATCCCAGAATACTTGAAAGATGAGGTAACAAAGGAAAAGGAAGGTCATTTAAAGGGTTCCTGCCAGAATCACCTGACAAACATTCAGTTGACTGGTGGGCCTGCGTTTCTAGTAAGCGTATGTTGACTGAAAGAATCCCTTCTTTCCTTCCATTCATTTTCATCTGTAGTAGTTAATACATCTTAAAACATTTCTTTACATTCGGTCACTGCATCTTTACAAGCATTCTTCTATGCCACAAAATGTTTGGCACAGATCCTTTTCTTTCCAGTACTTATTTATCTTTTCCCAGAGGATAGGTTTTCATTGGCACCCCAAATGGTGATAAAGTGTGGTACACCTGAAGTTGCCTTCTGTAAAACCTCAGATTGCAGGGAGATGGCTGCAGTGTCATCCAGTGAGTGTACGGAAAAACTAAGGGGACACTTATTGAAGTAACTAAACAGAAGACCTCAAGGGACTAACTAGAAATGCATTTCCATAATGGCCTGGCATCTTCCCCTACTCTTTCTTCAGAAAGGAAGGACAATTTTTAGCCTTGAAGAAAGGACTGATTGGATGTGTGAAACCCTATTCAAGACCCAACTTCATGAACACTGAGCAATTCAGGACTTAGCTTTGAGTTGGATGAGGGTTTTGATTTGTTTTGGTTTGTTTTTTTAATTCCTTTCTTTACTATACAAAGAGTAGTCAGGGCAGCTAATATGACTTACACGAGGCAAAATTGTCCATGAAAATACTGAAAGAACAAGTGCCCAGTGGAAGCAGAGTATTGTTGTGATTCTGTCACTTGTGTCCATATGAATGCATCCAGAGAGGGATTTATCTGGAGCCAGTTTGTCTCCAGGCCTGCTACACTGACAAACCATACCACCTCAGTACCAATAACAAACTTACACTAATCTCCTAAGCTTTACAGGCTTGGCCAGCTTCTCTACGCCTGGGAAACATTTTTATTTCCAGCCAGACCTTGAAAGGCCAGTGCAATAGAGCTAGACATGTATGATACTGTATTTGGCCTCATGCATTCTGCCTGCTTCAATGCAAACTTCAGTGTGAGCCTCTGGGTTTCAATGTGAGACTGTGCTCCAGATCTTGGCCTTCTCTCTCCCAGTGGACAAGTCCATCTGACCCTCCAGGGTTCATGGGAGCTGGACATGCCTTGGGGAACAGCATAGGCCACAGATCACTCATGCCTCTTTTGGAGGATAGAGATTAGGAGATCATCTGGCCATAAATGCTAAAAGACTGCACAACCCTAATCTGTATGTGTAGCTTAGGGAGGTGATCAAGGCAAAATAAGGATTACACAAACTGAAACATAGACACCTTGAGGTCAATCCACTTAATGTGCTGACATGCAGATACTTGAACTATAACCAAGAGAATCTGTTCTTTGTATTAGGTCTTACACAACTGACAAAGAGACAGTATGTGTCTCCTGAATAAACTGTATAAAATGATATTGAGACTTACAGGTATATTAATCTTATCAGGCACAGTGAAGAAAAAAAAGAGTCACAGAAATTAAATGCACAATTTTGAACAAGTTCGACGGTCCCTTCATTTTATTATAACCCACATCACTTTCATAAAAGAAAATCACATCTTGAAGAACTGACTCAGTAGAACACCCACCTAATTGTGTGTGTCAAAAAGATTGAAACCTGGGATTAAGTGATCTGACGAATCAGAGCTTTATATACCAGAGTTCTCCTGAGCGTACTAACAAAATACTAGAAAAGGAAAGTAGAAATATATTTGGTCTTCCAAAAAACCTTTTTAGTCTATTAAGTAACTCAAAAGTTATAAGGGTGAAGGTAATAAACAATCTTTCAGTAAGACCAAAAAAGAGAAATAGGAATGAGCAAGTGAATTTCGGCACAGTTAAAAGGACAAATAAGAAAACACTGCTCATGTTTCTTGGTGATGTGAAAATGGGAGCAGAGGAGAGGAAGAAAACTGTAATTATTATCTTTGGAACCCATGGTAGTAAAACTAAAAAAAGTTTTCCCTGAGGAAAAAGAGGAAAATGAGAGCAGGATATTTTTTCTGTAAACATATTTGCCTCCCATCTCATCTCCATGTGATGGCTACTTTTCATCTTTAGGACTCGGCATGCTCTTTAGTCACCTGCCTTGCTGGCCAGCAGCTGTGGGTCCCACAGCTAGGTGGGGTGGGGGCTGCTGCAGCAGTGCAGTGGCCACAGGGTGTCAGACCATGCTGGAGCCCAGTACCCAGATAAGCCCTAACGTAAGGCACAGTCTTCCCTACTTGAAACTTTGTTTAATATATTCCTAAGAATTGCATGCAATTGCAATAATTAGGGAAGTCCAGGACCTGCAGGATGCATACAGCCGCTGCCTGCAGTCCTACAGTATTTTGTCTCTGACTTTGCTCATTAGCTCAGTGTCACCTTTGACAGTCCCTATTTTTCATAGTATCTTTCTGACCAAAGATAAATTGGAGATTTTTAAATTTGCTGCTTTTAATCTTTGACTTATTCATGAAAAGATGTCAGATGGATATTAATAACCTAATTTTGTAGGTTACAACCCAAATGTTTCATAAGAACTCCACAGGCCAAAGATTTGTATAGGAGATGAATAAGAAATCGAGATGCCATATTTCTAACACATAACCCTCATACACATCAGCACACAAAATAACCCACAGTTCCAATTCATTTTAGTGGGACAAAAGCAATCTAAAAGAGAAATAAAAACAACTTCATATTACTAGAAAGAATTGAACTGTGATGTATATTGATGTTCAGACCCTTCAGAATTATATTTTTTGATAGAAAAGGTTCTGTTGCAATATTTTTAGACATTTATTTATTTTAAATGTGCATATTTTTGAGTTTATTTAAATAAAGTATGCGTATTATGGTGCATACACATATGAATTATATTTGTACATATTTTTATATTACATTGATCAACTGTCATATGCACTTGAAGACTGGCACAATGTTTTAGGAATTCTTAGCAGATTCAACTTCTTGGTTCTCTGTCAATTATACAATGAGCATGAAATTATTCCAACTGTTTCAGCAGCTTTGGGAAGAAACTGGTCCCTGCACAGACCAGTATTGTTTTACATCATATGTATAGATTCAGATTAGATATGAGGAAGAAATTCTTTCCTGTGAGGGTGGTGACACACTGGAACATGTTGGCAAAAGAAGTTGTGGATGCCCTATCGTTGGAACTGTTCAAGACCAGGTTGGATGGGGCTTTGAGTAACCTGATCTAGTGGAAAGTGTCCCTTCCAGTGTCAGGGGGGTTGGACTAGATGATCTTTAAGGTTCCTTCCAACCCAAACCATTCTATGATTCTATGATTCTATACCCAAACTTTCATAACCAGAATAAGATAAATTTGTCTTCTTTCTTCCATGGAAACTCCAGCTTACTGTACTACCTCATGATCCTAAAAGTTTAGCACATTATAGACTATCACCCTAATTTACACACTGAACTAGACTCAAATTTGTAAGGATGATCCTAAAGAAACTCATGAGGCAATACACAGAAAGCTATTTCTGGCCTAGTTGTTTTGCAATAAGAGATCTTCTCTTTCTATAACACTGTTCGTTGTAGACACAGATATAAAAAATACTCTTGGTGTTCAGGGGCATTATATCAAAATGCAAACAGACTTCTATTGCTTATTAGATCTTGCACACTATAAATACAATAGTCACAGTATCTGTAAAGATCTAAGTGACCATATTACACTTGTGCACCTGAATAAAAAATAGATATAAAGAGTATTAAAATGGTAGCCACAAAGCTCACTGAGAATTGCTTTATTGTATCATTGAACTTCATGGACAGCTTGCACAACTTAGGCTTTGGGGAGAAATCTGAACACTTAAGGCACGAAGAGAAAAGGGAAGATTTGACATCTCAAGGAAGAAAAAGCTAATATAGAAATAGAGTAAAAATACAGCAGGATTCAAAAATGGCCTTCAGAAAACATGCCACAAAATGAACTTTTAGATTATCAAAATGCAAAAACCCAAATAAAAACAATTCCTATAGATTTGTGTCAGAACTGAATTCCTAGAGGTATTCTGAGGGTTAGGTGGGTTTTTTTGGTTTGTTTGTTTTTTTCCTTATTTTCTGAGACACTGAGGTACTGGTACTTCTTGTACCAGTCCTGCCCATCCCAAAGAAAGCAGCAGGTGTTCAGAAGGTCTGAAAAACAAAATCCATCTAATTTCAAGAGGGAAACATATATAATGAAGCAAGTACAATATGCCATGCCAGGAAATTGGTGAGTAGACAATAAAATGAAACAGTAATACAATTATGTAACACATCACATTCAAAGACTGGAATGAATTATGCCTGAACAGTAAATTTATAAAAGCTTATACTTTAGGAAACCAGTCTCAGTTCTATGATAAGCCAGTATTTATTATAATAGAAGTGGCACAGGTTTACATAGTCAAACAATTACTGCTGATATAAAACAGGTCCAACACACTTTACAGGATGTTCATTTTCTTGGCAGATACTGTAGACTCCGTGATTCCCAGAATCTTCGATACGCATTCAGTACCACTATGTGTACCAAGTATTATCCTCTCAAAATAGCAGAATCTAGTCTAAATGAAGGTTTTAATACAGTGTTTCTTCTTCTAAAGTTGGAACTTAGCCCATGAACTACCATCAACTCATTCTTCTTCTGTATAAATTATTTGAAAAATGGTATTATTTTTCTGTGAAAGCAGCGCATGTGTACAAGATCACAATGTCCTGGATATAAGCTACAGGGAATCTCTTTAGACTGTTTCACCACTTAGTTCTCAAAACAAGCATGTAACACTTCAAGAAGAGTATGTGAAGCAGCCTTGCAGTTTACCAGTGCTACTTCTGGGCTAATAGGAAGGGATGAGGTTTTATTTCAATGAGGCTCCAAGGACTGATCAAGCAACAACCAAGGAGCCTCATGGCTATGCAGAGAATAGTCTGTTGCAGTGAGCCAACCTGTCAAGAAAAAATGCCTCTGATTCTTGAATGCCCGTTTTGTATTCTCTTTTACTTTCCCCAATCCCAACATTATGAAAGGAAAAAGTAATTTAGGAATGGGCAAGGAAGTATGGAACTTTTTAAGTCTGATATTTCCTCTGAAAATAGAGTCCATTGTTTGTCATCAAACTTCATGACATCATGCTGTTGCATTTTATGTGTAATATATATTCATAATCTCTGTGCAGTTCTTCTTCCAAAACTAGTATTCCTAACCTTTAAAATAATCTACCCAACTCCTAAAACTCAGGGCCTGCTTTTGGTATTCACTTTAGAAAGCCACTGATATACAATGGGCCTTAATTGGAATACTTTTGGGCAGTCTGAGTAAAAGAGAAAAACTGAAAGGGTGTGTTAACCTTACTTGCAAAGGCAGAGTCACACAGATAGGGCCATTGTGTGGTCAAAATTTTGTGCTCTACTTCTGTACGTTAAAAAGCCTTCCTAGGAATCTTTGGTACCTTTCAGTAAGAGTTGCTGGCTATTTTTTTTTTTTATTTCTTCCTTTTTGTATTATTCAAATAAGAACAGCAGAAGAAATATTTTCTGCTGTCCTAGTTCTTGAGAACTTTTCTTACAGTTTGGATAAATATACTCACATTCGAGTGTGGTTAGTATTTTTCCATGAATTAATACTTTTACCTAGGCTCTTCTGTCTGTAAAATGTGATTCATTTTAAATAAAACAATGACCCAAACAACACTTGAGACTAAACTGAAATATTTTATAAAATATGTATATTGATTTTAACCAAATGCAAGTTTTTTAGATAAAAAGACTCTTTGATCCATATTCAGTACACCAAAACCTAACTTTCCTGACTTTGATCATACAAAGACAAGAAGAAGATCTTGTCAGAGATGAAATACAGAACTGAAAAAAGGTGAAAAATGAATGAAGTGACATAACACTGGTTGAGCTTTGTTGTCCTTGCTGTACTATACTAGAACAAGCACTTCTTACTAATATGATGGAACAGCTCAACAATTTTCAGGCACAAAGACTACTTGAGGGAAAATTCAATAAGTGAGTTAAGAATACCAAACCATAATCAGGCCTTGGGGAAGAAGCAGTATTGAAACACAACTTTTTTTGACAGTTTTGAGTGTAGCTCTGGTGGTCTGTTTCAAAAACTGTCAAAACGATGATAAGTGGTCTTAGGAGTCTAGTTTGACTCTTAAACCAAATAATCTGACTGCCTTCTTGGTATTAGTGCTGTTAGCAATTTAGAAAGTCTGCTTTTTGAAAGAGAAAAGATGTTAAAATAGAAAAATGACTATGCTGAATGTAGCGTAATTACTTTTCATGACATCCTCATTGAAATCAATAGGATTGACTAATTAAGACATCTAAGCTGAAATCAATAGGATCTGACAGCTAACACCTCCCTGTAGCGATAAGCCAGCATAAACAATTTTGCATCTACACTGATGTGAAAATTAGCCAATCCTACTTCTATTGCATTTCAGTAATTAACATTCTTCCTAACAAAGCCATTCCGTACCTAGTATACTCCCCACATTCCAAAATAAAAGCTCATGAAACTGATACACCTTCTGTCTTGTAGTGCACATTTGCAGTTTGTAATAAAAGAGTTTTGATAGCCCTGATATTTGGGTTCTCTTTCCTATGACGCCAGTGGACTATAACAGGCAATTAAAATGCATGTCATGGCCAAGAGCATCAAATGCAGAGCTAGCAGCCCAGAATGGGGCAAAACCTCCACAACCAATACCTGCTTTTTCTTTTATTCTTTCATTAATGAGGCTTTCACAGGAAAGCCTATGGGTGGATAGTTTCCTGCCAGTTCTTCTACTGAGGGTTTGCTCTGCCTTCCCACAAGTTTTCAGTCTTCATCCAGTGAATTTCTGGAGATCTATGCAAAGTCCATGCTACATTACTCCTGAACCTATCCTCAGTGCACAGTAGAAGTCATGCCACCTTGAGGTTTTCTTGAGTTGGAAAGGGGAGAGAGGCAAGGAAAGAATCAAAACAACAGACATGCAGCCTGAGGTTTGTTTTTCTGCTAGTTAGATTCTGAGTCTTGTTGGAGTTTTTGTTCCTTCTGAATTTCTAGGCAGAAATAATAATCAACAACGTTTTCCATCTTTAGTTTGCAGTAAGGCTGTGACTCTTCTTGAAACCATGCTGATGAGCATGATAGCCTTTATTAAACCAAGTGCAATCCTTTTGACATTGCACATAAGTGAACTGGAAGACAGATCAGGAAATTCAAGGACAGCAGAACACATCAAAAATGTCTTCTGAATTATTCTGTTTTCCCTGGAATTGACTTCACATTTGTTAATTTCCTGATATTTTTTTTTTCCTTCCAATTGCTGTTGGGGTTTTGAACAGTTTATTTTGCTATTTAATTCATGGCCAAATGAGTATTATTGGTTTTAATATAGTTGTCATGTAGTTGTCAGTAGCAGACTAGAACCATGTCTTCCAACCACTAAAAGTCACAGTAAACAGCCATTTGAAGACATGTTAACTGCTCATTGTGGACCATATGTATGTTTTCTGTTTCTCTCAGCTACAGGCACATTTATTTGGAGGTAGAATATGAATTTAAGCATGCCTACATGGGGCCTATGTACTTTGATTCATGAATTTTCAAGCTAAAACTCAGAAACTTTTAAGAATGCAAAGTAACAGCATATCCTGTCCCAATTATAAAACACAAACAAATACAAAATGTATTAGAAATCACAATCTCTCATACCAAATTATTTCTTTGTAATTTCTGAGGCAAAGTGCTTCCATAATCTCCTGTCCTCCAAAGGATTTTGCAGATGCCTGGATATCAACAAAAGAGGGGTTACACGACTCAACAAAAACGAGGTTGCATGATTCATATTGGACAAGAACTGAAGTTCAAATGCCCTAAGCAAGAAAAATGTTAATATTGGACATATTCAAAATTTACTGTAGGCACGACCTTCCTTCCAAGAAATTTCTTTGTATCTGCATGCAATATTTGATTTGAAAAGAATTAAGCATGAGGTTAAATTTGAGCATGTGTAGAATGATTTATCTTGCACTGGGCTGGCAAGGACATCCTTGACAGCGGGTGTTTTTCTCATTTATGCAATGTCTGCCCCAGCTTTATTCAAGTCAATGGAGTTTTTCTATTGGATCAGGCCCCAGATAATTTAATCACCTCTGCTGATCCCACCTGCAGTAACGTGGCTTGGAATGAGAGGATGGCATTCAAGTAGAAAGTTCCAGCCCACTTGGGAAACCATGTCGAAACTGATTCAATGGCCTCTGAACTGCCTTCTCTACAAGTACCACTGCTAAAACAACTTCACTGTGTTGTGCAATTACAGCATTTTCTTCAAAAATATGGGTACAAAGGAGATCAAATTACCTAGCAAATGTGAGAAGATGGTAGAATACTGAGATTTTGAAGTGGCATGAGGCAAATTGCATTGTGACCAATCACAAGAGATGCAGTAAGATGCTCTCCCTTTTTCCATTTTAGTAAGAAAAGGTCTCATACATAGGCTATAGACTTAGGAGCAAAGGGTTCAGTTTCTCCATTTTTTCCCTGGTGTGCCTTCTAGCGAATCTCCTGGCTCAGGTAGTTCTTAAGTTCCTCAAAATAAGCTTTAAATAGTTCTTGGGTACCATCCTCAATATCACTGCCCAAGGCTGTGTAGGAGAATATGGACAGAACTGCATAAGAGCTAACGCTTCCTCAGAACAGACAATTTCTTAGAATGAGAGCTAATGAAGCACGCATCTGTAGTAGATGTTTCCTGAACAATATTTTTGACTTGTATGGCCAACACAAGAGTAAGATCACTTCCCTTGGGTGTGGGGAAAACTGGATTCAGATCCCTGTTCTGCTTTTTTCATGGCAGTGAGCTGATACAAGACCTTCCATGTGATAGATGAAAATTGCTGGATTAAAGAGACACTCCCTTTTTCCTTACTAAATCAATTATAAAGGACAGAGTAACTCCAATAAGGTAAATCTACACTTCATTGTAAAGCCAAGTATTTTACAATTAAGGTACTCGCATGGAAACTGGCAGAGCTATGCTGAAAATTCTTGGTCTAGCTCCAGCAGACGCCAAATTTGAATGCAGATCTCCTCTTCTTTGCGAGTGCTTTAGACTTCAGTTTAGTCTACGCTCTTTCTGTCATTCCCTTTGCAAAAGCACAAAACAGGTTTAGGTTCATGTGTTTCATGGAGGGTTAATAACTGAGGATTCCATTAGCTGATGGCTTAAATTTTGCAATACTGCATGTTGCTACTTTTAAGAGGCCAATCCTTTAAGTTTTTCCCTGTCTCTTTTTCCTTGTCCATAAAAATGTCATATTGGTCCTTCTCACATCCTGCGAGTGTAATTATAAAATTGCAGGAGCAAGGTTAATGGGACCATGTAAATTCTGTGCATGGATATCTAATAACATAATAGTACATGAGGATAGCGAGCCAGTGATTCACAAAGGCTGAAATGAGAAACTAATTAAGAAGAAACACCTCTGGGTTACGGACTCCACTAGGCATTTCTTTTCTAGAGGTTCCAGGTGTTCAGCGTAAGATGAGCCATAACAGAGGTACTACAGAAAAGTAATTTCCTTGTCTGAAGGGGGAAAGGTTTTCTGTAACAGTTAAGCCAATAACATGTGAATTTTGTAATGATAAGGCTATTGCTAATTTCTTCTTCCATCTCTGTGATATCAAGGAAGGACCTTCATACTTTAAATGTAGTATAAATACTATAAATAAGGTAATAAAATATTTTTACATCAGCATTTTCATAAAGATTCAGTCAAATAAGAGTCTATAAGCAAAGCATTACACAGATTAAATAACAAGGTGCAGGTGCCCTGGTTTAAGCCTGCAGAGCTCTGTGATACTTCTCATGAGAATACCTTCCATTTTAAGTATATTATATTCATTATTCCTTTCTTCCCCCTCCTTTCTTCTTACATTTTAATTCATTTTGCGGCTTCCTCTTCATCACATGGGCTTTTATTTTCAAAATAAGCCATTTGCACAGTATCTTTTCAAATGCCTTTGGAAAATTTAAATATATAATGCAGCAACATTCCCTTTATCTGTCATGCTAGCAATATCTTCAAAAAGTCTAGTGTATTTGTAAAGCAAGAGCAGCTCTCCTGGCATTCTTACTGCATCTTGTTAACTAATCCCCTTGTCACCACCTCACTTTCACTTTCTTCTGTCACAAATTAATCCATCAACAATCTTGTAATTCGAATGATCTGGTTTCCTTCTTTTTCCGTGAAGTGACATTAACTCATATTTGAGTTGTAAGAAGGCTGCATAGTTCTCACTGAACAAAATATAATCAAATCTTACTTCTTTCCAATGCTCTTCGAGGGCTTTGCTAGTTACCATGCCATGCTGTCAAGGGTATTTAAGAACCTAGACAGAGGTAAAATGCAGATTGGTTAAGATGTGGGATGCGGACCCTGTTGGAGATGGTGTAAAGCTTCCCATTGACTCTACTGCCATGGCAGTAAAGTAACACACCCTCCATTGCTGGGAGCAAGCAACTCGATTTTCCCGTATCCTGGGGAGGTGAAAGTAGAGCTCCTTGACCATTCTGTTAAACTGAGGGGAGCAAAACAAGGATGATATTATCCCATAAAACCCTGTCAGAAGTAAAGCCTCCCCAACACAACAGAAATAAGCATGTATTGGTGATGAAAATAATACATGAGGGATTGGGGAGTCACCTGTAATTAGGCTTTTAGGTTTTCTGTACTGCTACAAACTGGAATGTGCTACTAGCAGGCAGAAACTGTTCAAGTACAAATTAGAGCCACAGGCAGATGCTACAGACTTGTTTCAAATAGGAAACAAAGGATTGTGGTAGCAGTAATGCAAGAAAGTATAGTTTTAACAGGCAATCCCATTTTCTGGCTGACTAGAGCCACTTGACCTGTGTCCTTGCTTTTTACAGAGCTCGATACAGAAGTTTCGTGCAGTGCACACCTTGCTAGGGGCTCTTGCAAATAGAGGTAGGGGAGGCGTTCCCTGTTGCACTGAACTTCATTTAGCTGTTTATATCAGTGCAAAATAATTGTAAATATTTTCCAGTTCATCTTGACAGCACTTTATATGCCTCTTGCTTTTATGATGAAGCATGTTTGACAATAAGAGGTAAAAGATCACTGAGAAGAAAACCATAGGAATTAGCCCAAAACAGCAACTTAATACCTTTTCTGCGATCAACCTAGACAAAACTTCCAAAAAACCTTTAAGACCTTTAATTTCTTTAACTTCTTCCACCTCTTCAAGATTTTTGAATTTGGGAACTTCAAAGTCACTAGTTTCACATAAAAATTACATCTTAAAACTTTGTGGAAGACCTTAACTGCATCCTTTGGAAAGAAGGAGATGTATAGTAAGGAAAAAATGACCATAGTGATCTCACATGATACTGGTGAATCTCATTCAGTATAGCATTCTTTATCATCTTTTATATGGTAACATGAAAGATTCATTAGTGTGAACATTTTATGCATTATAGGCTTTTTTTAAATGCACCTCCCCCCCTCCCCAATATGACCAATACAGCATTTTAAAAGGCTAACAAATGTGTTGGGGTTTTTTTAATATGCAGTTTGGGGACTAATCTATATGCTGTTCCTTACTTAGGCCAAAATTCAGCTTTTATTGAGAACTCTTTTGTTTCTGAATCTTTTTAACAGATTTACAGGACTTTTTTTTCCTGTTTATGTGTCTTTCTGTTAACACTTGGAAATAGCTGGAAAACTTTTACAGTGTAAATAATTTCATTTTAGGAAGAACCTACGCTCAGGTAATTCCAGCCCACAAAACAGGTATGTCAGGAAGTTGTGAAGGTCTGAATTTGATACGATTAACATGAAAAAGGTTGTAACTGATGCTGTATTGTAATGGAGTCTGTACCAACAGTCTCCCATGCTGAGAAGGAAGGCTCATGTTTTATACATCTGATTCATACGGTGGCAGGAAAGACACCCTGTTGAAGACAGAGATGTGTTACAGTCATGCAGTTGAGTGTGGGGGATGCACAGGAATTTCTCTAGGAGAAAAGAACAGTGTCTGGAACTAAGAGTTAAAAGATATAGAGCTAAGTTGTGCTTCTAGCTAGAACTCTCAAGTTTTCACTGCTTTGGCTGTAGAGACGTGAGAGCCTATGTTACACGACACAGCTAATGGTGGGGTCAAACGGCGGAGAAGGGTGAGGACACTTAGCTGTAGATAGGGATTGTGCGAAACCTGACAGCTTGCAGGGGCAGTCCTTCTCCCAGGACAGCCAAGGGGCACTGTGCCCCCTCACCCGGGAAGTGCTGTTGCGCACTGCTTCCTGCCTTATGGCAGAAACCCCTCCTACCAGCTTCACATTTGGTGGTGGGGACTTGGCTGGTCACTAGAGAGAGGGCTTGAAGCTAGTCCACTGTTAAGGAGGCTCCTGCAGCAGCTTTTCCTCCCTGCCACCGATTCCCGATGGGACCACATGCAAATTCTGCCTTCTGTAGGCCTCAGTTTCCCCATTTGCAAACCAAGAACATCTAATCCATGCCATTTCCACAGCCCTTGGAGATCCCTGAATATAAGCAACAGTTGAGTGTAGATGTGTACTAAATATTAGTGCTGTTAGAAGCAGTTCATAACAACTGTGTGGACCAGCTCCAGAAATGTGTTTGGGCAGAGGCAGAGATTTGCAGAGGCAGAACGGGCACAGAGAGAGCAGTCACACACAGTGGGACCCAACTGTTCATTATTATTTTTCATGTTATTTTTCCGCTTTTATAGCTTTGTTTTTTATTTCAAGCACTAGCCATTGGATGCAAAGGCAATTATTGCCCCTGCATGAAAGTTGTGCTTTTTCATTTCCATCTCTTTTATTATGGCAATTGAATTCTCATCACTGACCCATATTCCTCCTTATCCCTATAGGATATAGACTTTTTCAGTTCTTCTCTCCATTGCTCTACTGTATTGATCAAGCAATTTGCGACCTGTCCTTCCTTTAATGTCATTTCCAAACTTCCATCTATCTAGCCTCCTGTCTCTCCCAGGCAAATATTTGGCAGATACAATCTTCTCCAATATAGTATGGCATTATTTCTGTATTTAAATGCCACATTATATACATAAATGGATGCATGGTATGCAGAAAATCACGAAGAATCTCCCTGTAGGTGTCAAGCAAACCCTATTGTTATTATGAAGGCAAGTAAGACAGAAGGATGGCTTAAAAATAGATGAATAAGCAAATAAAAATGATAAAGAGAGAGATTAATAGAGGACAGTCCTAGTAATTGTCTCCTTCAGCAATCAGAACAACAACAAAAAAACCCAAGGAAATAGAATAATCTGCCCCTCTGTAGGAGGACACACATTTATTCCATTTCGCCTGAAAAAGCTTGAATGGTCAGATTTGGATCAGTTTTGTACTGATGTAACACAAGCAGTTTCAGAAGGATGATTTTCAGCTTGTATCAGCGATGTAAAACCAGATCCTTAAAGCAATACAGGTGCTTTCACTTTCATTTTAGCACAACTGTTCTTTAAGAAATTTTCTCCATCATGTACAAGCTGCATCCTAAAACCTTAGCCTTCTGATAAGGGTCTACTCCTATGGCGACAGAATTTTTATGTCACAGGAAGACAATTTTCAATTTTTTTGCAAATTAAAGAGTTTTAGTTTGTAATGTAGACTGGATCAGACTCTTAAAGAAAAATGTCTGCTTAGTCCTTTAAAAAGGAAACAAGATTTTGAGAAGATCTTCCTAACAAATGGAAATAAATGAAGTCTTGTAAGAGCTTTTCTAATTTTCCATTGACTAGAATGTGTGTGTATTTATAAGTACTTATACATAAAAATAAATAATATATGTATTTATCAATAATTTTTTTTTTCTTTATGTAGACCTCCTGCTTTAGTTCAGTATCTGAACTGTTCTTGCTGAGCTGTTCATCTTTTCATGGGTCTCTGCATTCCTGAAGTTGGGATGGACTGCAAAGGACTGCTCACAGAGGCTTAACTGCAGGATTGGGACCTTGATGTTTAGTACATGTGAACTCCTCTAAGAAAGCTTCACTCCTGAGAAACCTGCAAACCTCTAGTGTGTTTCCTAGCATTGAATTTAAAGATTCTGCATGATCGTTGAAATAAAATCTCTTCCTAGCCTTTGATAACAAGCCTTTTCACACAAATTTGCACTTAGTATCTCCCTAAGTTTGCATAGGAGCCAGAGTGCTGAAAACAGATGAAGAGTAGCTTCGCGCTTCCATCTGATGTTGGTTCAGATCACTGGAAGGATGTTCTTATAAACAAAGAGCTGCAGGCCATGTCAGAGCCCCTTTCCTCCTTCTAATCCACAGCTCAGTTAAGAAATAACACATTTTTCTTCATTCAGGACTCCTTTTATCTTTTCTCCTTCTCATGTGTCTGTGGGGTGTTTTTTTTCTCCTCTTTTCTATCACACTGCTGCTGAATGTTGATGAGGTACTACTTAGGCCAATCCTAGAGTGATTTTGTGTTATTGTTGGATTTTTTCCTTTCAGCTCTGGAAATACCTGATCCCTGCATTTAAGAATACCAGGTGGCTTAGATTGCCTGAACACTGGATGTTGTCCTATGATGACACTTTTCCTCACCTCTCCTGAGGAAAGAAGGTGCATTAGAAGACAAGGCAGAAATGTTTCTCTCAGTGAATCTTGCAAAAGAACAAAACTATTCTGTCTTCTGTGCCTTCTGAGCAAAAATCACAGGATGGAGTCGTATTGGAGAGGAGAGAAAACAAAGGTTCAGCGCTGCTGTTCTGGGTCAGTAGGTTCCAAACGTACACTTGCTTTTACATCTGTTGCACTGATTTATATACAAGGTGGAGGTTAACTGTTTTCTGTTTTCCTTTTGCGATGACTTCCTCTGAGCTCAGAGCATAGGCTTTCTTGATACTATTTCAAAAGAACCTTTTCGGGGGGGGTGGGGTGTTTGTTGATTAGACCTGGTGAAAAGTTCTATTTTAAAATTGTATGCTCTATACTTGTTAAAAATGTACAGAAATTATTTCCACTTTGCTCTTTTTGCCAGGATCTCACTGTATTTTTAACCGCAGTGGTTAGTAGAGAAATACATGCCTCAAAATCTTCCTACTGTAGCTGTGACTGCCGGGGCTGCTTGATGGTTGATGGTTTTCTGTGCTGGTTTGTGCTGCAGAGGTGAGACTATTAAAGCCAGCTCTGTAGAATGGAGAGCATGTGAGGTATAGCTTGACAAAAACTGCCAAGAGAAAATTTGCCCAGGCCAAGGGAACTACAGGGAGTTTCCTACCAGGTAGGGTGAGATTTGGCTAACATAGGTGCTGTATAAGCCCCTCCTTCTGTCTTACAGTTATGCACTTCTGCCACAGGTATGGAAGGCATAGGAGAAATAGTTGCCTTGTGTCAGCTAAACAGTCCTGATAGGCTTACACCAAAGAGAAACCTTTTCATAATTCTGTTGAAGAAAATGGTATATAGGAGTGAGACTTTCCCAAAGCTATGAGGAACTGTGCTGGTGCCAGTCAGTGGGGCAATTTGTTTGCCCAAGGCTTTTGTAGTAGGGCAGATACCCCGATGTAGCTTTATTAGTAGAACAAAAAGTCTATTGTGGACTACTTATGTGCACGCTTAATGGACGGTATGCAAATCCATTGGCCTCAATGGCACTATTCATGTATGTAAAGTTGGACACGTGCTTTAGGTCTTCGTTACTTCCACCCAAGCCATTCTGTTGTTAGTTCAACAAAAAAGCAAAGCAGTTCCTCCAGCTTTTACCTTGGTAACATTTGTGAAAGCACTGGTAGGAAAAACCTGCAATGAAAAAATGATATTGAATGTTTATAATGAAAAGCGTTCTAGTTTTGTCAAAAAAAATGTTAATAGAAGACAATAATTTCTGCGGAATTATTTTTTGGTGACTTTTTAAGAAGCCCAAAGCTTAAAAGCCTGCGATATCTGTGAACAGCAAAAGCTTGCTGCAATCCCCGATTTGCATGGTCTTTACAAAAGAAGCCATGCTCAAGATCAGGGGGACTGCTTATAGCTTGCAAAGACCTAAAGATTGAGTTCAGTCCTCTGAGGTGACGTATTGCAAAAATCATGCCTTGTTTGAACAATGGTGGCTTGGAGAATATGGTTCACACACAGTAAAATATTGGAACCATCTGTATTACAAAGTAGGCAGCAACAAACATTTCTCGGTAGAAGTGTGTAAAAATACAATGGTCTGTTTTGCAATGGAAATCCCTATATGAGGTAATTCTACCATCTTGCAATCACACGCCTAAAGATGTTAATAGCATAAAGCATATTTTAAAAGCAAGTGGTAAACCTATGAATTTCTTACATCTCTCTGTATTTGTAATTTACCGTGAAATACTTCGAGGTTTTTTACATTGTTTCAAAAAACCTGTCCATATTTAAATAAAAACCTCCTTTCACTGCCCACGCTACATATTTCATTTTATCTGTATGAGAAATGTGAAACTAGGGAATTAATAATTATTTCACTTGGAAAGGTATGAAGCAAATTCCATTGCCTTTGTCTGATTAGAATCTTCCCTGCTGGTTTAATTAAAAATGGCCATGTGACAAGCAAAGAAAGCATCTCTCCTTTGGGGTGGAGGGGGGAGGAGGGAATGGTATTGTATTTTCCAGTAAACAGTGAATCCTGAAGCTCCAGAGTTGTAAAATTTAAATGCTTAATGCAAATGAAAAATGCAGACTCAGGTCAGCTATAGACAAATGTCACTAGACTGGATGCAAAATGCACTGCAGGCAGAAAAGATGACATTTATCAGTCATCCATACATCAGTAACTAAAACAATTTTAGGGTTGTCTAGACAGGCATCTATTATTCCTTAAATTTAAAAGCTTTAGTAGAAAGACAACAGCAAATGCTCTATTTATATTTAGGGCTTTTTTTTCCAAAGAGACAAGATAGGGAAAGGAAAAATGATAGTTTTCAAAATGAAAAGTACAAATTTGCTTTTCTTTCTTTCCATCCTTTTTTTTTTTTTTTAATCTTTTTTGCTGTCTGGGTAAAGGAGATTTTCTTGGCATGTTCTGAAGGCAATTTAAGTGAATTATCAGAGTGTGCATGCAATGCTGGCTGTAATTATTACAGTACAGCCCTGTAATATTGAGCTTAATTACTGTGTACAGTGTTTGGCCTTTATGTTTTCTGCTTAATTTACCCTGTATAGTTAACGTGAATTTAGTGAAATCATTATGCACCTTTCAGGTTTCTTCTTTGGGAAAAAAATATTTACATTCTCAGGAGAAACAAACTAGAATAGATACAAATATTAAAGTAAATAATTCTGGTGGATGGATCCCTTCCCTCTGTCACTTATGTGGAGCCACAGTTCTGCAAATATATATTCATGCGCTGAATTAAGGTCTGTGAACTGTCCCATTAGCTGCAACAGGAATACTTGCAAGCTTCAATTTCAACATCTGACTAAATATTTTCACTATTTAAACCACATGCAGTAAGGTTTTTTTTCTTTTCATTTTCACCCCATACAGTACCAAGCATTTTTGTAAGAATGTGCAGCAAATGGCAATTACTCTCCTCACTGTGCAGAACACATCCTACATATTTTGGAATGAACGAATTTATTTGTATGATGGAATTATTTATACTGCTGCTTTAAATTAAAGTTAACCTATGGATACGCTATGCTTAAGCAGTAGCACTGTAGCCCTACTCATCTGCAGTCTGTTGTCCATTAATATCTCTTCTGTTTGCAGGTCTCTCTTTTACATCGCCTCCTCTAGCAGGAGGGAAGAGCTCACTGTCAGATTACCCCTCTGGCAGCAGGGCTGGAGCGTTGGCTGTTCAAGCCCTGGTCTTTAGTGCCAGCGGTGTAGAGCTCTGCAAAATGTAAGGTCAGCTCTGGCTGTCACATGCGGAGCAGAGAATCCGAGTACTGGAGCAACTCGGTAAAAATACGGAAGCAAGCTGTTGCTTACACAGTAGGCCTAAACAGAGGGCTCTGACGTTTAAAAAGAGGGATGCTTTTAATGGGGCACAATGAAACGCAGGCTTCTCGTGAAAGAAACAACAAGAAAATGTTAAAAAAGTGAATAATAAAACTAAAATTATCAAGGGTTTCAGCTGAGAACTTTCAATTGTATTCACTGCCATTCAGAAATTAAAACTGCTATAGAGCGTAACACCTATACCCATTGAAAGTATTTGGTTTTTTTTTTCTGTTCTGCTTTTTCCTGCCTACAGCTCTTCTACAGTTCTTACCTTCAGTAGCTGCCGTGAAGAGGTGATGGGTTTGTATGACATCATGATTCTCATATTTTGTCAACTTGGGAATGTCAGGCAAAGGTAAAGGAACTGAGGCACAGAGAGATTTCAGTAACTATCTCCTGGATTCACTCACGTCTAGCTACATTAATATTTGGAAAGAACTTTGAAGCAATTAAATGTATTACAGAAGCGCAATTTAATACTGCAGTAAAGTGCGTACACAGTAAATCCCCTTACCTTTAATTTGGCAGAGGTCATAGGAAAATTCTGAACGTATATGAAAATACAGATTCCTTTTGATTAGAAACATATATAATTCTGGCAGCTTTATCTTTTGTTTTGATGGATGACCCTGCCAGTACTACAGGGTGCCTTTTTCTGACAAAGCTGCTTCACCTGAGAAATAAATAAAAACAAATAACCTCTCATCTTTGATCTCCAGAATAGAGCATTTTGTGCGGTTGAAAAAGACGGGTCCACGCAGGGGTCCACGGGAGAGCAGCGCGGGGGGCTGGTGCCCGGCGCCGGGGGCTGCGGCCCCGCCGCTGCCGCCGTCCCGCTGCCCCCGCCGGCTGCCGGGTTACTCCTTCCCCGAGGGGTCGCGGCCCCCCGGGACTGTGCTTCGGTCACTGTGGTTTTCCCCATTTTCCACTAGGTGGAGCTGCAACAATAGTTTTCCCGTCTTTATGCTAAGGAGGGAATGGTTACGAACCTATTTGAAAGGCAATGTTCGCCTTAACAATTCAAATGTATTCCTGTTAATTTGTATTTGATAAAGGTTCAGAAGTCTTTTGTTGTACGTCTAGTTAGCCTGCATGTTACATTTAGAGCATTTGCAAATTTTCTGTTTGATTGTGAGCCTTACTGTGAATTTTTATGTGGCTGTATACCTGCGCTTATTTGTTTATACGTGTGCATGTGTGTGTATTTCTGCGTTTGTAGGGGTGTGCGTATATAAAAGACAGGAAGAAAAAGCTGCGTCTTCACAGTTGTTATTCTCATGAATGAAATGGTAAAACACAGAGCGATGCCTAGTATATACACAATGCCAATACATTCTTCAGAGACAACTGGAGATTAAGGATTTGATTGTCTTCTGTGTAACAAAGCTCAGTGGGTCCAGTATTCAGTACCCAAAACTGAGACAGGACGGTGCTTAGCTTTCAGAAAGCTCCTTTTCTGTTTGTGTTCCTCTTGGACAGCTTATTGAAGTGGGAGCTCAACAGCCTTGTACCAGTCTTTAGCATCTAGTTATCACATCCTCTTTTTAAAGGGTCAAGACCCCCAATGGCAGATACTTCTAAACACTGAAGGGGGGGGGGGGAACACTAAAACTCAGGTGTGCAGGTGTGCTTGCCCTTAGGGTGACTGTAGATTCAGGGCTACCATTATTTGAACTGAAGTGCCTGGGTTTTGTCACTTAGAATCACAACCATGGATGTTCCTTTAGACCTTGGCTGTTTGTGAAGGGTGGGATACTCGAACTGGCCAAGCCGTGTCCTTTCCCTTCCCTGTTAGGTACAGCTGTGGCAAAACCTTCATTCAGATGCAAGAGCTCTTTGCACCATCTAGACCTTTGCTACATCTAGTTTGCTTGGCTGCAATGAGCCCCTAAAAGCGTTTCAGGGTTCAGCAAGTAGTAATGTACCTGGTTAGCGGGAGCAGCATTCCCCAGATATTGCACTGGCTTCCCGTTTGTTTCTTGATTAAATGTGAGATGTACTTCTGACTAATAAAGTCTTCTGTAGTTTAGACCCTGTGTAAATCAGATTATTTCTCTTTTGATGCTGGATCCAGCGTGAGGCTGGTAAACTGACATTTCCAAAAGAGTCGGGGTGATTTTTGACACGTACTTGGAAAAAGTATTTAAACCTTGTGACCCATTTTAAGAATCCTGGTCAGGTACCGAAGGTTCTTCTGTACCAGGGATTGCCTCTTCTTTGCACTTTAGCATCAAGAACTGAGGGGTTGATGAACCAGCAGCACCTTTCAGGTAATAGTAATGGTAGTGTGCCTTTGTGGTGAGGGGGTGTCAGTGGGTGTCTCCAGCCTGCAATACAGCACCGTATCAGTCTGAGGTAGTTAAAGTCTGGTTTTCATTGCACAAGCCAAAGTTTTTGTCACCTTAGACTTTGTTATGTTTATGAATGCAGAGAGGTGTGGAGGGAGACTGGGGACAAATGATGTTGAGCTGATGAAGTGGCTGTCACCTTTTTACACAGGTGAATTTCATGATGCAATAAATATGCTTCTTAATCAAATGTATTCCTGCCTACTTCTGATCGGTAAAACCTGTGAGATTATTTGGAAATACTTGCCTAATGTACGTCCATCTGATTGATGTGCCAAATTGTGTGTCACCCCCCCTACACCCACCAGCATTGCTCAGCATTGCTAGTGCATATAAGGGATTCTTTGTAAATTCTTGTCCGAGTGGCAAACCTCGAACATTTATTTCTTAATTAATAGGTCAGCATATAAATATACCTGAGCACCTTTAGTCTAGAAACACGGTTGTGTTTCTGCTTAGGCTTTTGTCTTCTGAACTGTTACCATGACTGTATCTCTCTGTGTATGACAACAACAAGAGATGCAATTTAACACCAATTTTTGTGCTCATTAGCTCTAAGTATGCAGTGATACTTTTCAACCTCCACATTTCCTTCTAGACTTTTTTTTAAACTTCAGGCAAAGTTGCTGAACTGCTGTAGGTCAGACTAAAGTAGGAAGCACAGAAGGACTTCTGAAATGACATTTTATCAACAGGAGAGTGCCTGTCTCTGTTCTTTTCTTCTTTTATTTTAAACTGTCCTGTAAGCTTAGGAAAAGGAAAGAGGGTTTTAGAGCCTTTTGCCTGCAGGATAATGGCTGAAAGAACTGCAGAAAATGGGAAAAAAATTTCAGAAATGCTACCTGAGCCCCCACAAAAATGACCAGTCATGAAGAGATCTGTGAAACTGAGACTCATGGTGTGACTAAGTAAATTACTAAAAAGACTAGGGTAGACCATATGAGTGGTTTCAGGTGTGACTGTCCCTGGTACTGTGCACTCATTCCACAAAGCATGCTGAATTTGAATATTAATTTTAGATAAAGCAGTAGGTGTGTTCTATATGCAAACATAACAAAGGGTGAAAAGTTATCCATGAGGTGTACCTCATGGTGAGGCAATATGGTAGGAACGACAAGGTGTTCCTACTGTGTGTAATGGTGATGAACACAGTAGGAAGAGATTAACTGTAACATAACTTTTTCTTTCTTTCTTTCTTTCTTGCTTTCTTTTTCTTCTTCTTCTTCTTCTTCTTCTTCTTCTTCTTCTTCTTCTTCTTCTTCTTCTTTTTGTTTCAGGCTGCCATTTGTGCTACAGAGCCCTTGGAATAACATCTGTCCAAATAATTGTTGTTAGAAGGTTTGCATTACATGATGTAATTAAAACTGAACAGTCTTTTAGGGAGTCTTTCTTAGGACACAAACCTAAAAGCAGTAACCCCTTGTGAGGGTGGGAAGCTGCTGTTCCACCAGGAACATGTGCTAGTCAACAGCGGGAGGTTCCACGCAGCAGTCGGCCATCATTATAGCTGTGCATTATAGCTGTGCTGCTGGAATGGATTGGGGAAATCTCCTGCCAGGAAAAAGGTGCATCTGGGAAAGAGTAAGCTACATATTATTTCACTTTAGGTCCTGTAAAAGCTAACTCGCTACTCTTTGAAGACTAGTAACTGTATTTATGTAAGTGGTGTAATACAGGGAGACCTGTAGGCAATTAGCCTACATTCGTTGAATAATCAAAGCTGCTGCAGGTTTGCGAACTAGTAAAAACATTTGTGAGGAAAGCAAGTATCTAAACTTTTTTAGAGCCATTTAATCTAATTTTGACTGGATGTGGTAACCTAACTCGACAAATGGACACTGCTGCTGCAGCAGACATGGTTCTAAAGAAATCTTTTCTTCCATACTAGTTATTCAAGTTCAGTAATCAAACCAGAGATTTTTAATAGGAATATCATTTTGGAAATTCATTTCAAGCCATTTCTGGCAAGTCAGAAGCACTGCTAGGAGCATCTTTCAAATATTTGGTCTTTCAGATAATTCTCAAAATGTATTGGCTGGTGTGGGTGGGATGTACCAGAGGATAATACATTCTGGTATCTCTGAGGCCATCACAGTTCATGATAGCTGAGATTTAGAGCTCTTCCATAATTATCTGTACTTACAGAAGAGTCTGTTGATGCAAGAAATACATTGTGAGCCAAATATGCCGGACTACGTGAAGCTGAAAGAGTAGTATTTTCACACATTGCCTTCCCAGCTATGAGCAGCGCTCGGGGTGCAAGGTGTTATTCTACCTACTGTGATTACCCACTGCATCCATACGGTGAGTAAATACACACCCTTTATTTTTGGTAACAGAAGAAACAGTAAGCTTCCTAATATATGTGAAGGTGTACAGCCATATTGTCTGTTGAAAAACAGCCAAAAGATAACTTAGAAGGGAAATGCTTATGTATTTAATTTCTCTTCCACTTGACAGAGTGTGAGGCTATAGTAATATCCACCCATAGTATAAAACTGGGGCAGGTAAGAAGAGGTTCAGGCCAAATATGCTGGCATAGTTTAACATAGTGTCAATCTGGAAGGGAAGCTGTTGATCCTCTGATCATTGCTAGAATATAGTGTAATGGTTCCTTTGACACCTTTGTCTTTTATTTCATCAGTATGTAGTACATGACATTTTGTACTTGTGAAAGGTGCTGAACTGACAGGCCTTGAGACTGAAGTCTTCTCTTTGTACACATATCAGACGATACATAGACAAACACGGCATCCCCTCTCTGCCTCTTTCTCTGTCTTTCCTACACTTCGACTGCTTGCTCGCTGCGGCTTTCTCATATGACCACCATTTGAAGTGAGAAGATAGTATGATCTCTACTACAATTCAGTAGTTACTGTTTGCTGTTAATGTTACCAGGAAGGCTGCTTGTCTTCTGCGGGTTTTGCGGGTTTTTTTGTGATACAGAAATGTATTTCCATGAATTTAAATAATTCCAGCTCATTTCACGTGGGTCACAAACCGGCCATTAGGCTGTAATATCTTTAGGTTACCAGTGACCTGAACCAGACTCGATCTGGTAACCTATAGCAGAGGTGAAATGCTCCATATCCTATTTCCATTCCTGCTCATATATGAATTTGTTCAGTATGAGGTTAATCACGCATACAAGAGAATTGTTTTTTTCTCTGAAGTGCACAGTAGATCTGTGTTTTTGTCATTTCTGTCTGTTTGGAGCAGACAAAGGGGATTATGAATGGGTAAAGTAGAAATTATAGTGTTAACGGTACCAGTGAATGCATAGTAAAATTATTATGTTTCATAATATTAGTGAAATTTGTCTCTTTATTCACATAGCACAGAATTCCCATTGGGAATATTGGATCCACCATGCAGATCAGAGGGAACAATTCTGCTCGTAGTATGGACTTCTAATGGTTTTACCATTCTTGCACTTGGAGGGGAGAGGGGTGTGGGGGATGGAGTTATTGTCTCCTTTCAGTTTTGAATAATGTGATCGCTTAGAGAAAAAGAAAATATGAAACAATCCACATTCAGGACCAACAGCTTGCAAAATTTAACTTCAAAATGTATAGCTAGTTTCTGTGGTTGGCACCTTCCCAAAGTATTCAAGAGTTATTTAATGTTTGTCTACGATCTACTTAAAAATAAAAGAGTCTAAGAACTTTAAAAAAAAAAATGTTGCCATCCTCAAATTAAAAAACAAACAAACAAACAAAACCAACATAATAAATCTATAGCTTTCAGGCTATTTACATTGAGCAGCAGAATAACTTCGTGTGGGGTTGTGGTGGTGCAGGGACAAAATTCAAAATTCCTGGAAAGGGAGTTTTTTGATCAAAATTCTGGTCAAGATCTCTACTTAGATATTTTTATACCTTAATTAGTAAAATATAAACCCAATATATAGTTGCATTTATAAGCTGCAGTAATACATAACTTCATATGTTTTTTTCCACAGCACTTTGAATCTTTTTATCTTCTCAGGGTGTTTCTTGGTGTACAGAAGTACAGAATTATTATATTTTCTGCTTTTCTTAAAACGTTTGCTTTGTAATCAAGTCTTCGGTTATCTTTTACCAGATGTTACAAATTATGCTATTTTTTGAGGAATATGACAAACGGATATCGCAGTTGTAGAATTTGTTAAAACTTCAGTAGATTATAGAAAAAAATCAGTATTATAAAGGAAAAAGCATAAATGTTTGAGGTTTGTTTTTTTTTTTAAAATAATGTCTATCTCTACAATAACATAAGATGAGGTTAATATTTTTAGTAGTAGCATCATACTCCTATTCCACTTACTCATACGAGGTATCATATGAACATAAACTTAAATTATTTTTGTCAGGACTGGGTTTGCATTAAGGATCTGTTTAGTGATTAAGGGCAAAAACTGCCCCCTATCATTTTTCACACTTGCATTTACTCATACTTTCAGACTTGTCTCAGCTAGATCAACTAAATTTTCCCTGAAAGATTGAGAACATATCCGGCCTCACTCAGTCACAGTCCAGAAGGAATTCAGTTATTTCAAGAAGTCTCATTACACAAGATCCTTCTATTGCCTCTTGTTATTTATCTTTCAGTACTATCACCTTTTACTACCCTTTCTTCTTTCTTAATTCAAATTAATAAAGTCCCGCAGTGAATGAATCTTCAGTTCCTTTGAAATTTCTTTTGAAAGAGTGAGAAGTCCTCAAAAATCACAATACTCATAAAATGGTTGAGGGGGAAAAAAAAACCTTTATTCTTTCCTCTAGACTTCAGTGACACTATGAAGTTTCACATAATTTGCAGACTGCATCTCATAAAATACTGGCAAAATTTATTCAATTCAAATTAAATAGATGTAGCACAGAGTAATCTTTCTCTATTAAATATGTCACTTTTTGCAATTGTTTCTTAATATCCCTCACAGCTTCCATCTAAGATTAGCACTTTCTTTGCTGCCACAGTTTCACTAACCTACTGAATTATTCACTGAAGCATAACCTTCAGATATCAGGTTAGAAAGACCTTGATTATGGCAGGAAGTGAACTGTATAAACCATTTTTCTTTAAAAGAAAATTTCTCAGTATAGAAAAGTCTGAAATGAGATAAGTATTAAATGTGTGTAAAAATTAAGTTCATAATTGATAGAAATTTAGTCAACTGTGACATTCCTGTATTTTGTTTATAATAATGTACAATAACATTCTAGATACCATTTAATAGTGTAAAAACATGTGCATTTTCATGGTGCTTATTTAAACTTAAAGTACAAGGCAGGATATCCATGTTGGTCTCAGCTGTAAAGTAGAGCTGTGGAGTCTCTCACATGGATTTAATATACCGGACAAAGAATATTTACATCCAATTCCTGATTTTGTCCCATTTGCTGAAAATTACTTTTAAGGGGCTCTCAGCTCTGGAAACCATGGTGACAGAGTGGAAGGCTTCCCTACAGCAAACCGCTGTTATTGACCATTACTTTGTGCCAATCCACTGTTGAAAGGTCATTTGAACACCTACCAAGGAGACAACAGCTTCGGGAACACTTCCTTTGCGAGTGTTGAAATACAAACTCACCGCTCGCCTGTCTGCTTCTCATGACCTGTCCGGTGGCACCCAGGAGCTGAAATGCAGTTGTGAAGTTTAACAGGCTTAAACACCCTGGCTTTTAGAGGTACTATGATAGCAAAATGTCAGGGCAAACAACATTCTACAAATTATTCTGCTAGTCATGCGTACAAATTTTCATAATGACTTGACCTAGAATAGGAACAAAATGTGTTTTCCTAACGTGGGTGATAACTGCGTAATTATGCAACTGA
The DNA here is from genome assembly GCA_008921705.1 of Burhinus oedicnemus. Taxonomy (NCBI): domain Eukaryota; kingdom Metazoa; phylum Chordata; class Aves; order Charadriiformes; family Burhinidae; genus Burhinus; species Burhinus oedicnemus. The sequence goes on along the minus strand of VFFE01009149.1, from coordinate 1,333,518 downwards.
TGCTGCTAATATTATCAGCCTTCTGTTACTTTCCCAGATGTCAGAGAAATGGCACAGAAGGAGAAAACAGGTGGTAAGATTGTGGGATATTGCATATTAGTACAGTTCATAACAGATTTTTCTATGTACATTTGTTGACCGTAGTTTGAAGAACTATAATATAAAACATGCTGCACAAGGATTTAACATTTTGGGTTTAGCAGAGGCTTCAGCAAATTTTCTGCTGTGCAACTAAATATGCAGTTCCTAAGATGTGTTTAAACCTCTTGCTTCCTCTTCTCTGTCTCTCTTTCTCTGTGTGACGTTTATGGTTGTAGGGCTTTACGAACACGTAAGGGTGTCACTTATGGATAGTTAAATTTGTATTAAATGATTACGTGAATTTGCAAGTCAGATATCATTTTAAGAGAAATACAAGTAATGTGAAGGAAACTATTTGTTTAATGAATTTTTAAAAAGGATGTTTATGTATTGCTCTTCAAGGGTCCTTAGATGACAAGAAGCATTTGAAAGCAGTGTGGGACATCATAAAAATCGGGTTCGTGTTGTGGGTGTATAGGTGATTTTTTTCCTCATGTTTTAATAAACTTTTTGTGTACCTACATCATAAGGATACATGCAGTCATGTATCCTTGTATACATTTATTTGGTAACTCAACTCTATATTTATTCTGTGTTTACTACAGGAGTACGCCTTTGACAAAAAGGTCTGCAGCTGTGGCATTTAAATTGCAGACCAAAAATACATGTGAAAGAATTAAACTTCCTATATGGGAAAGAGGCTAAAATGTGTACTTAGGGAAATTGATCATTTTATACTTAGAAATATATGTTGGAAGTCACCGTGGGCATGACTTAGTGTACACTGTTTCCACTGTATCCACTGAAGCTGCCTGGGAGTTGCATCGAGAGTGTTCACAATTCTTTAGTTCCTGCATTTTTGCCTTTTGATAATGTTTGCTAGAAATCTTGTCAGGCTTAAAATAATTGGAAGCAAACTACAATATCAGCACTGAAAATGGAAGTTGTAAAAGACAGACAAGATTGTGGTAGTGGTTCTTCCAATAAAATAGACAAAATGAATGTCTCATTATGTGCCTGGAGATTGTATGATAATCTGAAACCCTGATTAAAAGGAATGTTATTAAACGGATTTTTTTTTTTTTTCTCCCAGTGAATTGATCTGCCATCAGGCTAGAAGAAAGGTTATGTAATCTGAGGCAAGCTACCTTTATTTGATTTTTACCTTCCTTGTTTCATGGGAAAGTTTTGAAGAAGAAGCCGTTTCTTAACATGTAGAAAATTTGCCTTTAATGGAGTGATAGAAGAACCCAAAATATGGCAAGGAACTTAAATATTCTTGCTCAGTTGTTTCTGAAATGGCTATTTTTTATTTCTGATTCTGCATATGTACTTTACAGAATCTTTAAGAGTTGGAATCTATAGAAAAAAATTATCTGGTGAAAAATGGAAAAGTATGAGATCAAAACTTGCTTTTCATGTTAGGATTTTGGGTAATTCATGGACAAGCATGGACTTCGAATGTTACACTTTCTTCAGATTTGTAGGCATTTGGAAGGTTAATAGCAGACATATGTTACAGTGGTTGCCAATAGCAACCCCTGTGATTCGGGTTGGGTTCAAACAGCCATTCAACCCCACTTGTCCCCACTCATTAATTCCAAAAGCTAGCCATGCGGATTGTTTTGGGGGATGACATTTTACATGTGTGTCTAACAGTCTCTTCTGTATGTATTTATCTAAACATTTATATTTCTTCCATCACCACATTACACAAGTGTGAATGAATCTTGGCTGACAACGTAGCTGTGAGGAATGGAGAGGGAGTATTATCTTCCCCATTTAACAGAGAGAGAACTAAGATTTTAAGACTTACTAAAAGTTTCAAAGAAAATAGGTATCACTGCTGGATATTGCTGCTGAAGCGTCTGAGCCTTTATCTGCTTTTCCCTTTTTTCTTGTGCCCGTGCAGAAACATGCCTGAGTCTTCTGTGGCAGTAGCTCCTTTAGATTGTTACGAGGGACATTAAGTTGGCTTTTGAAAAGAGTTTTGGGATTCCTAGATTTCTTATAATTTATTTATTTTTTTTATTTTTTTATTTATTATTTTTATTTATTTATTTACTATTATTATTAGCTTTATTAGTTTTTTGCATGGTGTAATTCAGGTTTCTAGGCCTATATGTGTGTGTCTGTATGTGAGTATTTGATATTCTTGCAATCATCAAATATTCATTGTCATCAGGTATGCACATACAAACATTTTTGTCATAAATTGCCTATACTGTTTGATGGTGGCCCAGCTACTTGGGGATCTACTTGTAGTGACACTGTGGAAGCTGTTCGAACAAATGTCTGGGGTTTTTCTCCTTAAACAGCTAACAGATTCATCCTCCAGTCACAATGGGATTGGGAAGGAGCTTGAGAAGCCATGCCCAAGGCAGGTGAACTGCACCTGGAGAAATCTAAAACATTATGCAGATAACATGAAGTGGAAATACTCTTTGAGGAACTGATAAGCAGCTTGGAGAAAAAAGAAACCTCTGAACCACTCTTTGGGTCCACTCTTAGCCGTCCATTCTTGGACTTAGTATCTATAGCTACCCCTTTCCCTCATGCCTACAGTGCTTCTCCAAAGCTTGACTGTTGCTACGTTGTGCAGTAGAGGGGAAGAAAAAAATGTGAGACTGCATGCAACTCTGTTGGCAGTAGTTTTCAAATCTTCTATCGTGTTTTGTAAGGGACAATGCACAGTCGTTGCTAAACTATTTGAAACTGGTAGTGTCATTCTGATTGATGTACTTATGCAGCACACCTTCATACATTTCCTTTCGGCGTCTTGTGCTTTCCGAGGAACATTCCTGAAAGTGCACACTGAAGCCTATTGGACAGTCACATGCAAAATTGATGCTCAGAAGTAAAATAAGGTATAGAAAAATAGTTATAGATACAATGGGTTATTGCATGGCAAGATTGCCTCTACTTGGGCCCCCGTGGTCTGCTCAGCATAAGTAGGATAAAATAGCTGAACAGAGATATAGTCTAGCTACAGTCTTAAAGAGTCCAGTGTGTACCTGTTCTGGCAAAGGGTCTTCTGGTAAGCATTTCTCCATTGTGAACTTGTTCAGGACCAGTTTAGTAGTAGATTACAAGTATTGTGGGGTTTTTGTGCAAATAAATGTGGATGTTTCTAACATAAACCGATGCATTATGACTCTGAACACACCTTGAGGGGGTCTGTAAGGAGTTTTGCCCATGGCAGGCTTGATAGTCATATTTGCACCTAAATGACACCCATTAGGGGAGGTAGTCTCTCCCTCCTCCTAAATAGGGTAAGGTGTGAAGTGAACCCTCTATTCTCCAGCGTGAGATGCTGCTAGCATCCATCTCCTGCTCCCTCGCACCCCGTACTATCCTGAGTAATACATCTGCATTACAGTTAAATGCTCCTGTTAACAAGCTAAGAGGACCCAACTTCAGATCAGAGAGCTACTGTACATATATTTCATTGAGCTGTGCTGAAAAGAAAGAAAACTGGTGAAAGTCTGTCTCAGACACATGAAATGGAGACAATCATGAAAGAATGGGGAAAGAAAAAGGTCACAAGGAAGGCTGAGGAAAGCTTAAAAAAAGAAAAAGAATTGAAATAAGAAAGGAGGGAATGTATTCAAAGATTGCAAAAAAGGGAACAGATGGAGGGAGACTGAGTATTTACAAACGGGAATGAAAATATTAATTTGGAAGGAAAATACACCAAAGGGACTATGAAGAGGAAACAGGTAGGGAAGGAGGAAGGAGGGGGAGAGCAAGAGAAAGGACTGAGGGAAGAACAAAAGCAAAGAACAAAGAAAAGAACAAAACCCATCTCACTCTGCAGTTATTGTATTTTGGCCATAAATATTTGCAGGTGGTTACAGTAGTAATTTCCCCAGTTCTCCTCCCCTTTTCCCTTTTAGAACCAGCTCACAAATCAGTAGAATCTCCAAAACAGATGAAGCTCTTAAAAAGTGAGTTCTGTGTCTAAACCCACTGCAGTTGCCCCACAACATCCACATCACTGTAATGATGTTTTCCTCTTCTTCAGAGAGCTGCAAGGCACATGGAACTGGCTCATCATTGTATTACACTAAACTTGAGGCAGCGTCTCTTTTTAGCAAACAAGCAAAACGAATATAACTTTTTCTTTGAGTTTCATTGACAGATCCTGGGCTTGTTGCTCTTTGTGTGTTAACATTTTCAGCTGTACTTGGCATTTTCCTAGCACGGTTGGGGTTTTAATATTACGGTGCATATTAATAGTATTTTACAAGTGTGAAATGTTTCTGGAAACTTGCCCCGTTTCAGTTGCCAGCACGACTGTCCGTGCCTGCAGGAGGGTCCAGCTTCCCTCCTTCCATGGCTGCTGGGGGCACTGCGGCTGTGAATCTCTTTCTCTTTTGCTGCGGAGCTTCCGTAGGAAATCAGAAAAGGTTTGCAAGTGCCTCTCTCACGTATTTCTATCATTTCTCTGATAATCTTTGCCTTTGTGTGCGGTGGTGGCAGTTTCACCTGCCCACTTTTACGCATCATTAGTTGTCGCTGTGCTCCCGTGGCTGGGTAGACGCGTCTTCACCGGGAGCAGCTTCGGCATCGTGTCTGGGCCTTGTAAATCCTGGCAGCAGCGCTACGCACGCAGCAAAGGCTTTGTGACAAAACAGAAGAATGACAATTAATGACGACTGAATTTGGGAGAGGGAGGAGGAACATGGTTGGGTCATGTGGAAAGATGCATTTTGAGGCTTTCGAGCACGAGACAACATTTTACAATTCAGGCTACAGTTTTAAAGCCCGCTAGAGAAACCTCTTCGTCCGGCAGAGCTCAAAGCCTGTGTTAATATCTGCCATTTGCAGAGCCTCTTGACTCCAGCGGGGGCTAGTTTTCATCTGATGGGAACGTCACTGGATGATTGAGGCATTATCGCTTTGAAAAGGACCTTAATCGCATGATCAGTCTATAAATTAGATTCTACCCAGTGCGAGCCAGGGTTCCAGGGCTGCCCCCCTGGACTTCAGGGGGACCATTCGCTTCAGTCAGCTTTTACATGGTCAGGACATTAGATTTAAGAATAAATACTTTATTTTCTGCCAAACATACAATACGAGTTAATCTTACGAAATTATTCTAAGCTCTGCAAATGGTAAAAATGTATGTTCATTTAATGCTCAGGATTTTTATTTACAACATTAAGCAGAGGGAATGTCAGTGTAAGAAGAGGTGGACTTAATGGGTTAAAAACTGTGTAAATGTTACTCTAGTTAAATTACAGCTTGTTGTTCAGATGAATACTCTCCACTTCTCATATAGCTTTAAATTATGGACAAATGCTTGCAATTGTGAACTACCTACATTGTGGCTGCCTGTTCCCAGGCTTCATCAACCCTAGCTGTCCAATGGGATTACTGTAAGCTTTCACGGCAGTCTGCCAGCCACTGATCAGAAATTCATATCCCTGGATGTTAGATTGCTCTCTTTATTCCATCCTTGTGATGGCTGTGATTGCTGTCATGGTGTTAGGTTAGAAATTAGCATTTTGTGGCCCAAATTTTGCCATCCAGAACATAATCAGAAAAAAGAGAGAGAGAGGGGGGAAAAAAATCAAAGAATAGTAATTTCATCTGTCAAAGAAGGGAAATGCAGTGTTACCATGATACAGATGTCTACGAAACTTAGGTCAGGAAATGTTGTGGTATTTATGGTCCTATTTGGCGAATGCTTAGGCAGGTGGTGCTTTTCTGTTACTGCAGACCTCTGCTTACAGATTAATGCTTTTCCTCTGATAAAAAAAAAAGAAAAGTAAATAAATAAAAATCCATCGGTGAAACTATAGGTGGGCTTCAGAAACTCTTCAATTAAAAAACCAAGGATCTCTAGCAGATACTTTCAAGGACATGCTGAATTAATCACAAGAGGCTGGTTAGCAGGAGGTCAGAGAGAGACTTCTTAGCATCATTTTGGGTCATATGTCTAGAGGCGATGGCAGTATGTATGTGCTGTATTGTAATATCCCCTTTCTAGTTTTCTTGTTTCAGTCAGAAAAAGATGAACACATATTGCATAGGGCTCTTGAAAAGAAAGAGACACTGGTAAATATCAGTAGTTTGGAGGGGTTTTCCTGTTCTTTAAAACCAAGTCATATTTGACCGGCTATTAAAAATATGTCATTGTTTTTCACCAGATTCGTACTATATTCAGCAGTCCTTGTATTCTTTGTATTTTGTTTGCTAAAAGTCCTATATCTGATGATACAAAAGTGGTGATTAAACAACACAGTAGTAGTCACTGATAGATTTAATGAACATTTATTATTGCTCTAAACAAAGATTTTTCCATTAATCTGTTTCAAAACAATTCATCAGGGCTTATTACAGAAAATTATGGAAAACAACTGTTTAAAATTTAGTGTAGAGATATGGTTAGGTCCTTAAAGGTAGCTTGTTATTCTTTTTAGGCAACTCACAGGCATGCTAATTTTTCCTGTCATTAGCACTGAACAAGCTGGAAGGATTCTGACATGCGAGGTGCACAGATTCTGTTAGGAGCCTTGATTTTTATCCACCCAAGCTTATCCGTCATCTTTAATCATGCAAAAAGCAGGATTACTTAATCATTTCATTTTATTGAAAAGAAAAAGAAAGATTTACATTAAAATGATGACATGCAAGAAAAAAATAAATTGAAAATGATTATGAAGAAAATGTAATGTAGAGACTAAAGCTCCATTGGTTTTGTGATGCTCATTTAAAGCAATGATCTAGTAAAGCCAAGATATAAAAGTAATGATGATATTAGCTGTTGAAGTATAACCATCTTATCTTTGCATTTTAACATACATTCTAACATGGCGTGGGTAGTCAATTATAGCAGATAACTAAGGAAGATACTGGTTTTCACCTGTGCTGTATTTATTCCTTGCGTTATGTTGTACCTTTGTCTGAACTAAAGTGTATTTTAGCATACAAATGTTAACATGCAGGGCATACTAACATTTTCACAACCACTTCAGTATGCATGTGCCTATCTGTTAATCTCCCTATATACGATAGACCAAAATTATACCGATTTTTAGACTATCTGTGGAAACTATTGATTTAATGCAAGTGTGAATTATATTTTGGAGATAAAATGAGCATATTATTCATGAGTGTCTTCTGTATCTTTTGGGTTTTAGGCATTGCATTGCATTCCCTACTGGTTCTAGGTTTCATAAACTTGACTTAATATATTCCTTTTTTTTTGGTTTGTTTGTTCTCTTTACCGGTTTTGAATATTCTTTTAAGTGAATGCATTTTTTTTCTTATAATCTTTGTGTCTAGATATGTCAGAATTTAGGTGGTAAAAGAGGTGGGGAAAACATACCTGCGAACTTTTCATGTCACAAAACATTTGTTTAGGAAACGCATTGTAGCTTCCAAAAGAAAGTTTGTTAAAGGAGAAAATGAGGAGATATTTTCTTATGTGAGTATATACAAGTGGTGTGTTTCATCAAAGAAAATTTATTAAAAGTACCAGACTTTTAGGTCTTGGTCTGATATTTACATAAAATGGTGCATTAAACAAGTAATTACATTACAAATCAATGTTTACCAATTAGGTCATTAATAATTCATTCTACTGTACTAACTTGAGTGAATTTAAGGTTGAATACTCTGGTGCCAAATTGTTTTAGATACATTAACATTTAATGAAATCTGAAAAATATCCAACTTTTTCCTTTAATGCATAACATTTCTAGGTGTTGAATATTCATTTTATTTAAAGAGATAAAAAAAGAGCAAACAAAGTTCAGGTTTTTTTCAGATTTACATCAGTGCAAGAACTGTGTATTGCTATTGGAGTTGTGCATGTAGGAATAAGGAATAAACCAGAAAAGATAAAAATAAATGTGCAGCTATTTGAATTCAGTTGGTTTTGAAACACTTTCTGATATCAGCTCTGTACACTGCCTGGCTGTGAGAGCTGACTGTTTTGAGAGGTAAGCTTCTAGCAGTAGGGAAATGGTTAAAAATGTCATAGAGTAAAACTGTATGAGTGGGGAAAAAGATTGGGAGTCCCTAACCGCAAGAACAATTCTTGTTTATATGTTGTTTCTGAGTTCTGGTTTAGAAAGCATACAGTTATTATTACAGAAAAAAATATTAAGTGGGTAAGAATTTTAGCCTTCTTATAGCTTTCTTATGTTACTACAAAAAAGCCTTAAAACTCTCTCCACTATCATGGAAATTTTAAATACTTTAAGAATTAAAATACTGCATTTAGTAAAAAAAAACCCTAAAAACAAAACAAAACAAACTTAACAAAACAAACCCCCATTTTTATTTTTTAAAATATTTTCAATTTTTTCTCTTCTTGAATGCATCCATCTATCTTGTAATTTCACAAATCTTAGAAATACAACTGGACTCATAGTGAGATATTTTAATATAGGGCAACGTCAACATTCTGCATAGTGACTGTGAACATTTTTAGGCACAAGAACAATGGATTTGTAGTTTTTCTTCTAATAATACAAGAGAATATAAGGGATTTTATACAATATACAGCTACTTTCCTGTAGTGAAGAAGTAAAGTAAACTTACTTTACAGATGCAGCCTGAATAATTCATTGAAGATAAAAAGAAGGCTTTCAACAATAAATTTCCTTCCAGACTAAGTAATCTTTGTGTATCTCTGTAAATGAACTTGGATAGTACTTATGTAAGTTTATATAACTGGTGTTATTTTACATTAAAACAGTTATCTTCCTGATTGATTCATATGACTTTCCTTACTTAGTATGGTCAAACATCTGTTTCTGACTTATTCTTTTAAAGAAATGGAAATAATTTTCTTTTTCTTCTTTTTCTTTTCCTCTTATTTTTTATTTTTTCCCCAAGCTGGCTAAGGTTATTCTGATGGTATGATTCTTGTTCAGATGTGGAATTAGTGATCTTTTGATGGGTATCCTGAAAAAAGAATTATTTACTGAAAAGAATTAAGTGTCATCTTATTTTGACTTATTTCCACGCTTTTATATCTGTGACTCTAAAAGAACTGCAGACGTAGGTTTATAATTTGGGTATTTGTCTAGCCACTTGCAAAATGTTAGCAAGAATCATGTTATTTTGGATAACATTAGATACATTTCATATAACCAACAACTTGAATTTTGCAATATTCTTCATCTTACAGCCTGAAGGATCTCCTTTTGTTCCTCTTCTGGAAAGATTTTATATTTTAAATGAAATTTTTTAATATTTTCTAGAAATCTACTTTCATAGATATTGAAATGTTCTTTTGCTATGTTTCTGTTAATTCTTGATAAATTATAGCCATAGTACTGAAGGCAGACACTTATTATTTGTTAAGCATCCTTGAATATGAAAATCTGATTCAGTTGTTACAAATAATGAAAGCATAGTAGTTAAAACAGCAAAGACGAGTCACAAAAAACTGCAACAGATTTTAGTAACTATAATGTTTAAGCAATAGGTGGCAGTGTTAGCTAAACACTCTTTGCTTTGAATTGGAAAAGAATGGGAGTACTTAAGAGGAACAGGACATTTGTTTTACTTGTACATAATTGCAGATTTGTACAAACAGATTTTACATCGTTAAAGATTTTTTCAAAAAGTTTTCCTAAAAGACTTCAAATTCGGTATCCATCATCACTTAAATGACCTACATTTTTGTGTTGTGTGATTTATTAGTTAAAACATGATAATGGAATCTAAAATATTCAACTTGCATCTGAAAAATAAGAACATTTTCCTATAACACTGTATTTGAAAATGTCATCCATTTTAATTTAATTACATATTTAAAGTAATAAACGCCAAGCATAGTATTTGAAAATATATTATAGAAATTACTTTTCTGGTTTATTACAAATTTATGAATTTAGTACTTGGTTAATAAAACTAATAGCACATAGCACTTCTATAGAGATTACAGGATAAACTTTATGAATTCTTTTAATATGTACAGCACAGTACCGCAGAATATACCTGCAGTAATCTACGAATACTGTTTCCCTCCTTCTATACAAGTAGGCGCTCCTTTCTGCACCTTCTGAAAAGCATGCATTAACCAAAAAGGGATGGCATTGCTGAGCAAAATTGATGCTTTAATATACATTTCTATACTGAATGTGCCAATATGCATATTCACTTAAACATAAAATCCTTCACAAAATGCAACATTGTACGTTACAATCAAAAACAATTAGTTTAAGCCATTTTGGTCTTTTGAGTGGTATTTATGTATATGTCATCATATAATAATTAAAATACTATACTGACCAATGCAGCAGCCATATTCCATACCATGTGTTCTACCTCTAGGATACAGCTTTCATACAGTAGCACTTCCAAGAGATGTGTTCATCAGTGTGTGATAGAAACACTGTGCTGTACTTTTTTGCAGTTTGAAGGGGTGGGGGGGAGCCTTGCTATAGTATGTAGTCTTAGTTTGATAATTACACCTTAACTATTTACTATGTTATATTTATTGATTTTTAATCTAAAAGTAGGATGTTGCTTGTAAGGATGAGAAAGGTAAATGATAATCATGCTAGCAAAAGAAGATAGTGATGGATAGAAGCAATGATGAAATGTGTCTGATAGGGTAGTTTTCTTCTGTACCACCATTTCGTTGCTGCTCTGGGATTACAGCAAAATGGTGGCTACTTATATTTTATGGAAAATGTAAATTTTATGGTAACCTTCCTATAGACTCCAAATTGCTTCTCCCCTCCATCCCTATTATATTGCTTTGTCAGAATGAGCGTGCGGTTTGCCTTCTGAATCATATAGTACTACGGAAAAGGTAAAAGCTCAGCTGCAAAATTCTGCATTGGCAATATAGACTTTACCTTCATACGTGTGATTAAAACAAAACATAATCAAATGGGAAAATCATGTTGTCTTATAACGACAGATAAGGTACTAAATACTCAGCTAAATAAATAAGCTTTGGAGTGCATTCTTGTTTTGCACAGCACAGAACTGCTGTAGCTGACTGCAAACATTTGTGACGCCTTTTTATATTTTGGGTAAAACTTAGTCTTTATTATCAAACAATTCTAATAAGTAGCAGATCTCAAGAAGGAGAAAAGAGATAAAGTCCTAACGCTTTGCTTTCTAGCCTTACTCTTTCTCTATTCCCAATAGTTGATGTGGCATGGAGTGACAACCCTGTCTTGTAAAAGATCCCTTTATCTACCTTCTTTGGTAGGGGTAAGGTACTTAAACAGTTCCTTACTGAAACAGCTTTTTGTTTTTGTCACAGTTTACAGAAGGGTGTTATTTGTGATGATATGATTTTTCCCAGGTACCTGATTTTTGGAAAATTTGGCATTAAAAGAATAAGAATATGTGGCTTATAAATCTGATTTTTATTAACTACATATTTTAAAAGACAGAGAATGCAGAAAAGCAAACAGCAAAGGGAAGGGAAAAGGACCAAATTAAGAAAATGAACTGAAAGAGAGAAAGTTGGAGAAATATTAAAATCCTGGCTTTTTCTTAAACTCTGAATGAAAGATGCTTTACAGAATGTTTTGTTTCTGCAATTACTTTAGTTAAATTATTTTATTAAAATATGGGGCATTTTTAAAGGGCAATTCTATCTCTCTCCAGATAAATAGATATTTAAAATTAAATGTATATAATATTATCTAAAATTTCCTTGCCTAATTTTCTGATGTGCGTCATACAAGTTACATAAGTTTTGAAGACATGGTATTTTAAATAGTAGGAAAAAATCATATATAAAAAATCCCAGCTTCCAGAGTCATGTTGCACTGTTTGTTTATCGGGTGGATATAACCGAGTTGATAAAGTATTGAATTTAAAGCATGTCATAATGGACTACATGCACAGATACTACTTATTTTTAAGGAAGCAGGTTCTTCAGGGAGTAGATTATTTCTTTGAATGTTTGTATGTCTTATTGAATTTGGCATTGTGGTGACTGTAATAACACAATCCGTATAAGAGTATACTTTATGTCCAGACCTACTGGTTACCTATAGGCAGAAATGGAGAATGGATACTGAAATTTATACAAACACGCACAAACACAGTATCCTCATTAGCATATCATGGCAGCTAGAGACAGAAGAGGTACTATGTTTCAAGTGTACCTTTAACTTTCACTTCACCCTCCATGCTTTTTACACGAGTGAATCGGTTGATCTACCTCAGAGTAAATGGTGAGTCACAGCATTATGTAAAAACAACATTGCTCTGACTCATTTCTGATGAGTGCTTAAGTTTAAACATTAATATTAATTTGTTTTGAGTTACTTTGTTCTGAAATGCTCAAATATAATTGAAGAGAGATTTTAAATGTAAAAATGGGAATGACTTAAATATTTCTATGATGTAATCATAAGCTTCTAGTTGCAATATGACCATTTGTTTTGTTACTCCAGTTTCTTATTTATAGCCTGAAAGTTGGCAACATTGCTAGGGAGGACCTGGTTAGGAAACCATTCTATTTTGTACCTAACAAACAAACAATACACTGGTCTCAAACTACACAATCTTATTTACAGGGGAATTGATTCTTTTTTTCTTTACAACTTGTTTATTTTAGCTGTATATTTACATGCAAAACTCAGAGTACTTTGAAGTTCTCTGTCAGGAAGATTTAAAAATCCATTTCCCAATTTTACATGCTTAAAGAGAACCAATGTGCACTGTACTTTTATTTTAATAAAAAGTCATAATCCTAAACCCCCTACATCAATTAATGTATCAATCTTCTAGTAATATTAATCACACGATAAAACATAATTTCTCATGGTAAAATATGCTATTTAAAACTGCTAAATATAGCATAAATATTTGTGTAACATAATCTATGTATTTGAGGTTTATAGAGGAGTTCTGTAGTCATTTGTTTTTAAAGTTCTCTGCTGTATGTAGAAATACAGCTTTTGCTTCTTAAAAACTGAGGACATATCACTGCAAACATATGATGAGCACAAGTTTTAGTAGAAGCACTTGAACTTGCATAATAAGAATAAGAAAAAACATATTCAAACCCCACCAAACTTGTAAAGGGCTCATGCCAAGCCAAAACAACATCAAAAGTAAACTGAATCATGTTTAAGCCTACAAAATTACAGCTGTGCAGGTTAACGTTGGCTTGGGCTGAGTCTGTCAGAGTTGCTGTCGTGATCCCTGTTTTCACTGTAGATCAGACTGAAATCAACTACGTGTCAGCAGATGCAGTTAAAAAATAATTAGATGTAAGGATTTATGACATATTGTTGTAAATTTGTGGGTTAAGATAGGACTTAATGTTTAAAGAAAAAAAGATATATTTTAAATCCTGAATGAGGTATAAAGTATTTAAACATTATGTTTTAAAAAATTGTTGCAATGCTTTCACATGTAATGATACTAAAAACGTCTGTTGTTTTATTTCTTTATTTCAAGACTTGTGACAGTCATAATATATACAGAAGCTATTCAGAGGATTTTTATTTCGTATTTTCATTCACATGTTCAATTACATTTTTCTACAAACTACTCTAAATAAGTTACCTGCTGTATCAGTGCAGTCATTGAATAGCTCAAAAGTTTTGTACTCTTCAAAAAGACCCACCACCAGAACAATCTAATTTGGTATCGCTGTCTGATGGGTATGGTATAGCTTGCTTCATGTCTACAAACCTGCTATTAGCTTGAAAAGTGACTGTGTTTTTCAGTATGTTTAAAAAAATTAAAAATAACATTAAAACCCACAAATACATTAGTGTTGCCTCAATTAACTTTTGTTGAATAAACATAATGGTCTATGTAGGGTCCTGCAAAACAGAGCGTTCAGAAAGATGTTAGTTTTTTATTTGGCTTTTCTGCCTTATTTTACAGTTAACAATGTTTGATTAAAAAATTAAAATAGCAGTTTAAGTTGCATTACGCAGCATTTTTTAGTACAAATAATTTTTGTGTCTTAATGTTATTAATATTAATAAACAATATAAAGGAACAAATTATTACTAGGTAACTTGAATATAACTAATCACTCTGATCAACAAGATGAATGTCGATTTAAAAAAGAACCAAAACCAACACTTCTTTCCTTTTTTTTTTTCTCTTCTTCTGATGTTTGTAAAGATAAAAGCTGTGCAATTACATCTCAGCAGCCAGGATTCTGTATTTCACTAGATTTGTCAATCAGAAAGCTCAATTTACTTGTTCACTTTCATAAAATTCAGAAGCAGAGGACAGAACGGTAACCTGGTCTTCTGTCTTTACTGCTGCAGAATTGTTTCCAGCCTGTATATTTATTTGGTAATGTTTTGGCCAGTTATTTTAAAATTGCTTAGCAGTGGGCCACTCTTTGCTCTCCAGGGAGATTTTTCTATTGGTTAACTCACAGTCAGGTTTTTCTTTTTCCCCTACTGATATATTCCCTTTATTAATTTCCTCCCATTACTCCCTCCTTTTACTATGCTAAATAATTCCTTTTATGCTAAATAATTCCTTTTTTCCATTTTTGAGTTATCACTCTGTAACATTGCTGTTCTCCTTTTTATGGAAACTGTCTCAAATTGGCAAGATCTAAAATATGCTGAGTTAAATCTGCTATAAAAGACTTTATTGACAATTACTATAACTTAAACACAGTCCTGCTTTAATAAGCTCGGCTAAAATTGAAGTTTGAATAATTTTTGTTAGCTGAACCAAGAAATCTATTAAAAGGAGCCCTCTATTTTGAACTGGTTTGTAGTGATGTAGTGGGGCCAAATGATTAAGCATAGCTTAGATAGCCAAAATCCTCTGGGTCGAATTACCCTGTCTGCTGAGAAGCACAACAGGGTTGAAAGAAACACAGACGCCAGAGAAATGTTTCTGGTAAGAGGAGGTAAAGTCGTAGAAGGCTGTCTCCTTTTTCCAGGGTGGAAGCTAATTTTGGTGGGCTCTCCTTCACCCTCTGTGCGTTTTCCTGAAGGCTGGAGACTACCGAGTGCTGAAACCCGTGGATATCCCCTCCCAAAACGCCGCTTTCTCTCACCATCTGTGGGAATGGGACACGGTGCTGCAAATTTGGCCTTACTCTGCTTCCAGCTTAGAGAAGAGCTGGGCTGGTTCGTTAACTGCGTGTGCCCGTGACACAGCATGTAGGTGCTGGTGCAGGAGCCAGAATCAGTTCCTCTGCACCGACACCCTCATTGTCCAAGGTCCTATAAAGGTTGACTGAGGCTTTGAGGAGGGAACACGACGCACAGTGAGTATTATCGGCAGCCAGAATTTGTGACGGGCTTTGATCAAGCTTTATATCTGGGAGGGCCCAGCTAGGGACAGGGGAAGCAATTCTGGGCCGGCCGCCACCAAAGGGGCTGCGCTGCCTCCGACAGGGCCATGGTAAGGTACGGTCAATGCACAATAGCTCCTAGGTTTTCAAAGGAGGAAACGGCTTTCCCTGTAAATCTCATGGCATGTTGGGAAAATTTGGATGGTAAACAGAAGACAAACCACATCTAGTTTGCTAAAGTGTCTTCTACCTCAGCTTTCTTTCCCTGAAGAGACCCCTAAATTTAGGTAGAGAGACTTTCACACCAGCAGCCTGACATGGACTGAAAACCACTGCGATAATGTTGCACTGATGCATGCTACCATCATGGTTAGAGCGGGAAGGTTTGCTGTCACTTGACACTGTGCATATGACATGAGTAACTCTGCATTTGCATCAGGTCCACTTTTGCAAAATAGCAAGCGGATTCTACCCTGGCTGAAGGTAATGGAAACTGAGGACTCATTCCCTTTGACAAGCCAGGCATGTTTTAAGAGTACCAGTGTATGCTCAAATGGCTTGGTGTTTTTTAGTTGTTTTCTTTTTTTTTTTTTTCCTTCAGTTGCTTATTTTTCTAAAACTTTGATTTCCGCATTTCACAGGATTGGGCTCTCCAAGTAAGTGTATGTGTCTGTGAAGATAAGTGTTCTTGTGTTCTTTATTTTATTTAACTCTCTAAACTGATGTGAATTTGTACAAAGCTTTCGGTGTTGTAGTGATAGGTGTCTTTATTACATTACTTTTGCTGATCAGCATATCGGTTCTGATAAAAATTAAGGCTGCTGAGATTCGTCTTATTTTGCAGAGTTTAAAGCTGCTTTTAGAATATTTTGTCTTGTCTTGCAACATGATCTCTTACTGAGGATATCTGAAAAGTGACAGGTAATGTAGGCAAAAATCCTACAATTAGTGATAATTTTTTTTGTTTCACAATTACATTTAAAACTTTTTTTTTATTATTCTGATATAATATAATTAAAACTATTCTGCATCCCCTGGAGCATGTAGAAGGTGCTCCATGTAAACAGGTCCCTCTGCCCTTGTTGTTTAGACTGTAGTGAGGCTGCTGAAAGATTTGAGTGATGGTGCAATGTTTTAAATTAAATATAGATTTGGGGTTCTAAGCCTGCTGAGTTGAGTGCTGTAAACATTGGGGGACCAATCAAAACAAACATAAGTGACACAAGCGATCTTCATTGAATCATTTGGAATTTCTCTTGACTTGTTTAGAGACAAATGCTTTTGTTTCCTTTTGTGGAATATTGTTTCTAGATCTAGTCTGAATTTTCATTTGTAGAGTACATCACAAGATAAATAGCATGCTTTCACCTTCAGCAGCTAGTTAAAAAAAATGCAGGGCATAAAAGAAGGGAGCCGTGGCATTTGGAGGCTCTGTTTTCCCGTTGTGATTAACTGTATTCCATTCCTGATCAACTGTGCTCTCTGTTTACAGTATCCTAACTCCATCATGTGCTGTTTATGAGTAAAATTTCCAATGTGAAATTGCTGTGGCTGAGAAGTATTACGTGCATGTGTGTGTGTGCATGTGTGTGCGTATTCATTAACATTTGGGGTAGCAGGTGTTGAGAGCTCTTTTTCCTCGGTGTGAATACATTTTGCATCGGTGGAAAGCACTGAGAGATCTTATGCTGCAATCTTTTGTGAACGGCAGCTTAACATTCTTTTTATTGCTTCACTAGAAGGGGACCATGCAAGCCAAGGCCCTTCTCCAGTGCTAACAGCTCCAGAATATTGCTCAGCTAAGTGATGAAGAGGGCTTATACGCTGAAAGGATTTCAGGAAGAGGGTTATCGTAGAAAAACAGAAACAAAAAAGACCCCCAAACCTAGAAACATTTTAATTAGTTAGGAAGCAGGGACAAGAGGGTCAAAGCTTTATCTTACGACTTTAATTTTTGAGTGTAGAAGACTTGTTGGAAAGGTTGGACTTGAGTTGGAAGACTAGGTGATCGTGTGCAAGTGTAAGGATATGATTTCCTCACTTCTGTAGTTAAAGAGCCGGGAGGCGTAGCAGAGCAGCTCATGGAAGGGCATTTATTTATTGTTTTTTCCTTCTCGCTCTGTACAACAGCTTGACCTCTCCACTGGATGAGTTGCTCTGGTTGCCCTCCCTTTGGTCCTTTCAGAGCCTTTTTACATCCGCAGTCGTGTTCGCTATTAAAAATGTGACTAGCTATGGAGAATTTCCTTTTTCAACTGCAGCAGAAAAATATGCTTCTTTGTAATAAAGGGAGACTGATGGAAGTAAAACAAAGATTAGACCATTTCAACAGCAATCACTTAGTCGTGTAGTATAGTTCAAAGCACAACACAGAGAAACAGGGAAATAATGAACAACCCGTGCAGAGGTGACTTTAGGAGAGAGTAGAATGAGATGTTAAAAATAAACAAAACAAGTCATTGATGAGATCTACGCTTAATACGAAATGTATCTTTCCCTTTTGAAGGGCAACATCACACATCTAGAATGTCTCATACTGGCTGGGAAAAGAAAGACTAGTTAGTGGCCAAGAACACCCTGATGTTCTGTGCTACAAATTGAAAGTGAAGGTTACTTTCTTGTAGACTTTATCTTAAAGCAGTAAAACGGGTAGCTGCAGCTACAACTGAAAGTATTGATTTTGTAATTTCAGCAAATTAAGAACAAGACAGGAAACCTATTAAACCTTTCCACTGATTGCCAGGGCACTTTTTGGTGATGCTGGTGCTGACATTAAAATTACATGCGCCTGTCTCTTTAAAGCCAAACATATACATTTTACAGAAGATAGTGCCAGTTAACATGCTGAAAAAGGATCTTTATAAATCTGTGTAATTTCACATTTCAGATGTGAAACTTTTGAAGCCTGATGACATGAATGTCAAGCAGCACATCTAAAATTTTCATAAATTATGGTTCATGTTAGATGTGCTTTTATTACATTTTAATAAATTAAAATTTTCACAAAGCCAGAAGATTTTTTATAATAATAGCAAAGATGGTAACGCTAGTAATAGCATTATCTGTCAGAACATTATGAGTAATGATTATGTAAAAATCTATGTAACAAAGGCTAACAGAAGAAATGATCAAATTATATTCTTCTGTATCTTGTATAAAACAAGTTATTTTATTACAGGAGCAAAAACCCAACTTCTCTTAAAGCAATATTTAAATTACTTTTAAAAATTGGTGTAATTAAATTCATGTGAATTACAATAGTTAAGATCACTTGTTTCATAAAGGATTTCTTTAAAGCTTTGCTTTAATATTACTAAGTAGAAATTAAAATGTTGCGTCTTTTACAAATGCAATATTTCTAATAGTCCTTAACGAGAAAATTTTTCATTAAAAGTGGGGCAGGGCAAGGGAAATTATACCTGGATCCACGCTGAACACCCTATAAAGATGTAAGTTTCCAGTTTATCCAATTCATAAATATTTTGTTTCATCTGAGCGGGTATTTGGCATCATTCCAGTGTGTAAACAAGCATGGGTTTTACACACACAAATCTAATTTACAGGCAAGCCATCATCTACATTTGCTGTAGTAGCCAGCAGTTTGTGATGTGCCTGTAACAGAAATACACGGTGATCGAGGAGGCGGTGGGAATGTAAATTTAAAAAGAGAGATTTGATTTGTAACAACAAAGGAGATCTTAAAAAGTGGGGGGGAACACTGCTGAGAGACTGTGAGCCAAAAGTCTCCATCGGAGGGGACTGCAGGAACTTGTAGCAGGTGTTTACACCGTCCCTAAACATATGAATGAGTACATGCAGCTAATGTTAGCAGTGAAGCAGCAGAATGGGGTATGAAAATGAGTACCAGGTGTGAAAATGTGTATCTAAAGATAAAGGCGTGGAATGGTGAAGTACCTGGAATAAGTAGGACAGATGTAAGAGGAGTGCAGAACTTCAAACAAACGAACAAAATCTTTTTTCTCTACTGAAAAAGCAATGCACTTGGCGAATGCTGGACCTCTGTAACCACCCGTACAAAACCAGCAGAAGTTTAGGTGATAACGACTCTACAGCACGTCTTTTCAGTTTACCAGGAATGCACGTGGATGCCTGTTTGTACGGACCTACATCTTTTCCTTAGTTTTCACAACAGATATGTCAGGCTATTTGGTGCCTGCCAAGCTGGACGCACATTGCATATTACAAGTATGTTTGGATAACAGCTATAACTCCACAAAAGTGCTGGTGCTTTATTGCACTGCACAGGCAGAAAATTGCACAGAGACGTCCAGCTCCCACACACCTCACGGTCTGGGGCTTCACTGAACCTGGAGCAAAGAATATGAAGATGAGAAAGATGCAATAACAGTAACTACAGGTGCACACATAAGTTATTCACAGTGGCCTAAATACTTACACGTGGCCACCAGGATAACCACTCCCAGATGGTGGTGATTTGTAGGAAAAGAGGCAAAAGGTAGGTTTTAAGGAGGAATTTAAAAGGATGAAGATCAGTCACTGCTTGAGAGATGACACTTTATTTGGTGCAGGACGGCTTCAATAACCCAAGAAGGAGCTTGAACTTACCTTGCTAGAGTTCCTTCTGGCCATTTGACAATGCTGAGATTTTATTAAACCCACTGTGAGTTTGAGCCTTCTCCTGAATTTCGCTTTGAACTGTCTTTTCTTCCTATTAAATGATGGTTTTCCTTTCCTCCATCACAGGTACTCACTACTTGCCACTCTCCTGTCGGTCTATAATTTTGCCAGAGTTGTGAGTGGTGGTGTTTCTACCTAGATTTTTTTTCACAGGGTTTTTTGATTTGTTGGTAACTTTTTTTTTTTTTTAATTCACCAGAACTTTTAATTGCATTTGTTTTTTAATGGAATGTTCCCGTTCTGAACTGGAACATATGCATGTATATGTTTTACATATATGTGTATTTATGTATATAAACATATGCCAAAATCCCCCACCTATTGATTTAAGGAAAGTGGAAGGACCAAGAATGGCTGAGTGGCAGAAGGTGCACCCTAAAACACACAGGTCCTTTCTTTACTTCATACAAAGTGAAGATTAGAACGTCAGTCTTCCACATCCAGGGAGAAGACCTAAACATTCAGACTGAAATAATGAATAATAATTTTTTTCTGCAATAGAAGAGACGGATGGAGACATAAACAAGAGGAACCAGTAGTCAAGTAAGATGGACAGTTGCTGGAATATCACACAAAAAACAGAACACAGGCTAGTGTATAGGCCTCCCACAGTCCTGGGAAGTGTCCTCATTAAAAGCTCTTTTATGGTATTCTGCAAAACTTGCTTTCCATATGAAACACTTGGAGAATCTGGGTTATGACCCAAGACAGAAAGGGGGAAAAAACATTAAATCTCCCAAAACGCTGCAGTGTAAGAGAATCATGTATTACACACCTTTACTTTTCCACTGAGAGTAACAGAAGTCTTTTTGACACATGTGAACCTGTGCTCAAGCATGCACACATGCACACTGGAAAACACTGATTTTTATTAAAATTTGATTTTTGCCTTGAAGCATGTCCAGAAATGCAGAACTAGAACTATCCAAAGGTCACGTGAAATTGAATCAACAGGTGACGAAACATTCGACAGAAACATGTTGATTTTGTGGAAGGTAATTTTGGATACCAATACCTCCATTTCTTAGTGTGTTGTAAAAGGCAAGAGCTAAATTCATTTGCATAGTTGAGATAAGGTTATGTAGCACTGCTGGAATTGTGAATTAGTTGGAAAATGTGTCTATTGACGTTCTTGAGATATTAACATAAAGCTTTCAAGGGCTGATTTTCAGTGGACATACAGTGAAAATAACACTTATATTTGAGGGGTAAGGAAGTTAATAAAGATTAGGTTAATAAGACTCTCTGATAACAGGATTGTGCTAAATGAAATGGTAGCAAACATGGCATATGTTTGTAATAAATGGTGTCATTTCAAACTTAAGTCCCAACAAAGTGTCTGTCTGAATTTCACAGAAATAGTGTAAAAACAGCATAAGCAAAATAAATTCCTACAAGTTTAAACTGAAGAGAGAAATAATGAATTTAAACTATCTTAAATAAATTGCAGAAATAATTAAATCACCATTCCTGGGTGATTTCGCCAAACTAGAGAAACACAGATCTGTACAAAACCAAATATCAGTAATAGATTTTGTGCTAGAAATAGTGATAATTTTTGTAGGCATTGAAATAGAATGTAATTACAAATAGTGATGAGGGAAATAGGAAAAGAAAAAAAATGTGTTCTGACACTTTGTTTTCTTCTGCGTACAGTGTACACTATTCATATATAGTAAATACACAACATGCATGCCTGTTGGAGTCTACACAGGGTTTTTTATTGTCTAAGTTCTGATTTTCCTTGGTTTCTTCTTTCACCTAGGTAAGCAAACTGATAGGAAGCAAGTGTTCCTTTATAAAGAATTGACTTTTTCATTGAGAAATCATTGAGCGCTAAATATTCTTTGATGACCTGAAAAGTGTTTCTAAGGATAGCAGAAAGGAGAAATCTTTTGATGTTAAAAGGCAATTTTTTTTTTCTTCCACCGCTTTCAAACAAGAAAAAAAAAAAAAGAGAGAGAGAAGAGTGAGAAAAGAGAAATTATGCATTCAGATTATGGAATTCAGTGGTGTGTGACACTCATAAAGGAATTTTGTTTTTATTTTCCTTGGTCCTCCAAGTTTTCCTTATTGTTTAGTCAATCTTTCTACTGGGGCAAATACATGAATGTAATGATTTTGTCTGATGGTTGTGACTAATAAAGATGTGGTTAAAGGCAGAAATGGTAAATTATTGTCTTGAATCAAACTAGGAAATAGTCAAGAAAATATCAGATGTTTTCCAGAAATAATTCAGTGAAAATCAATAGCTCTCTTTGTCAGTTCCTTGCTACTTGTTATCTTTTCTGTTTTCTCTAAAACGAAGGAAATGGGTTGAATTTTAGTTTTGGTTAAATCTCATAATGTTTTGATGTTTTTCTGAACTTACTGAAATCATTCCCTTTCTAGCTTCTTAGGCATTTTCCCTTGTTGTTTCTTCATCCTTGAAAAGCCTTTATTTATTTATTTATTTATTTAACTGGGGATAAGGCATTTTCTTAATCTGCTTGCCTTTGTTATTAATATAAATCAATTAACAGCTATGTGGAAAAAATGCCAAGAGTGGTGTTTCTCAACTTTGTTGCCCATTACTCTTCTCCTGTATGAACAGTACCATTTGCATCTCTTCCCTCCCAACTACACTTTCAGATACCGTAGGCAGTATTATGTCCGCTGTTCTTGCACCTATTTCTCTGCCCATGCCCCACTTTTCTGCCTTGGAGAGTGCTTCCCAGATTGGGAAATACTGAGTCTATTGGTCACTGTGCAACTGGATGTGTATACTCAGCCGGCATAAACAGTTTTCCATCTTCTGTTAACCAAGAGGTCTTCCCTCCTAAGCCACCACTCTTTCAATTTGAGTGCCTGCTAGTATCCCTCCTGGATCATCCACTGTTCCTCCACTCCAGTTCCAGTTTTCCCAGGAAATGTCTCCCAAAAGAGGAGGATTGTCTTTCCCCACAGCTTGCACTTTTTCCATACTGAGTGTAGAAGCTGAATGTGGCTTCTGCTATGTTCCCATGTTTCCCGCTGAAAAGAAAATCCACCCATAATTCCCGTAAACCAGGAGGAGAGATATTAGAACATTTTGTCTGCTTGTTCTGGCACTGTCCTTACCTTTGAAGTCTCAGTTTTTGCAGTGATGAATGCCTAGATGTGGAGCTATGGAGTAAACTGTGCAAATGGACATGTTGTATATTGTGATATTATGGGAAATGGAATTAATTTTAGAATTACTTTCTTGATTTTTTTTTTTTATTTTCAAGATTCTCAAAGTTTGAGAAGTGTTATGTGAAAACAAATTGTTTGGTAACATTCCCCTGGATGTTCACAACATTCGCAGCTATAACACATTTATAATTTTCTGGCTTCTTTTGTTTGATCTGTTTAGGTTTTCTTGACTCTTTTGCTTTAGGAGTCAGCTAAACATGCTAGATAACTCAATGAGCAAGTGTGGTTTAGGCATATTATTTTTAAAGCTCAACAGCACACAAGGAAGAGATTAAGACATTATTGTATCGTGCTTCCTTTGATTTCTTTGACAGGATGACCAAATACTGGTTTAAAGCTGTTGCAGCCTCAGCATGTCAGGAGAAAAGCTTGAACTTACATCTACGAATTTGAGGTATGATACTTTAGCTGCTTTTTCACATGCTAAATGGAGGATAATGAAACTAAGACAAAGCAAGACTAGCAGAATATTAAAACAATTCTTTATAGTCAAGAATAATTTCTAAAGGGAAGCATTAGAAGTCTGCAGCCTGGGACATCTAAAACTGTTTTTGTCATAGCCCTAGGAGGCTTATTTTTGGTAGCTACTATGCACAGTTTAAATCTGGACTAGATGATAAAGTAAGTCTTGTATGCTTCCTTGAATTTTTTTTTCCAAAATCAGGAACAAAATCTTACCTGTCTACTGAAGAAGATCATAAAATGAGAGAAAGTGACCAGTCAGGTCAGGTTAACTGGTGAGTGGTTCCAGGCTGCCTGTTGAGGTGTGTTCCTCTGGGGAAGTCTCTCTCCAAGTGGGAAAACTTTGTTCTTAAACTTTGTTCTTATTGGCAGTATGGATGCGATTGGCTTCATCACTGGTTCAGAGCTGCAACCCTTAAAACACTTAAGGAGCATGAGGTTGAGTAGTTTTCTGTGTGGCCTCGTGAACCATCCTTTCCTGAAGGGTTGGGAGATGGACAGTAACTGGGAGAGAAAATGGGGTAATCCTTTGTAGCTGAGTGCATTGGCTCCCATGGAATATAAGTCACAGGTTTAAATACAGTTGCACTATTGGAACTATCTTTCCTGAAACCAAAGATGCAAATTTAGTGCATTGGATTCACATTTTTGTTCCCTGCACAAACAAAGGTGATACTACTGGAATTCTGATTAAGCCTAATGAGGGAAACTGTAATGTATTCATTCCTTCCACTCCGGCTTCTCGAACAGATTAGCTGCAAAATTTGCCCTTCTTCATGCTCACAAAACATAAACATAGTTAAAAGGAAATCATAATACTACTTGATGTAAACCCAGTGCTTAATTTTTTAATCTTTAAAGAATAAAAGTTAATACGTCAACAGCAAATTAAGCAAATGACAACTTGGTCTATTTATATTAATGGTTAATAATCAGCAGACTAACACTTACTCATACCAAGAGCAGGTTTATGTCTGGACAGTAGGAGGTGATAACATCCTACTCAACCAAGCTGTGTTTGAGTCTACTACAGGATTACGTGACCAAGTCATAAAATTCTTAAAGGACCCAGCTGACAGAAACCTTAGCTTAGGTCAATTTTTGTACAGAAATGTAATAAAAAGTAGAGAAAAAGAAGCATGGGGATATTTTCAATGAATATTTTAATTTGTAATTATTTTTATGCATGTACATAGTATGTTTTTTCATGTTTATGAATACATATTTTGCATATACTACACCTATACTTGCATAAACATTCAGATAGGTTGGAGATAGCCATTATCACTTGTTAGGATAACTTAATTAAACTTGCTTATTAAAACCCTTTAATTCGTTAGTGATAAAATCTTGATGAGTACATTTTCCTGCTAGGTGACCTTCTAATTTAATAGAAAACGAATTTTTAAATGGAGAAAAATGCCTGTGGCAGAGATTTTGTGCAAGTGAATAGAGTTTGTAATACACATAGGGATATAATCGAGCCTAATTAGTGAGGGTGCAAATGAATTTTTATTTCATACACCAGAAGTGTCATTGATGAACCATGGTTCAGAGTTTGAAATGCATTCAGGCTGGCAGTGTGGGACTGAAGTCTGTGGGAAAATCACAAGCTAATTCATTGATTGCCCCTTGGAAATTACCGCTGTTAATTGTTAGGTAATTAACATGGAGCTACAATTATATTGGCCTTAGGGGGTGATTAATGTTTCAACATGTCACATTAGCAGCGGCTGGATTTTAAAAGCTTTTCTTTTCACATGGTTTAGAGACAGATGGTATATTGTCTACGGAAAATTGTTTTCTTTTACTAAAGTTTATACCAAGAGTAAGGGAATATTCTTTTTGTACTACAGCCTATTTTCATATGGTTGAATTGTAAGCGTCTTGGCCTGATGCACCTTAAGAAATAATATTTGTTTAAAAAAAATCCCCATTATACCTGCTATGAATGCATAAAATATGCAGGTGGAAAGAAAATAATTTCTAGTTTTATTTTTTCATGTAGAAAATCAAAATAGATAATATAAGATTAGACCACTTCATGGCAGCTCTTACATTATTTAGTGATGATACAGAGAAAAGAATTGCACAATATGATACTTATTACAATCAATATAATTTAAACAGAAACCAAATAAAACATGTTGAACAAATGCATTTAGTAACAGTAATAAAGAGTATATTAATATCTCCACACTTCAATATTATACTTTGTTCTGTGTTAAGATTTTTTTGTCTTCTCACAGTTCCAAGCGTCAGAATAAGACTGGCATGGACTTAGAATCATACCGTGTTCTGTGTTAGCTGTTAATATGCAGAATTAAGTCCTTAAAATTTTCCCTCAAGGACAGTAGTGCCTGTGTTAGGAAGATTGTCAATGTGATCCTGGGATGACTACTAATGTTTTGGTATTCTTCCCTTCCCCCTCCTCCCCCTTATATGCTGCTACGCTAGATAGATATTTTCCAAACTGGTGGGTTATTGGTAACCACTGTGTAAATATTTTCTCAGTGATATTCCTAAGATATGTCCTATGTAGGTTCCTGTTTGCAGTAGAAGTTGGAAGTTTTGAAAGCATTTCAATTTTTTCTCATAATTGAGTATGGCACTAAGTCTTGTGAATGGATATATTTAAATGTCACACTTGGAATAGTTTCTAGAAATTATTTGATTTGTAGAATTATTTTAATTTTTTTCCATAGCCAATGAAGTTACACACTTCAAAAGATGCAATGGACTTCTGGTAGTTGAAAGGACTAGTTTCTATGACAGCATTTACCTTTCCCTTGTTTCATTTTGTGTCTTCCTGTGATATTTTAAGTTGTAACCTTTCTTGGTAACCTCATACTATGGTCTTTGTTGTGACTCCAGTCACTGGCATTTATATTGAATGTTCCACTATGATATCTAACAGAAATCTTTATTATTTTCAGTCATGCCTGCTAATATTTTTTAATTTCTGTTAAAACTTTTAAATCCAGAGGATAAGTTTCTGCTTTAAAAATAGCCTTTTTTAGAATGAAGAGCAAAGACATTTAGCAGGAAATATGGACATTTAAATATTGTAAATATTCTTTGTGATTTTTGTTTCTACATAATACTTTGAATTAGAACTTTAATATGCATCTAGGTTTCATTCAGCTGAACTTTCTCGCTTTCTCAGAGGACCCTGGGTGTTACCTAAACATGCACAGTCTCCGTGACTGAACTGGAAGATGTTGGTTTTATGGAGAACTTAATGGAATGGCATGATTAGGGATGATTATACAGCAGGAGATCACCTGCATTTGGTTAGTCATACAGGCTTTCCTGTGCTTTCATTTGAGTGATCAGGAGCCAGAAAATCTCAGTACATGGGTAGGTTTAACTGGAGATTCTGACCACTGCTTTTAAAGAGCAGTAGTAGTAAGATGATACAACGCTTGGTCAGCAGAATCCTTAAGCATATGTTTAACTTTAAGCACATGAGTAGTTCTGTTGACATTACAATTAAGTCTCTACTTACATGTTTTGTTAGATTAGGGTCATTGCCCTGGGAGGACTCCATGGGGGAAGAACACTCTAATTGGCAGTCTCATGAAGTTACTCCTGGCCATGTGTCTGTGGAATAGTACATTTGTCTGTCCAAAACCCTCAAATCAAAGGATCTGTGGTCATATATCCCAAGAGAGATCCCAATTTACACTAAGGCCATTTTGGACTTCCTTAGTATGCAAGAGATGTGCAACTATTATTTATTCCTGCTTTAAGAACTTTCTGCATTGCCAGTGCATTAATAAGAATGAGTACCAGAGTCTACATGATTATTTGATCACTAGGAAAAGTTTGAGGCCATAGCATTCCTCAAATGTATGTTCTAAGCATTTATGTTAGCTTCTTGAATTCTTTTCTTCTGACTCTTCTTTTGACTTTTGTTTATGGGGGTATTTTTGTACTAGTTTCTATATGTTATGAAAGCAGTGTCTGCACTTCTAGCCTATTTTAAATTTAGGCTTTTATGGTAGTTGGCTGTAACACAAGTGCTAAGCATGTGGTGAAAAAAAATAGAGGGAAACTGCATAAATTGATTTCTTTTCTTCCTTTTCTAAAGTGACTGTCATCATCCTACTAATAAAATTTATACGGAGAACATCTCGAGTCTCAGGATTTCCAAGACTCATAAATTCTGAAAGCTCTCTAAACCAATATGCTTCAGAGGACACAATACAGAAGTTTCTGTCCCTTGGTAAGAAACAGCAAGATCTGTGAAACAGGCATTGTAGCGTTCTACCACAGTCTGCTTAAGGAACTGGAGTGAAAAGCTCAGTTGTATGGAAAGCTTGCTTGAAGAGAAGGCTACCAGGAATATGGAAAAGTATCTGAGGAATGGGCTTGTTTGAAGGAAAGGTAAGCAGGTGGAATAGAGGAATTTCCCCTTTCTTTGTGCAGATTTAAGGTATTTTGTCAGTTTTGCAGCAAGTTGCCCCTTCCTGTCCCCAGCGGTTTTTATTTTAGCAGTTTTCTTACACTCAGTTGGAAGAAAGAATTGGAGATGGATTTCTATGGGTAAAAAATGCCATGAAGAACATTGCGCCTCTCAGTAGGTAAGTGTAAATATGCATCTGGCACAGGATATAATGTTCCAGAAAAACACAGCTCCTGACAGGAGCCTTCTACAAAATGTTCTGGCCCTTTGAGTGAAGTTTGTGGGTGCCTTTGGCTCTTCTGCTGTTGACAAGGCTCCATACATGGCTGCACACATAAACAGACCAGCTTTCAGCCATTCATTCCCCTCCTTCTCCCCACCTCATCACTTAGTGAGCTTGTTTGTCTACCAGCTACATGGGCATATTCACCTCTCTCCCAGCAACATCAATCAGGTTTGTGGGCAATATGAATGCATTTACATTTAAAACATTAATAATGATTGGAAAATTACTCTAAATCTATATTTAAAAAAAAAATAGAACAAAGCTCCCTGTTATACTTTTTCCCAAGGTTTTGTATTTGTGTAAGAGACACCTGTCTTAAAGAAAGCGATCCCTGACAGATATGACTAGGAGACATAGATCTCAGCCAGAACAGACATTCAAAGGTGTCTTATTCAAAGAAAAAAAAAAAGACAAAATCCAGAAAAAGTGTATGTATGGAACATTAAAAACATGAAAGCTGTTCTCCTTTGGAAATTTCACATCAATAAACTGCTTAGTTTTTAGGGGAAAAATGGGAATGTATGCTTATTTTAAACCCATTTGAGAAAACAGCCCAGTGGTGGAGCCACTACCAAGCACCTCCATATCTGTATGTGCCTGTGCTTGTATGCATAAGAATCAGAATTTCAATCCATTTACTTCTAGGGGATTGTCAAACTAAAAAAACTTGAAAATGAAAATGCTGTCAAGGTTGGTCAATTTTTAGGAAAAGCAACTTTTAAGAAAGTCCTTTAAAATCCCTTTTTTGACCGCTTTGCATGTTTTTCCACTGATTTATTTGCAGTCTTCTCTCCTAAATAAGACCTTGCTTTTCCAGACAGCAATTCAGAAATGAAATACTCCTTCTTGCTCTCACTTTTTAACTATTTCTTCTGATTCTCCACTTCATTTCCTGCTTGTGCAGTCGGCAATATACCTGTATTTCTTACGGTCATGACTCATTGTCTATTCGGGAGCCCTCCTCTTTGAAATAAATCCTCTGACCTTCTCTTTCTAATGTCTAATGACCACAACAGGCTCCTCACCAGCTTTGCTCATAATCTTATCTTTTCTGTCATTGACTGTATAAATCTGTTTCTGTCACAGGCGAACTGACTTCAGTCCTCTTCTTTGAAGGCTTGCTCAAAGCTTGCTGGCTTTGTATGATCCTGTGGAGTTCCAGTGTAAAATTGCCCACTTTTTGCATCCTCTTCCTCACAGTTCAAGCTTCATGCTATCTTGGTCTTTTCAAGAGGGCAAAATTGTTTGTCTCTCCATTTTTGCAAGTATACCAATTTTAGACTAGTTTGGTTTTTGGTTGGTTTGGCTTTTTTTCCCATTGTGCTGATGATTGCAAATATTACTCCACAGAGGTGGCTATGCAGATAACTTAATCAAGTTATCTGAATGCTTTGAGAAGAACTGAAATGTTGGTTCTTGGCTGAATCCAGAATCCAAAGAGGCTAATTTTCTAGGGAGCCTGCAGCTGAACTGTAGGTATTGCCCTCACTCTTGCTATGTATCTCTGCGTTCCGCATGCATCTGTCCTCCTGCATGCCCTTTGTATTCTCTTAAATACTGTCATTACCACTGCAAGTAACTTGAGTTTACTGAGTGTGACTTTAGTGTTTAAAACTGTTCTTCTCCAGATACACTGCCCCGAAAGAACTCTGTAGAGAGACGGAGTGCCTCGGATCAACAGCTCTGCAGTTGTGTCTAGGCAGAGTGTTTCTTCATGTAATTCACATCATGACTATTCCAGCAAAGTTGTGCTAGCCAAACTAGACAAGACTCACTTAACCCTTTTCTGCGGCAAGCTTGATATCCAGCATGTGCATAATGACCTGAATAAAGTACTGGATATTCAGTGTGTTTTTAGGAGACATACAGTATTCTTCGCTAACATCTGCTGTTCACTGATCTTTGTCAAGCTTTATCTGACATATGATTTGACTGTCTTCTCACCAGTAGTGAGCTTGCATATCCAAATTTGTTTGAGACCCAGAGGCCTCTCACTTTGTTAGATTTCCTGATATTTGTTACTGTTGATAGAGCAGTGCCATTGAAAAACCTTGCCAGTCCCTCCTCATAATGTCAAATGATAGAAAACCCCCTGAATTATTTCCAGAAAGTGCTAGAACTTTATGATAGCAGAATGGTGAGGAAATGATGACAAATTTCTGTATGTGCTGAGACAAGCTGATACTATATACTGTATACATAGTGCGGTACAGTAAGAAAATAATATTTATAATATATAAATTAATCTTCTACAGCCTTCAAAGATTTTAATTTCGGTTCTTCCAGCTAATGGCATTAGGCTACACTTGATTTCTAAATGTGCCTTTCTGCACTAAGTGTAACATCTGGCATACCCAAAATCTTTTTCACAATTTCATGTACATTTAAAATGTTATTTTCTAATCATTTTTGTTTTTAAAAAGGATTTTAATATGGTCTAGTTCTAAAAAAAATTAAGAATAAATCAAAATATGTAGTAGGGATTAATATGAATGTGTATTAGAAGAGCAAAGAAATCACTGAGACAAGACTAATCATCATTTAGATTATCAGTAGAAGATGATTAAAAAACAAAGGATTGTATGACAAGTTATGTTGATGCCATGTTTGTGTAGCCAAATGTTTCAGCTTTATAAATGAAAAAGCCTAAGCAGCTTACAGTGAGACAAAGTAATCATTCAAATTACAAACTTAAGAATTTCAAATTACATACTTCATCAAGTTGAGTCTATTGTAACTTAAAATACGTAGGGAATGATTCACTCTAGTTGAAAAACAGCATGTAATATTTCAGCCATTATGAAATTGCTGCTTGGTTTTACAAAAGTGTTAATGCCATTAAACCATCTCTTTTTAGGATGAATGCTCAGGACTAGTGCTGTTTATAATCCAACAGCTAGTAAGAACATTTTCTTATATGTAAATGGTGATTTATTTGGTTTGGGTTTTTTTTTTGTTTTGTTTATATAAAAGTAAGCAGAGCTGATCTCTCTGACTGTGTGCTCTTGCTCTAATAATTAGGTGTTTTTGATCAAGAACTCAATCCTCCAAATATTTAGCAGAAAGTAAAGTATTTGCTATTCTTATTGCTCTCATTGTCAATGGGAGTTTTTCTATTGTAAAGACTAAGCTGAATAGTAAGTTTTGGCAGGCTGTATGCCTAGCATTAGAACTTGTTTTTCTAGAATGTTATTGCGAAAAATAGAGGGGTATAGGTTCCACCTCTGTTATAATTATCTTATCAAAGAACATGACTTGGGCTAATCATGACAGCTATTTTTCCATGCTTTCTGTTTGGGAAATTTCATTGAAACAATTGCAGGTGAATGTGATAGTGAATTTATTCTTACTGAAGGATTCCTTCAAATGTCTGGCTCATACGCAACTTCTTTATCAGTGGTATTGATGAGAGCACTGATTTGTTCTTAATTTTGGTGAATATTTCTATTTCTGTCCCTTAACTGCTTCCTCTAATTGTTTTACTAACTGCACAGTGTCTTACCCAAAAAGGCTATTTTTGTAGTAAATCTAAGGGTTTTTTTCTAGAATGTTAGCAAAACCCAACCCAAATATTTTAATAGAGCCTTTTCTCACTTCTCTGATTTAGTTCTTCAGAGAGGACATTGTATGGGGCACATGAGTATCTGAACTGCTTGTATTGTAACCTGTTTCTCTGCTTTGTTTAGCAGTAAATCACAGTATTGACATTGGTGCTATATCCTGAATGCCTTAACAGGTTTTTGTTCTTAAGTACCACAACAGTTTCATTTAGTTTTTGTAAGCGCTGTCTTTGGCACACACTATAATCCTAACCTAGCAGGGATGGTTTTAAATTAAGATTGTCAGATATGTTAAGATTATGTGACATTCCCTTGGACCATAAACTTTTCCTTCAGATGGATATGTTCATCCACTATCTTCGTGGGTGTTTGGTCCTACAAATAGCCTGAGTTTTGAAAAACAAACCAAACCAACCAAACAAAAAACCCCAAACCCCCACCAATTTGCTTTGTGTCTGGTAAGCTTACTGGTAGATTTGCTTGTCTAATACAGATTGAGGTAAAATACATAATATTAGGTGTCATCAGTCTAGTTCCCAGTCATTCTTATCTATCCTAGTTTAATTATAATAGCGCATTCATTTCAGATTAAATTTAAATTAATGATATTAAATCTTATGTTCCTCTTGTAGTCTGGTGTGAATGAACAAAGCATCAAGAAAAATGTAGGGGCTTTCTGTTTTGTTTTTGCTTTCTCTTTTTTGGAACCAGACTAGAATATTTAAGTAGAAATTGATTCTATTAGTATTTTTTCCACAATTCTACTAAAATAAAATCTGTATGTCATTTCCAATAAATTAAAATACATAAATATTAAAAAAAAAGTAATAAAAACTGAAACAGAAATACCTACTCTTGTAGATCCTCACCTGCTGTACCAGTAACCAAATTAAAAATTCAATCCAAAGTCTGACTGACTTAGAAAATTTTAGTCTCCTATTGCTACTCTGGAATTCTCAGGTGGTCAGTGGAGACAAAATTTATAGATGTGGATTTTCAGCTGAGAACTAATCTAGGGTAAAAATATTAGAACCACAGTCTGGTGAAGGTGCAAATATGAACTGAAGTTAAGAGGAAGAAAATATTATTCCTCATTTTAGAAGTAAAATTGTTATGAAATATGGGGTCTGCTTGGCAGCTTGTACAGACTTCTGTTAAATAACTTCTATCAGAGATGGTCCAGTATGTGTCCTATCATCTGCATTTTGTTTGCTCCTTGAGAGCACCCTCAGGTACATCTGTGTAACTTGGATAAAACAGGAGTCCTCAGGAGCAACCTTTCTTCTTGCTTAGTACCTTGCATGCCCACTGGTATGCCAAATCCTGTGGCAATCAGGGACTTGAAATTCAGGCAAAAGCATCCCTAAGCAATATCACCAGCAAGGTTCTGAGCCTTATCCTATCATACAGGCAAATATGTTAGCAGACTATGAGTTAATTTTATGATAAAAATTTCCACTTTAAATGTAAAGACCATTCGTGAACTAGATCCTGGAACTGCTTTCTGTTGGAGCGACTGATATCAAATAACCAAACAGCATTGCTGTTGTGTGACTTAGGTGCCCGTAATAGCTGGAAGAACGTAAAAGTTGATAGCCAAGGAATCTCTTTCAGGGACATACAGTCTGGTGTTAAATATTTCAGCTACAGTGTTACATATCACTGTAGTGTTGCATACATAACAGTACTCCTATTAAGTGTCTTGTCAAGGGCACTGTATCAGTCAGCTCTCTTGGCTTCCCAGTAGATCAGCACCTCTTTCAGTTCTACCTTCTCACCTCTTTCTTTTCTTAGGTTTGTACACGCATAACTGCTGCATCAGATATGATACAAATATCGTTTTCTGTCATAGATTTTATGGTCTTCTCTTTTCTCCTCTCACTGGAGAGGTGATTGCCTCTAAATTTGAAAATATAACATAGTTAAAGATTAAAGAAAAAAGCACTTGCTCTGATAATGCCTTTGTCATAACACTGAAGAAAAGCAATGTCACATTAACAATAGAGGCCTCATTTATTATTAAAGAATTGTTTTACTTGCATTTAACTAATCAGATTTAATTCATTTCAATTTAAGAAGCTGTAATTTTGTGTGATGGAAGTGTATGCAGTAACCTGATATTTGGTCATTAGTCTGATAAATAAAGCCTGCCTTCTAATTAACTCCTGTTTTTTTTTTCCTTTTTAATTTTCTTTTTTTTCCTCTTTTTTTTTTTTCCCAAATCAGAAGCCTACGGCTGCAAGGAAACCCTTTTTGTAGCTACTTTATCATTAATTAACTGTATGTTTTAAAAAAATTAACAGGAATGCCTAGCCAGAATACTGATTTTTGTTTAAATATTTGTTACATTAGAAACATAGAATCATAGAATCATAGAATGGTTTAG
Organism: Burhinus oedicnemus; assembly: GCA_008921705.1. NCBI lineage: Eukaryota > Metazoa > Chordata > Aves > Charadriiformes > Burhinidae > Burhinus > Burhinus oedicnemus. The sequence goes on along the minus strand of VFFE01009149.1, from coordinate 1,299,237 downwards.
GTTGAAAGGGACCTTAAAGATCATCTAGTTCCAACCCCTCTGCCATGGCAGGGACACCTTCCACTAGACCAGATTGCTCAAAGCCTCATCCAACCTGGCCTTGAACACTTCCAGGGATGGGGCCTCCACAGCTTCCCTGGGCAGTCTGTTCCAGTGCCTCACCACCCTCACAGTAAAGAATTTCTTCCTGAGATCTAATCTAAATCTACCCTTTTCTAGTTTGAAGCCATTACCCCTTGTCCTATCACTACAAGTCCTTGTAAAAAGTCCCTCTCCAGCTTTCTTGTAGGTCCCCTTCACCCCAACTCTCTCAGCCTGTTGTCATAGCAGAGGTGCTCCAGCCCTCTGATCATCTTCATGGCCCTCCTCTGGACCCACTCCAACAGGTCCATGTCCTTCTTATGCTGGGGTCTCCAGAGCTGGATGCATTATTCCAGGTGGGGTCTCACGAGAGCAGAGTAGAGGGGCAGAATCACCATTATACATGAGTGTGTTGATATCACAACTTATTTTATTTGGGATATCTTTGTGGTTGCATGCATTAAGGAATAAAAAGGTTTAAGAGTTTTACACAGTGCCGAAGACCTCCTCTGTCATCCCATCTATTCTCCTTCTACTACATGCAATAAGTATTAAACTGTTTGTATAAATGGACCTAATTTGCTATTGACCCAATATTCCCTTTTCCTTCTCTAATATTTACCCTCCTGGTATATTTACAGATTTATATTTGACTATCACAATAATTTTGCTTGACTAAAAATGCCAAGCTATTTTAGTCTGATAATCATTCTAACTATTCTTCTCTGCTCTCATTCCTGTTCCGGGAATTTGACTTTTCTGTGAATTTGCCTTTTCTGTGAATATATCCTACTGAGGACTGACACGGTACTCATTTTAGGACAGGAGAGTCTAAAGAGAATGTTGCACCAATGGTACCAGACTTTGTCTATTTAGAAACTAAGCTATTGCCACAAAGCATTGCCTTGTGGAGTGTGTATGTATGTACCCATTCTGACCTGTCATCAGCTAACAAAATTTAATGTTTCCTTTTGCTTGTCTTCAGCTGATTTCTCCTTAATAGTCACTAAGCACATCAGCATGGGTTCTCTGGTACCATTCAAATTCAGTAGGAATCCTCCTGCCCATCCTGTATTTCTTCAGTGATCTCCTGTTTGCTATTGATGAGGCCTTTCTGCCTTTTGTTGTTTGTACACCCCCAGTTTTGCATAAAATTATTAGCAAATCATTACCAAAGATCTTTCCCAACACAGAATCCTGGCGAAACCCACTTAATAACATCAAAACTATCCTGTCAAACTGTTGCAACTGGTTTAGACAGTTTCTTAACTACCAAAGAGTTCTGCTAAATCCTATCTTCTATGGTTTAACTTGTAGTTTCTTGTGTCGCACCATATAAACTGTTTTGCTGAAGTCTAGATAGATACATCTACTACATTTTCCAAGAGTTAGTTTATCAAAGAAAATAATTCAGTTAATGCAATGTGATTTGTCTTAGGTGCACCCCTGTTGCATTTAATGCCATTTACCTTTTACCTGTATGATCCTAATTCTTTTTTTCCACATGTGTTCCTTGACTGTATGTACAGTTCAAGCTGTATTCCAGATTTTATAGCTCCAAGATGCCTTTGCTTCCTCCTCACAATAAACATCCCATTTCCTATTTCTGGTCACAGGTACTGAATGTGATAGATTTATTAAGCATCCTTGCTTCTGAAGTTGCAATTTCATGTGCTAACTCCTTCAGTATTCCTGGACAGGGATTATCCAGTTCCCTAAACATGTGTATGGCAAAATTTTCCTAGTCAGATGGAAGGAGGTATTAATTTATCTGTTTCGTTTCTTATTCCTTATGCCCACCTGTTCTACATCATCACCCAGATTGGAAACAGAGCAAAGTATTCATTTAGTTGAGGACTCTACCCAGATTATCATTAATGTCTATTCCTTTCTCCTTGCAGAGCAATCCCACTTTTTCTCTCATTCTCTTTTTATTAATATGGCTACAAAACTTTTTACTATCTGTTTTAATTTCCTTTGGAAGGAAATCATTTGACAGTTCTCACTTTTTGTCTGTAATTTCTGAGTTCCAAGAAGGATCTGTTCTTGCTGGCCAGTCCCTTTTTCCTGTTCTCATAGTTTTTTACTTTTACCAAACACATACTGAAGAAAAAAGGAAATCATATGTCAAGGAATTTTTTTTTTCACAACTTACCCAATAAATCTTATCCAAAGTATTTGAGTGTTTTTTATTATCTTTGCAATATGTTTGAATATGCACATACACAAAAATAAATATATTTTCTACCAATAATTTTAATAACTATTTCTGTGAATACAAATGAAACAATCTGTCATAGTACATGAAATATACATATAACAAAAATCGGGACATTAGAAACAATCATCTAACAGGTGAAAAGCTAGAGAACCAAAGCAATTGAACAAAAAGGACAAGTATATGATAAGAATACTTAACATGGAAAGTGAGGAAATGCCTCGCTGCATAAAAAGGTTGTATGTCTTCTTGTAACGCTAAGTAAAGAAGTCTGGGTGTGTCTTCGATGGCAAAATGTCTTTCAATCATCATACAAACTCGGGTAACACAGTGGTGTTAGAATAAACGCTTGTGCCTTTCCAATATCCCAGATGTACAGTTGCAGATCATCTGTCAGGTCTTGTTGAACAAGGTTTCTTCTGTGAAGGAGGCCTTACTATTATATCCTGCAAGATATTTTCCCATTATTCAAAAAATTAAAATAAATGTCTGCTTTATACATCATGAATAAGCTGTCCATGTATTAATAATGATAAAAGAATAACATAAGCTTTGATTTTTGTAAACATGGAGTAACATGTCTTGGCAAAGAAAGAATGCTTTTCATTTCTGAGTCTACTGAAAACTGTGCTCTTTAGACTGCAGCATACTGACCATTTTCATTTGTGGATTGATGCCAGGAATAGTGAGCATTATATTCTGCATTATATTTATTTCCAGTGAACAACTAAAAGAACTCCTCCTTTTAGGCGACTTTCTCATATAGCTTTCATGTTCCTTTCCAAATGACAAATCTAAAGAGACTGCAGCTGGGATTCAGTCTGAGGGTAAACCTCCTCATGCCAGCTGCCTTAATGCACATTATAGTCGAAGGAGTCAGTAAACTCAGTATAACTGGTCAAGCCTAGAGTGGGAGAGAGCTGAATGGGTGCGCACACAACTTAATCGCGTGCTAGGTCTAAGCCAGTGTCTTCTGCCATTAGACTGCTGTACAGTATGTAAGACACCTATATGGAGCTGACAGATATTTACTTTCTCCTATGGGAGATTTTGGCTTTTTGGAGCAGCACCTGGAAGCCAGGAAGAATAGCCAGGGCACCAAACAGCTTTGTTGATGTTTAAGTTAGATATGTTAAAATATATTTTAAAGTAAATATATTCTGAAGTCTGAATTCCGGTGGGGGTAAGCCTCAATGTCTTGACTCATTTTTTTCTGAACAGGGAAAGGTGTCTTCACATTATTGGGAGAAGGAGCATAAAACAAATCACGTGAGGAAACAAAAGGACTACAGTCCAGATGATGGAAAGCACAGCTTGTCATTACTCTGTGACCAAATTGCTAGCAGGTGAAGGTACTGGGAAAATTAAAGAAAGTGGGGCAAAGATCAAAAACAGTAGATGTTGATAGTTTTTCCCCTTCTGCGTTCATCCAGCTGTCAAACCTGCATATACAACTCTACCACAACACTGAACATACATCACCTAAATCTTCTTCTGGGGAGAGACTTCTTCTAATGTATTCAGTCAATATATAAATAGGTCAGCTGTATCCATAACGTACAGACATTCAGACCCCTTGTTGCTTTCATGTTATTTTCATGTTATAACTCAGTAATTAAATTTTGTATATAAGGGTGTGTGAAACTGGTAACACAACCAATTAAACTTTTTCTGAAAATGTAAGTTATTTTTCCAAAAGGAACTATTCTTGTTTAGATCAGCTGGAAAAAAAAAATGCACAAGATCCAAACGACTCTGGTCTAAAGCACTGCTTTATTTCTGTTTGGTGAGATGCACCACCATTACAAATCCTAAGGACAAGCAAATAAGACCCAGTGGTAAGGAGAGGTCAGAGTGGCCCTAAAGGTGTAAAGAATCAGTGGAGGGGAATAGAGAGTTGAAAGAGAAGGAATTACAAAAGTTCAAAACCACTGGTGTAGAAAAGGCACAAGGATGTCATAATTTCTTGATATACGCAGGTAAGTCTGCCGGAGTCAACTCACTAGAACAAAATTAAGATTGTTTAGCGTTTCTGAATAATGTAATTTTTCGAAGACCTAGTTAATTCCGTAAATTTAGAATTATTTACGTTTTCAGATTAATTTTCTATTTAGTTTTTGGTGAATATTTTCCTGCTGATTCAGAGGAATTGGAATATAAGAACCTAGGAGCAGCTAAGAAATGTGTACTCAGTAGGAGCTGGAGTAATTGGAAGTGAAGAAGTGTTTGATTGTAGTCTTCATAAATTGCAGATGGGCTCGTCTGCTTTTGGATGAAGCCAGATATATAGAAGTAAAAAAACATTATCAATCCCTGTGTTGAGTTTGTGTCAGTTCATATTTTCAGGATGAATATAACAAAGCAGAAATGATAAACTTTTTATGCGAAAGCTAAAATTCACATTTGTTTAACTCTTTATTCCTGGTCTGTAGATATTAGAAAGAACAAACAAATAATTTACTTGTACATCTTGTCCAATTCTATGGAAGTTTTGAGAAACAAAGGCAATATAAATACAATACAGAATGTCAGAAGTATTCACAGGTCTACCTTGATATTGGTGTTTTAGCATCTTATCAATTGCTTGAGACTACTTTCTGGTGTTAAATCCCTTCTAAAGGGATTTATTGGTTTGGCAAAGGTACCCAGACAAGATTATTGTTATTTCTTATTCTTTGGTCATACAAAATCGTTTTTCCATGCCGTTTCAGAAAACATATGGAAAGGAAAGTTGAATTCCTCATCCGAATGAAGCAGCTGGTTGGTATTTACTCTTAATGACTGTTGGTGAGTAGACTTTCTCCTTCATTCACTGCTCTTATTGATGCTGTCTCCTGAAAGGCAATGGGGTTCTTTTTTCATTCAGCCCAAATTTCGAACTTATTATAGAAATTCATAACAAATACAGATATTCCCCAGATTTTTGTAAAGTATTTAATATTAAGGAAGTTAACAATAATGAGACTACTTTAAAAAAATAGATTATTTATTTATATTTTCAAGTATATTTTTGTCATTGATCTCGATAGTGTTTTCTGGGGTCTATGTCACAAAGGAGTGATTAATACATTTTTTGAGACATCTATAATGGTATTATTAATCTCACAGATGCATAACTGGTTGCACTAATTTCCGACATATACCCTAAGCGTTACTTAGATTTATCAAGTCAATTTATAACTATATATGGGATTATCTAAATTTTGGATTTATTTACCTCTTCCCATTTTCAGATGCTAAAATGTTACTTCCAAAAACTTTTTTGTAACACTAGCAAAAGTTTTTCCCTATCTACTTTGACACTTCCCAGCATCTCATTTCTTTCCAGAGTTTGATCAAATTTGATGACTTATTTATAGTAGGCTGTTATTGTGCTTAGTGCTGTACAACCATGGACTCTGTTCCAAAAACCTCTACTCTAAATCAGATCCAGGCAGTCCAGTTGAACATACTGTACAATTGCTTCATCAGTTCCCATTGACTGATAAAATTTCTTTCATTATTTTCTCTTTATAACCCAAGAAATGCAAAATGTATGACTGTTTTCTAGTATTCATTCCATATCCTCCCTTCTGAAAATTGATATGAAGATTTGTTTAAACTGATAGGAGTAACTACCTCTTCTGTGAATAAATTACACTTCCCATTTCTGAGAGGTCCTACTCTTTTCCTCCTTGCTGACCTCTTCTTCTCCAAGTACTTAAAAAAATTCTGATTTATCTCAAACCCTCATGCAATCTGCTTTTCATTTTCTACCCTTAATTTTCTTATCATTTTTTGCACTCTCTCTTAACTTCATTCTCTAATCTTCTCAGTACTGCTGTGTAGCTGATGTTTTATGCCTTGTATTTCCTTTTTCCTTACTTTTGATTACATTTTGGACTTTTCAGCTCCTCCTCATTGACTTTTTACTCCTTGTATATGTATTGCAAGATTGCACATGCAACCTTTGGGTATGCATTCATTTACCTCTTCACATTTTCCTCTTTTTTTTTTTTTCTTCAGCTGTCAATATTTTTCCTTTAATGTTTTCATCATGTTAATTTTTCATCTGACATGCTGCATTTCTCTAAAATGACTAATCCTAAACATTTTGAATTTTTTAACTAGTACTGGTTTGATTTGTCTTTCTAGTTTTGAAAGCAACTCTGGTATTTGCAGTTCTTTCATGAATAGGCTTTCATGCCTCTAGTCAAACGATAATCTCAAAATTTGTTACAATTATTTTTTTTAATGTATGCATAAAAAGGATGGGAAACATCTCCGGGAACAGGAACAGTCTTCATTTTGTATAACAACAATTGCATTGCTAAAGATAAACAAATTAATCCTTTTATATAATAAGGAAGCAGTTTTGCTGGTTCTGTGCCAGCCGAGGATTCCACTAAGCCAGAGGATCCTTGGATATTGCATTAAGGCAACTCTGCTGCCCGTTCCTGTCTGCAGTATATTTTCTAAAGTTAGCGGACAGGTTTGTTCCTGTTGAAGGGTCTACCTCTGAACTGGCAATAAGATGGCAGTGGTGGCTGTGGAGATCAGCAGCCATAGATTTTGTGAAGAAGTATTTATGATGCCTGGGAGTAACAGATGCTTGTGAATTAGGAAGAATCAAAAGTAAAAATGCGAGAGGCTTACGCAGAATTCCTCAGTACTGTACACAGTTGAAACATTTTTGTTTCTGCTGCATGTTCATTTGCTGGATGGGGCTGTGATATATATACGCATGTCTGTGTGTGCACATATATGTGTGTATATAAATTTATATACACATACATATGATCTTGGCAAGTTGATGTCAATTTGACAAGGCTGAACATGGCGGGGCTTTTTCAGGCTTCACGATCTCTAGTAATGTAAAACCATTAAACTAGCAGAAAGTAAGCTGACCTTTGAATTAATGAATATTTCAAAGTAGTTAAAAATGGTATTGTAGCCAGGCCTTTGGTCCCCTTCCACTCCTGGGGTTGATGACTTAATTTTCTGCTGGTGAGGGAAAAGTAGAGGTGGGATTTGGCAGTGAGTGTCTGAACCGATGGAAGTAGCGGTCAATGCAGTGGTTATGTCAAGGATTTCTTGTTTAGGCTTCTGTCAAATGAAAGATGATCCAAAATCTCTCTCTTGTGTGAGACGCACACTCAGAGTAGATTTTAGCCCTAAGTATTTATCAGATTTTCAGCAAATTGATTTGAGTGCTTTTGAACTGTACAAAATAAATGAGGCTTAAGAGTTCTGGATTAAATTTGTACTTGTATTACAGCTGCAAATGGCTTCAGTATACAAAACTATAATTTTACAGGTGGTTAATCTGTAACATGGGCCAAGATTTTATTGCATAAAAATTAAAATCGAGAGACATCAAATACTGAAACAGATGTCATATCTGATTTATAGCTAGCTTTAAAAAATAACATGTTGAGCGGATCTATTTCTGATTTAACATTGTTTCAGACTTTTATTAACATCAAAAAGCCATACAAGTTATGTAGTATCAGTAGGACTTTCCACTTGAGAGAAATACTGAGCAATCAAGTGTAAAACATTAACTTTACATGAAAATATATACCTAAACTAAGGTGGCAGCATGAAAGCACTCGCTGATACACTGCGCTGGGTGGGGGAAGGGCGAATTGAAAATGAGGAAAGGAACAAACTGGACCCTTAGTGCCAAGCAGCACAAATTGGAGTTAAGATGAATAAGAAGAATCCAAGAGCTATTAATCGAAGCTCAGTACCTCCAGGGATAAATGATTCTTATGCCTGAAATAGATTTAACTCTCCCCAAACAGTAGTCTCACTCCTGAACAGGAAATGAAAATAAAAGCGAGCTACCTACCAGGCAAGAGCAGTCTCTACCTTCTGAATATTGCAGTCACTCAAGAGCCGCAAACATGTCTCTCTAAGTCCCTTACAACTATAAAAATCCGTGAATGTGAATGCCTGAATAACAATCTTTAGTTATTCGGGGATTTTAAAAAGGGAACCCTTGTTTCTGAACTGTCATTTTTTCCCTGTATCAGTGCTCTGTCATTAATATGTAATTTAAGTGTTGTGTAGTTTGCACTGTACTTTTGTAAGCTGTAGTACTTCCTTTTTCTCTCTTAAAACTCTGCCAACCTGAAGATTGCTGAGAATCATTGCTTCAGTTTTGAAATGGTAGAATTCTTAAAAGTTACTGTTCAAAAGTTCTCCTGAAAGATTTATATTTTTAAAAGAATGTTAGATATGCCTTTACTAACTTCAGGGTTAGCTTAGTATTACTGGTTTTCAGATACATTTCATTTAGTTGACATGGCTCCCTCTTATTTTCTGATTTAAGCAAAACTAAACACATGTTTAAAAGATGGAATACTCATTTTGAAACTTTTAAAGAAGCTTTTGGCTTAGGAAGACAATGGATTGTTTCCAAAGGGAGAAGGGTTAGATGAATGCTAAGGCATTCTGCAAGTCCAGCCCTGAAAGACTGTCTTTATTTAGCTGCTAAATGGGGCAGGGAGGAAGCAAGGATCTACTACTACAGTCTTCTTTTACTCCAGAGTTCTTTTTTTGGAAAGGCTTCTTCAGCCTTTCCTCAAAAGCCTGTAGTTCATGTTTGGCTGTAATTCATATTACAGACATCTTTTCCTGATTTCTCTGTTTCCTTTGGGATTTCATTGCTTTGGATAAATCTAGCTGCAGTGGAGTCAGTGGCAAAAATTTTACTTCATCAGCATCAGGATTTCATCTTCCAGTTCATGTTCTCTAAACCAGTTCAGGTGCAGCTACTTTAGTAAAGTTGCTGCAGTGCACAGTAGCCTTTTTCTTGTGTTTATTTTCACTGGATGTATAAAACTATTTATTTGTTTATTGATTTGTCTGTTCATTCATGCATCAGTATAATACAGACAGACTCTAATTCTGCCTGAGTTGGAATTCCTGAGAATCTCCAATTGTGTGTGGTTTAGAGTATGTGTCAGGTCTATGAAGGGAAGGGAATTTTCTTTTATCTCTGTGGGATAGCCAAGAGCCTAATGAACTTCAGAAGCAGATCTAGTTGTGCTAGACTGAAAATCAAGGGCTTCTCAACTTTTAACACTCGTTTTCAATCACCTATGTATATAAATCTGGAGCAAAATGACTTAATATCATCTTCAGTTTGCTTTCGCTGAACCGAGCTATGTTTCTTCTTTTCCTCTACCAAGAGCTGTATCTCGTGCTAGACTTTCCAGAGAAAATTCTAGAGTTGGTGTACTCTAAAATATGTATGCACACATTGTTCAGGATGCAGAATCACTGCAGTAGTGATGTTTTTTGTTTTAATTCTCTTACTTTCATAACATTTTCTAACATTGTTAGTGTTTCGGTTTTTTTAATACTGCTTCTGAGACTTGAAATTATGTTTTTATAAAAATATCTATTTAAAAGCCTTGAGGCTTTGTTTCTGAGCAGTAATAATCAGGCCAGAACTCCTCATTATATGGAAAGTTACGGGTTTTTTCCACATGCTTCACCCATTTAACTGCGCTGACTTTCACATCATATTATTTAGTCCTCTGGTATTGGGAGGATTCTGCATTCTGCAACTATTTAATTTTTATTTTCCTGAATAATATGTTACTAGACATCACCCCCACCCCATCCATCCCCTTTTCCAGATTATTTATTAAAATATCAGGCTATCTACTCCCCTGAGCAGAAACCTATGGGAATCTTTTGACCTCCATTCACCATGAAAATGACCTCTTCTTTTTCTTTTTCTTTCTTTATTTATTTTAAAATACTTATTCATGTGAGGACTTTCTCTCTCATCCTCTAGCAGCCATGGCTCATTTAGACCTTTTGGTGAGGGTCACTGTAAAATATTTTTTGAATACCAAATATTTTTTTAAAGTGGATCTGCCTTTCCCACAGCCCTCTTACATCTCTTCAAAGATTTATTTCAGGAATCTGAGACATTTCAGTGGGTATGTGAGTATTTGTGGAGAGGGCTTGTTCCTACAGAACTAGTCCATGCTCTCCACTGTGTGAATACTCCCTGAATTACTCGCTAGCAGAATTTAAAAAAAAAATAAAATAATTACTAACCATGCTATGTGAAATACTCAGGATAGAAAAGAGAGGTAGAGTATGTTGATGTTCAAAGGGCTGTGGTGGCAACATTTATGACTTGACATCTGCACAACTGGTCAAAGCCAACTTTCCCTGAGGGTCATGGGACAGTTGTTAAAGTGGTTGCTCCTGGGGGAGCGCTGAGGAGAGGGCTTTGTGGAGACCAAACACTGAGCAGAGAGAATGGGAGAGGGTAAAAGCTGGCTAGAGAGGTGTAATGAGAATTAAATGTTTTGTGTGGTTAACTTCAGCAAACTCTTCCACAGAATCCACAAGAAAAATCCATTAAAATATCCCATAGCAATGAATAATCACTCACGCTACACTCAGTCATCACCTTTCAATAAAGCACTAATGCTTCCTTTAAGATATAGGTACCTTATTCTCAAAACAGTGATCGTGTGTCAAGGCAGTCTTACCTCTGGTAGGAATGTCATGCTTTCTGCTAAAAACTGCCAAAACCACCGCTAAACCATGTCCCTCAGCACCATGTTTACCAGTCTTTTAAATACCTCCTGGATGGTGATTCCACCACTTCCCTGTGCAGCCTGTTCCAATGCTTGACAATCACTTCAGCGAAGAAATTTTTCCTAATATCCAACCTAAACCTCCCCTAGTGCAGCTTGAGGCCATTTGCTCTTGTCCTATCACCTATTACTTAGGAGAAGAGTCCGACACCCACCTTGCTACAACCTTCTTTCAGGTAGTTGTGGAGCGCAATAAGGTCTCCCTCACCTCCTTTTCTTCAGACTAAACAATCCCTGTTCCCTCAGGCACTCCTCATAAGACTTGATCTCTAGACCCCTCATCAGCTTTGTTGCCCTTCTCTGGACCCGCTCCAGCACCTCAATGTCTTTCTTGTAGTGAGAGGCCCAAAACTGAACACTGTATTTGAGGTTGGGCCTCACCAGTGCCGAGTACAGGGGAATGATCGCTTCCCTAGTCCTGCTGGCCACACTATTCCTGATGCAAGCCAGGATGCTGCTGGCCTTCTTGGCCACCTGGGCACACTGCTGGCTCATATTCAGCTGACTGTTGACCAACACCCCCAGGTCCTTTTCTGCTGAGCAGCTTTCCAGCCACTCTTCCCCAAGCCTGTAGCGCTGCATGGGGTTGTTTTGACCCAAGTGCAGGACCCAGCACTTGGCCTTCAGCCTCATACAATTGGCCTTAGACCATCGATCCAGCCTGTCCAGATCCCTCTGTAGACCCTTCCTACCCTTAAGTAGATCAACACTCCTGCCCAACTTGGTGTCATCTGCAAACTTATTGAGGGTGCACTCCATCCCCTTTTCCAGATTGTTGATAAAGGTATTAAAGAGAACCGTCCCCAGTACTGAGCCCTAGGGAACACCACTTGTGACTGGCCACCAACTGGATTTAACTCCATTCACCACCACTTTTTGGGCCCAGACATCCAGCCTGTTTTTCACCCAGCAAAGCATGTACCCATCCAAGCCATGAGCAGATAGTTGTCACAGAATCACAGAATCACAGGGGTTGGAAGGGACCTCTGGAGATCATCAAATCCAACCACCCTGTTAGAGCAGGTTCACTTAGAGCAGGTTGCACAGGATGGCGTCCAGGAGGGTTTGGAATGTCTCCAGAGTCGGAGACTCCACCACCTCTCTGGGCAGCCTGTTCCAGTGCTCTACCACCCTCAAAATAAAGAAGTTCCTCCTCATGTTTAGGTGGAACTTCCTATGGTCAAGTTTGTGCCCATTACCTCTTATCCTGTCACTGGGCACCACTTCAGGCAAAGCTGAATACAGTCTTCTGTATCTTGCAAGTCTTAAATGCACATGTAAGGTTGTCTTTATACAGCACTTATTTTTACAATAAATGAGAAATTTGTTCTGAATGTCAAGAGAACCCCATTCTCTTTCAAGTCTACTCACTGACTGTCTCCATCAAAACACTCAGAGGAATTAAAATGTATCTTTAACTCATTCCCATATAACGCTTTAAAAAGTGCTGGATTACCATGTTAGGTTAAAAGTCCAGAAAAAAATACTGAAATCTATGTAAAACACATTGCTTTTAATCCCACTTTTGGTGTAAAATCTGCAAGCATCTACTTCTATTAATAAATTCAAACCTTCTTTTTTTTCAACATAAAGCCACAGTTAAACACAAATTTTAATTTAGATAGGAGTGAAACCTTTTCTGGAAACTGTAAAGACAGAAAATGAAATGGCAAAGGCTACTGGAGAGTGTGCAGTGACCTCTTCAAGTATGCGTTAGGAGACCAACATCTTCCTAGACTGTTTGTTATAAGGAGTAGTGTGCTTACAATAATTAGTATCCTGAACAACTCAGAGATGATTGTAGACACAGCTGTTGCTGTTTAAGGTAGCAGGCACATCAATGGCAAGGCAGTAGGTATTGATTTGTGCAGTGACATCCTTCTAGCTATGTCATCTGAGTGAAAGAAGCCCCCAAATTAACCAATAATAAAGTGTTAGAAGTTGTAGTAGTTGTCTCCTGGGACTTGTTCCGGTTGAGGATAGATACCTCTCCTCTTCCCACAGCCATCAATCCTTCTTGAAGGATTGCATGCAGGTCTACATTGGTCAAAAACAAAATGTGAAGTCCAAAAGGACAAAGCAGATTGCTGAATTACATACACATTGAAAATTTCCTCATAGTTTTCTGAAACTTGATCTAACTATTAATATGTAATTTTTAAAATGTTACAAGATGTGAATAAACTTTCCTCTTTACGTGTTTGAATACAGATGATTTAAATCTATAGTCCCATTTCCATCGAAATCAGATGTCAGAAACTGTTAGTTGTATCAACTTGATTTTCTTACCGTTCTGATTGTACAGCCCATTTTTGTCATGGGCCACTGGCCATATAGTACATCAGCTGACTGTATGTAATAAAGGGTAACAGGCCTGGACATTGTTGTTGTTGTTAGAGCAGTAAAAAGCAGTGACCATAAATACTTAATCCACATGAACATCAATGAGAAAGTCGTATTTAAGTAATAATCATATGACATATAAAATGTTAATCAAAGAATTTGAGCCCTAATTTGGACTTAAACTGTCCCATACTATGGTGGGATTTCTGTTTATTTAGTAATATAAAACCTACTTGTAATCAAACTTTTTACAGTTCTTGAATTACCTTTTTATATAGGTTATGTGTTTCATAAAACATTACATGACCAAATACGTTCTTTTACTGTTTTCAAGCAGATGGGCAAAAAATATATTTTGACACATAAATTAAGTTTTACACAAGCAAGTATTCAATTAAATTTCAAAAAGTGCATTTATATTACTGCTTTTGAGATCGAGATACCATTATAGACCAAGCTTTAGTTTAAAAACTAAAAGTATCTTTTCATATAGGAGTTATATTACAACTGGATATAGATTCATATTTCAAAAAACACATAATTGCAAATATGGCTGGGGTAAGAAAACAAATTTGACAAATACCTATTCTCTTGAAAAAAAAAAAAAAGTTTTTTTTTTTTTTTTTTCTTGGAGCTAGAGGAAAAAATAGTACCTGGGCCATGGCACTTGGCATCAAGCACAAATAATCCTGATCAGGAGAAAGAGTTAAAAAAAATCTTCTATATTTATTAAAAAAATCCAAAGATCTTACAACATGTAGAGGTATGTAATCTTATACTTGCTTCTAATTCTGCTGCAATCAAGGTATTCTCTGAGTAAAACTATGTTTTGAGTCTTAAGGATTTTGGGAAACGCAACTGGTCCCTATTAACACAATATAACAATTTTAAAGACATGCAACTGCCAAACATGATCATTTTTTTGCTGACATAGTGCTCATTTATAAACTATGGGAGAATACCAAGGGAGGCTTTCTTTACATCTCATTTTCTGTGTATTTTTTTTTTTAATAAACATTTATACCAACTCTTTAAAGGCTGCTGTTGTAAAACTACTGTGAAGTCATAAAGAGATTTGGGGATTTCAGATTTAGAATCATATTGAAATCTTCATTGTGTTAAGAGACTTTGAATATGAAGGTTATTTATACGTATTTGATGTTCCCCTTACAAGTAAATCTTGAAACCTTTTCCAGTTTTTCTCTTATACAACAATGATTTCATGCATTTATATCAAAGGAGAAATTCCTTGTATTGGATGAGAACTGAAATGCATGTTTATCCTACTGGGGTCTATTTTAGAAAAAGTAAACAGGATTTCAGTCTGCCCCAGGTAGTTTTGGTTTTGGTTTTGTACGGGGGCGGGGGGGAGCTTTTTTAAATGTTTTATCATTGTCTAATGTTCCATAGCATGAATCTTAGACCAACTTTGTAATTAATAGAAAGTTATTTCTGCTATGCAATCCCAGTGTTTGACTCGGTACCTTTTAGAACCATATACAGAAAATCAGAAATTTTTATCTCAAATCAAGTTCTCTAAGTTTTCAGAAGCCTATTCACTTTTACAATGTCCTTCCAATCTCTTTATGTTGTATAATGCTCCTTAGGAAGCAATAGAGCACATCAGCCATCTTACTGATCAAGTCTAGTATGGCAGGGGCCATGCTCCGTAGGTGCTACCATTGAAGCTGAGTGACAAAAACCTGAAATGTTTAGATTTGTTTGTGTGTAAGGCACCACTTTGCTCAGTTTTTAGGTGCAGTTGTGGTTTTGTAACCAGAAAGAGAGGTGGAGTAGGCTAGGAACAGGCAGATGATGCTCACAGGTTGACTTAGAAGATGACTGAGCTCACAGTAGCTTTGCAGTAGTTTACTTGGGATGCTGATAGACGCAACATAATCTAAACAAGGAGAAGCAACTGAAGTAGTCTGCTAAGGGAGGTGCACTTTGTGTCTTCTGAAAAGTTGAAAACATGGACAGAGTTAGCTGGTGCTGCTAGTAGAAAACCACCGAACTTGAGGAAAAAGAATGGCTACTGTAGTCTTCTCCATCTTGCATAAAAAAAGAAAGAAACTGTTTAGGTGGAATGATTGCTGTTTAAGAGCTGAGAAGTTTGAGCTTTTAGCTTTTAAGTGATTTTTTTTTGTGTAAATAAGAATTATTTTTTTTAATTTCTTGTAATGCCTTGTTTACTTTTGTAATTCAGGGCTGTATTGTCTCTTTCTATAAGCTGCATGTATCAAAATATAGTGCTAGTATTACATGAAGGCATTTCAAAAGTGCAAGGTGCAGTTATGACCGTCCTTGAATCTTGTCTAATCATTTGTTAATCATAGTAGGTATCTGTCTTGAAAATGGTCTTCTTGTAATAAGGTACACATTTGATTTTATGCAGAATAGAAATTACCCTGCACTCTCTTTTTAAATTGGTTGCTGTCTGTGTTCACTCTGTGCCCTGTTGCATGCAGAAAGTGAAATCCACAGGCCTGTAGTAGATGAAGCTAATATTGTCTGTGTCTTTCACTGCTGGCTGTTACAAAAATCAATACAAAAAACTTATGAGCATTCTCAGTACCCAATTCAATAGAAAATATGTCCCATTTCTGCAGCTTTTGCAACATTGTTTGAGCTTCCAGGGCATGGAGGTCTGGACATACTTTTTATTGAATCAGATCCTCAGTAATGTCTTCATATATTTTTAAAGAGAACTCAGAAGGTACACACTGAAATAAACAGTGAGAATCGTACAAGTCGATGGTTAGACTAGAAGGCTTGAATCAGGATGTGAAGACTGAAATCTGTTTGGCTAGCAGCAGTTTCTCCTGCAAAAATATTTTATTTCTAACATGAGGTCTGCTATATCTGGTTGTATCAACTTCAAAGAATACAAACATAGTGCCTTTGGCACTGCCTAATTTTAAAAATATATACCCACCAATAAACCAGCAAGAGACACTTACTTTAATAAAAATCATCATGGTTAAAAGTTCTGTCCTGCCAACTCTGCCAGAATGTGTTCCTCTTTACTCCTTCTTTTTATTTCCTTTCTGTTTGATGCATTCCTTAAATATTTAAAAATGTGTTTTAACCTATTCTTATTTCTAAAAGTCTGATTTGTGTCAGTTCCATAACTATATGGAAGTGCCTGGAAGATATATGCAGTCTGAGAGAAAACAGTTGGCTCATGATAAACATAAGATGAAAGTGATGCTTCTAGGCAGAGATTCAAGGAAATTTCTGGAAGGCCAACCTCCCTGTCAGTGAAGACATCAAAACATTCAGCTGAGAAGGAAGCTCTCGTTTCCTTTCATTGTCTTTATACACACTTAACGTATTCAGCAAGCAGTATCTTGTGGAAAATTGTCTTCTGCATCCTCCATCTGCATGGACTGAGGCAAAAATTTCTAACATTTCTAATGGTTGGGTAGGAACAATACAGACTTGAAAGATGTCCTCATTGGCAAATAGGTGGAAATTGGTACTGACTCCAGTCATAGCCATGACTGATGTGAGAGATGTACTGCTGTGATTTGCTGACATAAGATTTGGTGACTATGTTAAAAAAATGTAAATTTTTCTTGCCTTTGCAGTAGCCAAGCAGAAGTACTGAAGAAGCAGACATTGTGACTTCAGACAGACTGAGAATCCCAATTCTATCACCACTCATCATGGATATTAATTTTCTGACTGCTTCATTATGTCATATTGCTGATGTAAAGCAAGTACAGTTCAGCTTCAAGAAATGAAACAATTTGTTGATATCTTCCAGATTGATTTTAATAGTATTACCGAGACTGCCAATAATGATGTGTATTTGAAGGTATCTTACCTTCTCAGGAAAGACCTGATTGACAGTATTAAAAAATTTTTCACAGAATGAAAATGTTTTAGAGCTACTAGGGTCACCTTCCCAACAGCTAGAGAAACATTCAGACGTTCAGTAGTGGAGTAAAAATATTTTATCTTTTGTTATGTTGTTCAGCATGTTTAAGAAATCTGTGTGTGGGCGTTATTATTTTTATTTCTTGATGTGCTATTTTTTCCTTTCGTCTTGTTGAAATACTTGATCACCAACACAAAGGCAACATTTGGTTAGGTGGTCAGTGACAGGACGGTCAAACGCTGGAATGGGTTGCCCAGAGAGGTTGTGGAGTCTCCACCTGACTGGTTAGGGTCCTGGGCAATCTGCTTTAGCTGAGATTCTGTGGGCAGGGGCCTGGACTTGATAGTCTCCAGAGGTCCCTTACAACCTCAACTGTTCTGTGATTCTTTGATTTCTCTACACAGTTACTATGGAGGTTGAAACATAATTTATGCTAAAATTAATCAGATGTGTAATAAAACCGAAACAAAGATCGGGCATGTCAAGATGTCATGCCATCTACTCTATACCCTCTGCAAGGTGGATAAATGGGAATTATTTCATATTTTATATAAAATGCACTATGATTTCTTCATCTGTGGTTAATGAAGAAAGAAAGGTTGCTATAGGAGATTTTTTGGAAAAAATTTTGGTGTCCACCTGGAATTTCTGAAGAAGTATACAAGTAGTTAACTTTATACATAGTTTTGCAGGGAAACTTTTTGTCTACAAAATTACATGTCTAAACCTGGGCAATTAACAAAAGTATCAGTATTAAGGATTGTTCCAGTGAAGATAATATAGTGGAGAGAGATCTCTCTTTGGAGGACTTGTTCACTTTCCACAGACCTGATTCGTTAGATTTTCTTTAGGTACAGTAGGAATCCCACAAACAGAAACAATCTCTTTAAACAGTTAATGGTTTTTTCCTATTTCCAGTGCCGCCTATCCGTCTCCATTATTCTTTCTCAGGGCTATCATTTCCAGAGCTTTTCCTGTCCCTGGCAAGCCTTCTGTTCTATTTTCTCTGTTTCTCTCAGACAGTTATGCACAGCACAATGTCGCAGAATTTTATGTTCTCTCTGTCAGTCCCCAGAAAATCTTTGCAAATGCTCTAAGACTACTGATGTGTGCCTGTGTTCTGGGTGGTGGTTCTTATTGTTTTGCCAGTTCTAAATAAAGTGGAAGGTAACTGCCACATTTAAGTTGTTCGTTAGTGTCTGCTGGGGAGCAAGTAACTTGTAATAACATCACAAAACATGTGACTGTATATAAAGTAAAAATATTTCTTATTCCTTAATCATATGTTTAGCATATAATACATTTCAAATGGACCAGATGAAATATTCTGTGCTAAATTTAGCTTTCTTTTGTTATTTGATGTTTGGTTTAGAGGTATTCAACCAAATTTTATGTGACTATATTTCAACCACGGGATTGTTTGTGAACTGATTGTGGGGATTATCATATTGTAAGTATAGGAAACTTGAGCTGTTTTGATTGGTTACATATGCCACAGCCTTTGTTTCCGTTAATAGAGTATATGAACAAAACTTATAGAAACTTAGAATTCTTTTGGTTTCCAATACTCTTCATAATAATTTTAAATATTATATTCAAAGGCAAACATCATGAATACATTTGTGTAAATGTTAAATTTTCTTTTGAATTTTTATAATAAACTTCTGAAAGAAAGTTTCTTCAGCATGGATTTTAATAGCAATCAGTCATTAAATAAACTGTAATATTTTTGGTAAACATATATTTTGATTTTCCTGTACTGACACAAATATTTTTATTTATATTCTAGACAATTATTTAAAGATTATTATTATTATTATTATTCAGCTAGCAGTGTTTGCACAGCTGGAATATTACATCATTTTATGCAGACATTAGTTCTGAAAAACAAATTTTAGTAGTCAAAACCCAATCATTTTTCTAAAACAGGCAAAAAAAAAAAAA
>VFFE01009149.1:1165111-1279708 GCA_008921705.1 Burhinus oedicnemus | reverse complement strand
GGTGGTTTTTGTTTTTTTTTTTCCTTAAAGCTCTACTACATTTTCTTCAGAATATAACAGTAATGTAATGTTAGCTAGTATTTTTACATAAAGGTTGAGGTTAGATGGTTGTTCATGTGTATTAACCTTTATTTTCTATACAGTAAAGTCAGAGCACTATTCACAGTTAAGTCAGTAACAGGAACATATCATGTGCCAGTGAGCCATGGGAACTGCTCTGGAAGGAAACCAGTCTCGTCATGGACACAGGTGACAATGGAGGAATTCTTAAGTATGTTCAAAACCTCTATAACTCCAAGAAATTGGACACCTTGTACTACATTTTACCTATCTGTGATTCCCTCGGGAGAGAGTCTTTTCTTGAAGAAGTGACAGAATATGAGAATAGTATAGACTTCTCTCTGCCTTCTATTGTGAAAGAAATATTTGTTTCTGTTGAAACTAGCACCTCTTACGAAGTTTTGTAAGGAGTACTGCAGCCTTAAACCTGTATAACTACTAGGCAAAATGAAAAGCCACAGATATTCAGATCTGGATAGTCATCTGCTCCTTATCAGTCTGGCTATTCTTATGACTAATGAAGATTGTAACATCTATTGTGAGTATGGAAGTGACATATCAGCCTCATCTGTTTGCAGTGGGGCTCAGATTAGACTCCGGACTTTCAAATGTTGACAAGGGTTTTAGAAACAGATGACGATTCAAGGTTAAAGCTAAATTTTTTCACAGAATTACAGAATGGTTGAGGTTGGAGGTGACCTCTGGCAGTGACCTTGTCCAATGCCCTGCTCAAGTAGGGTCACCTACAGCACTACTTGAGAAGTGTTAGTCCTTAGTAAATTTTTGAGAGACTGGAGAAACACAGATTAAAAAAATTACTGCTCTATAATTTGCCCAGACCCAAAAAAAGAAATGAGAAACTGTGGAAGTAAAAGGACTTTCCCATATCTCCCTGTTGTGGAAAAAACGTTTACTTTGAGAGGGTGTTCTGTGGTCAGAGGGCCATGCAAATGTCATCTGCAATCCAAAAACATGTGGCTAAATTAAGAGAAGCTATTCTAAATGCAAGTCCAAAGAGGTACGAATATAGAAAAACCTGCTTTTCAAAATGGAATAAAATATGTAATTAAAGTAATAACATGTAGTCACTTTTGAGGACTTTTTCCAAACTTTGCTTCATTTGAATTTCACATATTTGACATCTTCTTTTGACAATTCATCTGATTATATCAATATGTCACATTATGCAATAATAATGAAACATGATGTATTTCAGCAGAATGAGTCATCCTGATGGCATGTCAGAGCCAACACATTCCAAATCAAAGTTCCTTAAAACATGATGATTAAAACCTATATTTGAAAGAGCTTCCCCTGCTCAGATTATTTGTATTTCCTATCGCTATTCCTTCTGTTAAGTTAAACTGGGTCTTTTACAACCTGCCTCTCTTGACTCAGTTAGCTTTCACTTTAAGTCAACACACAAGAGAAAACAGAGATGTGAAAAACCTCAGGGGTAAAATGGAGAGCAAACCATCCTTTCTTTACTTCTACCTTTGACCAATTTTGAAAATGCACATCTAGAAGCTTAAAGTAAGCTTCATTCCAGTAGTAATAATGTTGCTACACCTCTCTTAGCAATCAGGATGTTTTACTCTTAAAAGCTGAGGCCAGGAAAGGGAAGTTGGAGACGTTTCATGAGTGAATCTTCTCGAGCAAATTGCAAACTACTGATGAGGGACTTTGGGCCAAAATCTCATTACTGAGTCATGTCAAGAATTCTTCAAATAAAGTTTCATTTTCTCTTATTCCAAGAAGCCAGAGCTAAAGACAAAACAAATATTTCTGCTGCTGCATAGTAAGAAAAAGCAATAAATAACCCAATGTTGTTTTAAGAAAGAAGATGTATTCTCTTTCTAGTTTTGTTACCTGAAGAAAAATTCCTGAACCTTTTATGATGATTTTCTTGCCAGGCCAGAATATTTAGGTATCAATTCAGAAAAAGAATTACTTGATACTATTTTCGGCTTGTTCATATTAGGGGGCACGTGAACTGTTGTATTTCTCCTTCACATGCCACTAGTGCTAAAAAATACAGGAGACGTGTGTTATTTATGGGAGATGATAAATTTCCTCAGCTTCAGGGTTTCTGTTGAAGTCCTGATGGTTCATTCAGTTTGATGATTAGTCTTTTTTGCCAAAGTAGCTTAGGAGGGCCTCTGTTTGTTGTCAGTGTCTTCCCTTGCTTCTTTGAGAAGGAATTTGTGACCTAGTTGCTGAAATGTTTGGTTTAGAAAAGAAGGTGCTTGAAGGGTTACATACCTTATTAGCTGCTTTTCCACCCCTGAACATTGCTACCCTTAATCCTAATGGAAGTTGTATATGCACCTTAGCAGACAAGTGGGTCACCCTGCTGAGTGGATTACAGGCTCCTCAGAGAGTGATACCACAGGAAAACCACAGCGTTAACCAAAATAGCTGCCAATGATCGTAATAGGTCCTGGCACTGGGTAGAAAGGGCAGGAATCCTGGTAACTTCTGTGCTTTCTCTGCTTCCTCTTTTGCAGATAGTCTGTCTTTTCCCAAGACGCTGCTTTGCAGTGAGAAGAACCTCCTGTCCACTGCTGGATCTCAACTAAATATTAATTGGGAACTTAATGAAAAATAAAACACCGAGTTTGTGAACTCTCTAATTTGAAATCCTGCTATATGTGTGCAAGAAGGGGGAAGGTAAAGGAAAGTATACACGAGGACAATGGATGCTGAATGTGAGATTATTTTTTACAATATATTTTTCTGAGCGTGTGTGAATTCATTGAAATGCAAGCTGACAGACACTGCTGAAATTCCTGCTGTAAGGGGTCATTTTTTTGTATAGGTTATGAACATAAAGGAGGTAACCTATATAGAAGCTTCACTTTCCCTTATATAGGTGGATAAACCTGGTAGCTATCATCTTTGCCCACAAAATTGTGCTCATAATTAGTTAAAATCCAAGCCCTTTCAGAATAGTAAACTGCCTACAAACCTTCAAGAGACAAGAATACTTTTTTTTTTCAGCAAACCAGTGTATTGTTGAATAGAACTGCTGGCAGAAATAAAGCCTATTTTTCATTATTATCCACAGTATAAATGACAATACTCCTGCCGGATTTTACTATATAAAAATATAACCCTGAAAAAAACCCAGACAGCACAGATTAAAGTGAGATGTGTGTAAGTTCTTCGCATATTGACAAAATGATCAAATAATATTCATTACAGATATTCATAAAATATATCTGTAAAGACTATTAGACATATGAATAATTATAACTCTCCTGGAAGCAATGTAGTGTTTGATTTATTGTATCTTCTGTACATTCTAATATGTTAGCTGTTTCTGTACATATAGTTTGTTACAGAAATTTTGGGACAGATCTTTTCTTCGTTGCTTACAACTGGGGATTCAGGATACCTTTTCCTTTTCATGATATTGCTCAAGTTCTGATTTTTGTGGGGGGCATAAGCATGTTCTCTGATTCATTTTTTTAATATTATATTTTTACATGGCTATATTTGCTAGCCAACAGCTATATTTCAGTTTAAAACCAGACTTCCTTCCAAATGGAAGCACTTTATAAAACAAGTGAAATCACAATACCCAATCATTCAGAAATATTGGGCTACTTCAAATTTTTATAAGCTCTTAAATTTTGAGGTGATCAGGGTTCTGAGCTTGCATTGCACAGAATAATTTAAAATTATTGGAGCACTTCACATATTTTTAAAACCACTTCAGCTAGGAAATGATGGGGTTCTGGAAATATGTGGCATATAAGGGTGTAAAATTATCAGAGAGCTTAAGTGCTTCATTGTGAAAGTGATCAAAGTTCCTTGCTTGCACATTGCAAAGCAATTGAAAATTACTGGAGTGCTTCAAGTGGTTCATGTTTTTAGAAGAGTTTTAGTCTCTCCTGCTCAAATACTCTTTAAAATTGTGAATGTCTTCAATATTTTCAAATGTTGACTACGCACCCATTATTCTTCTTTTCCTTTTTTGGGGATATGGGGGTCTTTTAGGTCCAAATATTTGTCTTTCAGAGGTCCCAAAGTTAAATAAGTCTTGAAATCCTTTGGTTTCAGGCACATAGGAGCTTTGATGAACTTAATTGCACTATTGCTTTGGAAGAAAACAGTTTAAGAAACAGTTTTAACAATATCAGTATTGAAAGCTGACATCTGAATTTATGCCTATATCTTTATTTATAGAGTACTTTCTATAGGTAGCTTACTTAATTTAAAATTTTATGAGGTATGCTCTTTTTGGTTTAGACTTTAATTTATTTTAAATTATTTAATATTACTTCTAATGTTATTGTATTTTTTAAAAATCACCTTTAAAATATTGCATTTTTCCTTCTTTTGTGTGCCCTTCCTTCTCCTCCATTCCTTGCTGTCTTCAATACACACACTGCACAAACCACCAGTATATCATAATTCATTCTCTCACAGCTCATTCTCAGTACTATGTTTTGGTAGAACTCACAGTGGGTAGAATTTTGAGCTGGATTTATCATCCACACAAGAGAATCATAATAGTTCTATATTTTAAGAAGGGAAGAAAAAAACCCTATAAAGTGCATCATTCTGCAATGCATTGTTTCTGTATGTTGAATTTATGACTGTAAGAAGGAAATCACTTGTGTTATACAGGTATTCTATTGTGTGCATTTAAAAATTTAATTCAGTCCCTACTGTGCTATTTGTTTTACTTAACTGTTTTCATGAACTTTGCTTATTTCAGGTCTATATTTCCTTTCCTTATCTCTATTATGAATTGTTCCCTTCAATCATTTGCTTCTTTGAAAAGTGTAAAGAAAAGAATCTATACACCCTGCCTTTCATTATTATTATTTTATTTTAGATCTAACTAGAGTTGCATGGCAAATTGTTAAAACCAAAAATTATATGTTTGTCTTTATCTCAGTGTTGCACATAGGAACTATATTAGTAATAAGTACTATTTTCTGAAAAATGAAGTGCTTTATTTAGGGAGGGTTTTAAAATACTTGTGTAACAGGATGAAATTTTCTTTAACCGGAATATACAATCATGGCCTTTAGAAGAAGCAACTAGAAAATACTTGCAATCAATATTTCATTTTTTTGAAGATCGAAGTGGACATACTACATTGTTTAACATAGTATTACATTTATTTTCATATTACTGTTTTCACTTCTAAGACACCTAGAACAGCATAATTCCTAGGAACTGGTGTTGCCTGCTGATTTG
The DNA here is from genome assembly GCA_008921705.1 of Burhinus oedicnemus. Classification (NCBI taxonomy): domain Eukaryota; kingdom Metazoa; phylum Chordata; class Aves; order Charadriiformes; family Burhinidae; genus Burhinus; species Burhinus oedicnemus. Next base: position 1,274,434 of record VFFE01009149.1, on the reverse strand, counting down.
AATTGGCTGTTTGGAAACTTTATTTATAGTGCTTGTTATTGTTCCTTTGTGAGAATTTTAAATTATGAGCCGCCAAAAAGTGCTTACAATGTGAGAAAGGTTTGGAATTAAAAAAGTATCATCTTGTATATGTTCTATGCTTGCTGTCATGACTAGCGCCCTCCAACCTTTGTATGACCCATGGAAAATTAAAATAAATGATTTTTATCTTAGAAAATCACGGTAATATTGGTTACAGATATATCCATATCAATAGCCACGATTAAAACAATATTTTTGCAATTTTGGAAAATGAAATGGCTATTACAGTTACAATTGTTGGGATAAAGGAGATAGATAACTATAGGGATTGGAAAGACTGAAATCTGTAAACATTAATATAGGAATTGTTTACAGTGTTAACATTTATCAGAGACAGAATTTTCTGTGTGGTACAATAAATCACGTCTTATTGTGCAAGTGCCTGGCCTCTATTTTTCAACTCAGTATTTTCAAGTATTAAATGTGATCATGAGAAAAAAAGATGTTTGTACCTGCAGTTCATTTTAATCAAACTGATTAAAAAAAAAAAAGCAAAAAAGCAAAGCCTTAAGCAGACAAAATAACTCTTCCCTGACATTTCTCTCACATATTTTGGTAGGGAAGAAAGTGTCCAAGTTCTGGGAGAGATTTTCCAAGGAAAGCAATAAAAATGCCTAAAAAAGGATGTTGTTACTGTACCTTTCTGCTGTACTACTGTTGTCTTTTTGTAGCAGATATGTAATGACAAGAGAAACTTCTATATGAAGGCAACAAATGTTTGGATATGTTTGGACTGAGTGTGTGCTGCGTAACTGCAGTGTCAATACTATGCTATGGGCAGCAGAGGTCATAGGAATGAGAGTGGCTATCAAAGTGGTTCAAAGCGGCTGCCAAAGTAAAGCAGAAGAAATCCACCAGGGCTACTGAGGTCAGACTGGCTAAATTCTCATTGCAGAAAGCTGGAAGACAGTTTTGCATTCCTTCCCTTCTGCCCTTTGTTTTGTTTTTTTTTTTAACTCTACATAAGGATTTACTGCTATGTATCATCAAAGTAAGGATACTTCTCAAGGTAGACTTTTGATCTTGGTGAGGACGGCCATTTTCAGGCAGTACTTACCAGCAAAATGAATAGTGCATAATCAGTGCCTAAGGCTGTTCCTTAGAACTCACTAATAACTTTAGACGTCTCATAAATTTGCTGCTGAAAACAATCTCCGTTTCACATATGTAGGCATGTATTTCTTTAATTTTCATATACGTGCCAAAATGTTTAGATAGTTGCACTTTTGCCATCCTTCTGTTATATTGGTAAATTTTAGAACTGCTTGGAGGGTCTGAAACAGCATTTCTAGAAAAAGAAGAAACTATTTAATAAATACAGTCTACATGACCTGCTTTTTGGAAAACGGGATATACAACTTTTCACCTAACTGGCACATATGCTTACCATGGCTGATGTGTAAATTGGTTTATGAGCAAGTCTGTGTACAAATACTCATAAATTCTTCTGGTAGGGGACCCATATGTATGTTGAGGTTTTCCGTATGTATATTTTGGATTTTGTTTTGTTTCTTTCTCATTTTTAATAAAAAATTGGTCTCAGGCCTAATTTTTTTTCCTCGTATCCTTCTATCATGGTTATTCCTCAATATAGTAACTGAGGAACTTGAGTAAGGGGATTCAACTATTTAAACACTTCAACTAGAGGATGATGAACAGTTATGTGTAGAGACAACGTCTTAAAGAAACGGAAGAAAAAGACATCTTGCCACATTGAAAATATTTTTTCCTTTATTTTCTGTTGCAAATTCAATTAATTTGCCAACTAAGCATTCTAATGAAAAACCAAGGAGTGAGAAATAGAAGTGGCCATTACAAGGGAAGCTTATGACAAAATTAGAGGATTCAGAAATGTTGATAGTTTTCACATAGTTTACTGAATTCCTAAAACATTTATTTCATCACTAATCACAGATGTCTTCTACAGCCCTGCCTAGCATGTATAGGCAGTATTTTGTTGTTATTACACTTATGAAACAGTAAAAAAACCCGTAACAAAACACAAAGGTTTGGGTATATATTTCCTATTGTGTTTGATTGTAGATACTGACGTTAGACCTGAGTACTTTTTTCCACAAATAAACTCATGGTTTTATTTATTTATGTCTGCACATAATATATCAGGGAGCAGGTGCATTTACCGCAATATATTGCTATATGCAGCTTCCCAAAGGTTGTTTACTGGAAATGTCTTACTCAATATTTGGAATACTGGCTATTTGTGATTGCTCAGAATTGTTTCTGATTCCCTGATCAAAGTGAAAAATTCACAAAAAGTTCTTGAAATCTTGATTTTCTCTGAGAAACTAATAGCTGTAAGTTTTTAACATTGTGAATTTTAGAGAGACTACGTATTAAAATGGCTTAAACTTCTAATAACTTATAAAATTCCCTAAAGATGGGGAAAGAAATGTATTAATTAAGGTCCAAGTCTGTATGTTGAGCTATAATAAAGTTTTGGTAAAAACTAGAGAAGAGCTGTAACTTCTGAAAATTGTGTTGACTGGTAAGTATGATAGGCACTTAAGTTCTTTTTGTGCCTGGCAGATAAAATGCTGTAAAGATAGAACTTTTAAATATAAATTTTACTTAGAAATAATGAAAGCTGTAGTAACACTGTTTCACTATTCCAAATCCTCTATAACTTTTTGTTCTATTTACTTGTGATTTTTTTTCATTCTTATATATTTTCCAAGACATAGTTGTTTTTATAGCCTAATGAAGGCAGTGTTGTAGGAACTCAAAAAAAGCTTTCCCACGAAATTTACATATTAGTCATTTTTTAATCCCAAAGCTTCATGATTAAAACATCATAGAAAAGACCTTTTAGAACTGGCAGAAAATGGCAAAACGCTGGACATTAGGAAAATGCTCCTGAATAAACATTTATAAACACATTTGAATTAATCAATATATTTTTTCAGTAACATTGAAATGATTAAAAATGTATTGTATTTTAACTGCATTTTGTATGTGTTTAAAGGAATAAGAGTCTTTTTTTTGAGGAATAAAAAAATCTATCCATTTTGTTGGTGTTTATCATCTAGGAAAATGCAATGCAAATATTCAGTGCAAACTTCTGCGTGTTAAAAAAATTAAAAATAAGAATAATTCCTTAAAAACAATACCTTTCTGTGGAAGGTTGTCACTGTGAGGTTACTGAAAGGATGGACCATTTATCTTCTTACAGAGTGAGTGTGTGTGCTATAAATATTAGTTCAATAACTAATACCAGTAATTTTAGTCTTTGAGATTGTATTAAAAAAGTGGTCTGGAAAGATAAAGGTTGTGTTTGTTTGTTTGGTTTGGTTTTCTTAAACAGTTAGTTAGAGAATACTTATTATTCTTATTGCAAACGGAAGAGAGATTGCTGTCTTCCAGCTGATGCCATGTATTTTAATTATCACAGGAGAAAAATTATTACCCTGTTAATTTAAATAAATCTTATAGAACTAATTGCTTTTCATGGTTTTTTTGTTGGATTTTTGTTTTGGGTTGGAGTTTTTTTGTTGTTGTTTGTTTATTCTTTCCTAAACTTTTGGTACACCTGATGGAATGTTTGGATTGTAATGAAGAAAAGATAAAAAACAGTTTGCAGTGTTCTTTCAATCTATTTCTAACATGGTTTCCTATGGAAATTAGGTTTATGCAGTGATTCTCGGTCAATTATTCCCCTACGTCCCTTAGTACATCTCAATAAATGCAATGCTGGATAAACTACCGGGAGCTTCATTTGAAGGAGCCCAGAGAATCATTACTTTTTATCTTGTGTGTGGCAGCACCAGGAATTGGTCAAGCAATAGACACACAAGTTTTCACATGCCACAGCACTGCTGTTTCATGACTTAGGGGGAAAAAATAGTGGGTAGAGCTGGGGTTGTGGCTGTTGGAAGGGCTGGGTAACACTCCTGGGGAGAAAAAGACACAAATGAGTAAAAAGCCAGGCTGCATTCTGTCCCCTGATCATAATGTAGATTGTTCTATTGTGTATCTAACTCTATAGGGATCCAGCGGCATCCAGCTGTACCTGCGCGTACCTGAGGTGTGTAGTGCTCACACTATTGGTAAGACGGGGATATACTGGGGCTTTAGTTTATTATATTTACATATAAGATGCTGGTACCAACCACAAGCACGTGGGACCCTATCTGGGACATAGCAAAGTTGCCAGTTGGTGCCTCTTTTCTAAAAGGCTAAGCTAAACAGCCTTTCCTTGATTGTTCACCCTCAGATAATGCCAATGCTGCTTCTGCTAATTGTAAAAGTAAAACACTTGTCTCCCACTGCCCAGCACAACCTGTAAATCCTGAGATAGTGGGAGATGTGGACAACTTGCCAGGTGGCCTTTGAACTCTGTGGCTGATGGCCAGCTGCCGTGGTTGGCTATTCACACAGGAATACCAAGTTGAACTGTTACCCTGTACGCGACATTTGCCTTTATAAATGTTGCTGTTTCTCCTGCACATCTGCTCAAAGAAGTCAGAACTGGGCAGGTCATACCTGTGAAGCTAAAATTTTTGCAAGAACATTCTCTGACTCAATTAATTCAGTTATTTTCCTGCTCTGGTCGTACTAACTTAGAGCAACTACAAGTTTTACTCTCAATTTAAATCAAACTGTTTATTCCCAGAGTTAATGTTTTTTATTGGATTAGTCATTAGGCCCAGTTCTTCCTTTTGAATTCCTCTTTGCAAAGTACAAGTCATGGTAAATAGTATGACTGTGCGGGAGATCAGGCCACTGGCTTGCCTTTAACAAGAATTTGGAAGAGTTGTTTAAATGTTCGTCTAAAATGTCAGTCTTTTTGCAGGTTGGAATTCATTTACAGATGCTAAATCATTTCTTACTTACTTTTACTCCATGTTCTGCCTGCATCCTCCCTTTTCCGACATCTCTAGGGCCAGCTGCGTGACATCTCTCAGGCTGAACCTGTAGGAAACTGTCCCTTCACCTTTCCTTCATTTGGTCTTGCTTTCAGGAGACCTTTTAATCTCACAGCAGGCAACAGCTACTTAGATGATGGCTCTGAGCACTTTGCAATCAAATCTGCTTTAATAACATATTAGTAGATGAAGACCTGCACCAACCAGTACCCCTTTCCAAAAATATCGAGTCTTACGCTCCATAGATTTTTTGAGTGTAATCGCCCTTTATGCAAGACTGCAGTGATAACCCGATCAGGAGTGTTTGAAGGTGAAGCGATTTTAAGCAGGACAGGTGCTTTTATCCACCCACTCAGGTGTGTAAACAACTGTGAGATACGTTGTTGAGAAGTGCATGAAACATGCTATTTGATTTTTTTAATTATTTTTTTTTCCCAGCTTGGCTGTTATCTTAGCATGGACAGGGTTTGTCCAGCACAGATTCTGTGGATGCTGTGAGAATACCCACCACAGTGGTGGGGCCATGCTCCATGGTTTTTTTGCTGTAATGACTTCGGTAATTAAGAAAAGCTACACTTTATATCTGTGCAACCCTTGATGGTTTTCTAGTCCATATGAATCAATAGCAGGAGTTTACAGTCCTGCTCTGGGAGAGACGTTAGTCACCTTGTAAATCAGCTAACTGGAAGCAAACCCACTGGTGTTTGTACCAAAGTGTGCAGGGTGAAGAGTATTTTCCTAGTTTTGAATGCAGGTGAAATATATCGTTAGTGGGAAGGTCTGATGTGACTTGGCCAAATGCCTTCCTGAAAGCCCACTGTTTAAAGGAATTTGCTTCAGAACAGGTCATTTTGACCTTGTTATTTCCAGACTGGTTCCTGAGGTCTGCTTTCTGCTTCGCAGCCAGCTCAGAGGACAATCTGATGGCCTGGGTCTGGAGGTGCCAGATGCTGCCTGCTGCTGCACGTGGGGAAAGGCAGGTTAGATGTCAGCTCCCTGATTGCTTAGGACCCTGTCCAGAGAAGCGACGGGGTCAGTGGTCAGGCTGGCAGCTGTTCGTTTCAAAAGGGCAGCTTTCAAGTTTAACCTTAAAAAGGAATCTCCTGGGATTTGCATCTGCTCTTTAAAGCCTACGGAATTTCAATTTCAGCTTCCTAAAGATGATATCCCCCCCGCCCATGAACCAGTACCTCCAGCATGAAGTACTTCAGGGCTTCACCAGTCAGAATCCTCGCTTATTTATTTGTAACTTCTCTATTTACTGAAGAATGCCTTCTTAGCTCTATTTGAAAAGGAAATTGACTTCTCTCGCTCTTTGTCATTGCCTTGTTAACAAGGAGGAGGAAAAGCTGCCTAATCTCGACATTATGAGAGTTGTTAGAATTGATCCCAAGTGAACTCTGGAGAGCAGAAAGTCAGATCACCTCTTTGTTTTGTTCCAGGGGGTTACCGAAAGGGAATGACAGCCTTCAAGGGACCTATTTCCCACTAGCTGAAAGACTGCATTAAGCAAGCATGTTTAGTGGAGGGTAAAGAGAGTACCGGTGGGAACAAATGCATGCACCACCATAGCAGGCACAGGGCTCGGAGCAGAGGAGGCAGATGTCTGCTGTGTAGAGCTCTCTAAAGAGGCCACGTGGGCCTTTCTGGGTGTATTAATTCAGCATTGCAGACCGGATCCTCTGCGGCATCCTCTGGGGTGCTTGGTAGAGAAGAAGTGCTACAGGCTGCCTCTTCTAGCTGTTCCTTACCTACCAGGTAGAAGAGGTACCGCTCATTAATCCTGCTTGCTCAAAACAAGAGGTGTTGGGAAAGGGAGATTTCTGATGTAGTGATTTGCTTGTGTAGAAAGATTCTGAAAAACTTTTGGCATACTGTTTTCTGTGTGAATACTTAGCGTTGTTTCATTGTTGTTGGTGCAAATATGGTTATTAAAAATATTTCTTCCAGTATCTGTATATTTCTCAGTGCCACAGGGAAAGATTTTATAGATCTCTAAGTTATTTTTTCCTTTTCTGAGATTTGTCCCATATTTATAAATAAAAAACTTTGTGGGGACCAGTTCCCTTCCACGTAAGTGGGTGCAGCATTTCCATGCCAATGAGAATTCAGCATGCAGGGCTAGAGGAACTGGTAATACAGTAAGATGCAAAACAATAATATCAGACTTCTCATGGATACAAAGAGAACTGCAGTAGGGATATTTCGGGTCACTGCTATAGACCAAAAAAAAAAAAAAACCCAACACCTCCTATATTTGTTCCACAGCAAAATGTAATATATTTGTTTCAACACAGTAGCTTCAGAGTGCAGTCTCACCAGGCAGAGAAATCTCTTACAAGACTGGGAAAGCTGATCTCATATACTTGGGCTCACAGAAAATTAAAAAAGGCAAGCATTTCCTCTGGGGTTTAGTATCCTGCTGAGGTGTGCCACCACTGAACCTTGTGCCCTACCTTGTTTACCTGCGTCCTCACAATTCCAGGTGGACCTGGAGGGAAGGAGCCTGCCTGCAAGGAGATGTACTACAACTCCCAGGAGTTCCAGCAGCCTGAATGAACTTCACTGCTTAAGCCAGACAAGGGAAAATCTACCTTTTCTCCTCAGTGCCTGAAACTCAAAGGGCACAGAAACTCATGCTGTTGGTATTTTGACTTTACTAGACAATATGTTAGTCAGGCTTACAAATGTATAGCATGTGCTTGGCACTTCAGTGCTACTCCCAGCCATGCAGGGAGAACTTTTCTGGGAGAGGATCATAAGGCATGCATTCTTTCCCCCTCATTCTTAGGACATTGAGCAGGCCCTTGGTATGGTGTTCTCTGACTTATCTAAAGCAATAGGTGTTGTGGATATAGAAAGAGAAAGGTGCTGGAAGCCAAGCCAGTTGTTTCTTCAGTGTGGCATTCAGGGACTGCTCTGAAACTTGTTGAAGTCACTCAGAAGATCCTCACTGACTGATTAATTTGGTTGCATCTTCAAGTGAAAACAGACGAGATTGAGGTTTTTATTCTGTGAGGTTTTCAGATGACTGCTGACAGATCCAAGTCTGACCAGTTCTCCACCGATTTAGCTCTGTTTTGCTCTGTCCTCAGATATCAAGGAGACTAGTCCACTAACAGGGCTGACGTAGGAAACGGAAGTTTCCATCTGCCAGGAGAACAGTGCCTAATGGTGAGAAGAACAGTTTTTTCATATAGGTAGGTTATTTTCAGCAATCTCCAAACTTTAGTCCTCTTCTTTTTCTGCCTTTTTTTTCCCTTTTCTCTTCCCCCCCTCCCCGATATGATCCAAAGTGCTTCAGACACTGGGCAGTAGTCTGCACTCTGGTTTAGTGTCATTCAGAACTTGTTACAGGAAAGTCAGGCAGTTTATCCTACTCAAGGGAATGTCAAAGGAAAGCTAGGGAAAGCAGCAGGAAGGAGCTGATAAGATGGTGATTATTTTTAAAACTATATCAAGTTCTCTTAAATTCTAAACATCTCTTAGTACTATTACAGTTATTTAAAAGTGTTGCTCATAACTGTCAACAGCTGTTTAATCCTTAAACTGTAGCTATCTTTCCTGCCAAATGATTTGAAATAATTATGTAGCACTTAAATAGTTAAAAACTTTTTTTTAGAGCAACCAGCGGTGCCTTTTTCAGGCACAGCCTGTATCTACAACAAAGAGAATACTATGAAGGGGAACTTATTCTAAGACAGGATTTTTATCATGTTGGGACATTTCTTACCAGCATTATTTAAAAGCTTTTTAAAAAACCGCTCTCTCACACCTTTGTTCTTTCCATGCCAGGAAATGTTGTTACATATTTAATACTATATTTTAAATGTTTCATATGTTTATGACATGAAATACATGTACAATATAATCAAGGCTCTTCAGATTCTGCTGCACCTATATCACTCCACACAGCAGTCTGAGAGTTTGTGTGAGGAAATGTTGCTGACCACAAATGCTGTAAATTGAGAAATACATCTTAAAACTATTTTTTTTTATAGTTTTCATTTCTTTCCATTACAAGACAAAGTCACAGTGTGGGTCTGCAGGGAAGAATGCTGCTTCTTTTACTCTTTCTTAAATTTACTTTTTTTTATTCTGAAGGTTTTCGACCTAAATTTTAGAAGGTCTCTTAAACTGTATTTAAAAGGGACATAGTGAGGTTTGCTCATCATCATAAATTGGATCAATATCAGTGTGTATTTCTCAAATAAACCACCAAATAACAGCAATGGTGGTGACTTCAGGTGACTGAGACTAGATCCAAACAAAAACTCAACTGAAATTGAAAGGCTTCTCATCTCTCAACCAGCAATCATTTTCTAATTTTATTTTTTTGGACATGATATGTCCATCTAGATACAGAATCCAGGAATCTGGTTCCTCCAGGTAATACAGATTAGAGTTGGCTTTCATCTCAGGGTTTTTAGGCATGAGTGAGAGCAAGACAATGATGGTTTTTGTAGCAATTATATTTTTATTTTAGTGTGTATGTAGTAGTGGGGATAAAAGAAAATTACCTGATGGAACACTTGATTTACTTTATGAGTTTCGAATTAAAACATTGCAGATAGTCTTCCTTCATAAAGATTACTTTCATAAAGGTAATTTTTTTGGTTGGTTGATGGTTGTTTGGTTTTTTCGTTTGGGCTTGTTGGTTTGATTTTGTTTTATTTTTTCATTTTTTTTCAGTGAGACCTTTCAGTAAGAAAATAATGCTTTTTTCTTGTGTTCTAACATTTCTCTAGATCTTTCATGGGATACTCTAGAGTGCAAATTATTGATCACCAGCTTTACATGGATCTCCTGACATATGCTGAGGGTGGCTCATCAACTACTCCTCATTCTAAGTAACTGAATCACAGAACTTAAAACACTCAGTCTTGATGTAGGACAAAATGGCTTTGAGCAAAACATGAAACATTTACCAGGATTTATAGAGAAGGGAAAAAATTAAGTTTTCAACAGGTTTTTTTGGTCTGGGTTTTTTCGTTTTGTTTTGTTTTGTTTTCAATTAGATGATGTTGTAATTACTAATACTTCAACTTACGGTTTTCACCATAGTGGCAGGGACAGATTCTTTTAAGTCTTCATAAAACAGTGTAGCATACTTTGCAATAGGGAACACTAACTCTTCTCAAAAGTGTCAATGTACTGTGTCGTATAATACAAAGACCATAAAGTTTCAATTTCCATCTTGTTCTCTTTCTGTTGTTGTTTGTTTACTTTGGTTTCATGATATAAATATTTGTGTGCATACTGGTTTATTGTGTTGCTCGAAACACATGTGAATCTAATTACCAATGTGTTTAATTTGAATTTAGTGTTACATGGTTTTTAATCGTGCTCCAAGTCACTTTTAATGGTTACAAGAAAAGTATTTCTGGAACACATACTTCCCAGACTATAAGGATGAACTGTTCCCAGCAATAGTTGAGATTATTTAATTTATTAGCAAATGAATGTTGTGCAAACACTTTTGGATGAGGTCCCAATGTTAATTAACAGAAAGAAAAGTCAAGAGGTTAAAAATTAAACTTGGAATCTATTAGGTTTTGGGGAGGGGTTTAGTACATCTTAGCAAGTCATACATCTTCCCCTCCCCAAAAGCGCACCCCAAGTATGTATATTGCATCCTTTATTTTGTGTTGTCTAAAAATTATATTTTGTGTATATTGATTTCTTAGTACCAGTCTTGCAGTAACAGTGTTTTGGTTTATTTTCCAAAAACTTGTAAGGGCTGGAAAAGCGCCAGTGTAGGAGTTATAGAAACACAATGACTTCTGTCCTTCAGTGCAGCAGTGATAATGATGAAAATTTTCCCATAGTACTTTTTCAGTCTATTTTGCATTTCCCATTAAAGAACTGCTTACAGGGATGAAAAATTGGTTGAATCATCTAACTTATATGTTTTTTTGGTATCTTCATGAGATTTCAGGTAAGATGTAAAATATTTTGGCGTTTACAGTAGTGTGAATTCTTGAACTAATATTTTTATCCAGTGCATCAAAAATTAAGTGCTGCAGAAGTACAACCACCATTCATTTAAGTGGTGCTGAAAGAAGGTAGTACTTGTGAAAAAAAATAGGTGCACAAATAGAGATTCAGGTGCAAAATATATTCTGATTAATTTACTGTTCTGTGGTTTTTGCAGTTTGGACTGAAACAGAAATTGAGCAATCATCTATATGTATACAATTACTAAGTATTTTGCTTACATGTGAGAGGCAGGAAGAGACATAGGAAGCTTATTTTTCCAGTAAAATAATTCTTAATTTATTAAACTGTTCTCATTGTGGTGTGCAGTGACAACTGGCATTCCTCAGGGGTCAGTCCTGGGACTGGTACTATTTAACATCTTTGTTGGCAACATGGACAGGGGGATTGAGTGCATTCCTCAGCAAGTTTGCTGACGACACCAAGCTGTGTAGAGTGGTTGACACACTGGAGGGAAGGGATGTCATCCAGAGGAACCTGGACAGGCTTGAGGGTCCCATGCCAACCTCATGAAGTTCAATAAGGCCAAATGCAAGGTCCTGCATGTGGGTCGAGGCAGTCCCATGCACAGATACAGGCTGGGCAGAAAGTGGGTCGAGAGCAGCCCTGAGGAGAAGGACTTGGGGGTGTTGGTTGATGAGAAGCTAAACATGAGCCACCAATGTGTGCTCGCAGCCCAGAAGGCCAACTGCATCCTGGGCTGCATCAAAAGAAACGTGGCCAGAAGTTTAAGGAAGGTGATTCTGCCCCTGTACTCTGCTCTCGTGAGACCCAACCTGCAATACTGCATCCGGCTCTGGAGCTCCCAGCATAAGAAGGACATGGATCTGTTGGAGCAGGTCCAGAGGAGGGCCAGGAAGATGATCTGAGGATTAGAGCACCTTTGCTATGAGGACAGGCTGTGAGATTTGGGGTTGTTCATCCTGGAGAAGAGAAGGCTCCAGGGAGACCTCACAGCAGCCTTCCAGTATCTGAAAGGGGCCTACAAGAAAGCTGGAGAGGGACTTTTTACAAGGGCATGTAGTGATAGGATGAGGGCTAGTGGCTTCAAACTAGAAGAGGGTAGATTTAGATTAGATCTCAGGAAGAAATTCTTTACTGTGAGGGTAGGAGGCACTGGAAGAGGTTGCCCAAGGAAGAGGCCCCCTCCCTGGAAGTGTTCAAGTCCGGATTGGATGAGGCTTTGAGCAATCTGGTCTAGTGGGAGGTGTCCTTACCCATGGCAAGGGGGTTGGAACTAGATGATGTTTAAGGTCCCTTCCAACCTAAACCATTCTATAATTCTATGATTTCCTTATCAGTTGAAGGAAACTTTCTAAAACAGGGGGAATGTGTGAGCCAATGAACCGAAGAAGAAAAAAGAAGAAAAAAAAAGATTAATATCTGGTATGATTGCAGCTAGTAGCATATGTAAAACTAACTCTCGTTTGTGATGTTTCCACTTTCTTACATGTGATTCCATTGGTATGTCACTTCCGTCACTGTGCTCTCATGTAGTGTGATTCAACATTGTTATCGTTCAGTTTTTCATTGTTTGTTATGTGGAATTTATTTAGCTGTTCATGCTGCTGTCTGATTTTCTATGTTTCCTTTCAAGTGATTCCTTCCCTTTTCTTACATGAGGTGGATTTGCAAGTCATCCTTTACCTGTGTAGGCTACAACTTGGCTGAAATGCTTGATGTTGACATCTTGTTTTATTCCTATGTCAACTTCCTCTTGATTCTGCTGGAGCAATATCTGAGAGCCCAAGTTACATTTAAATGTGGAAACAGGTAGCTATGTATTCCGCAAACAGACTGTATATTCATATCATACATTGTTTTCATGCTAATTTTTACAGTGTGTGATTTTATATGCTTGCTAATGTGCAAAATATTACTATCACTGACTTTCATAGAAAGCTCAGAACAGTTGCTCTGTGCTAGTTCCCTGTCTGTGACAGTGGTCAGTAGTAAATACTTCACAAGTAAAAGAGAAACGATGAGTATGGAGTATATCTTTCCAGTTTCCAACAGTCAGTCCCCTAGGGACTTCCTGGGTCAGTCTTTGCATCCTACCCAGAGTGTTTATAGTTCTGGACAGACCTGTTTTCCATGAGTTAGTACTTTTTTAGCTAATTTATTACCTCTGCCTTCAAAATATTCTGAGGCAGTGATTTCTGCCTTTTAATGACACATTGCATTAAAAAGTACTTCATTTTGTTTGCTTTAAATCTAATTTCTCCTAGTTTTCATCAGCTGTTTTCTCATTCTTTTAGTATGAGAGTTAATTGCTCCCTATGTGCTTTCTCCAAACAGTGCATGATTTTATAGGCCTTTCTCATATTTTAGCTCAGACCTCTATTTTCCCAAATTAAGTTTACTTGTATAAAGGCTGTTCCTTGATTTTGAGAGTTCTTATGGTCTCTTTCTCTACCCTTTTTGTTTCTACCTTCTCCTTTACAAGATTAAATGATAAATATTATGCAATAAATAAGAAACAAAAGAATTCAATGGCAGTTTTTATGAAGAAGTTGTCATGACGCTTTTGGAGTTTTCCGTTATGGAAAATTTCTCTCTGATTCTAATGTAATTTCTCGCTCACAAGACCCCCAATATCCTTCTTTACTGGACTACCTCTGGCCATTGCCACATTCTGTCTATGTAGACTGCTTGTCAGGTTAGGTATCAAACTCCCTCCAAGACACCTGTGCATGCAGAGCACCTCTGAAGTATTTTCTTTGTAGGTGATCTCATTCCAGTTTTGTTTACCTCTACTCTTCAGGGTAGGTTGCAAACTAAACCAAATTTAACAATGTACAATAAGTGTGATTTTTTTCTCATTCAGCACATGTGGATCTTTAACTGAGGATAGCTAGTGTTATACTGAAGCTTTTCTTCTGTAAAACAAGTATTAGTGACAGCTTTGAAAATATTGTTGGTCAACCATGTTTTTTACAGTTTTTGTTATGGATATTCAACTTCTAGGTTGTGAGTTTGATGCAGAACTTGGTATCTAAAGGAAGAGAGCTGTGTTTAATTGTTTAAGACTTATTGAAAGCTGTGATTTACAGAATCTGAACATCTGGCCTAAAACATGGGTTTGGGGGTTTCTGTAAATAAAAGACAACTAGATGATAGTACAACTTCTTTTTTTTCCCCTTAATTGTCATAAATATGAATTTTTGATGCCTTCGCTCTGATGTACTTTTGCATTGGTATTGAGATAAAATGTAATCTGTGATGCATTTTTCATATTTTTCCATATCAGAAACAATAGTCAGAACAGTGTTTTCCCTACACGATTAAAAAAAAACTACTGATGCTTTTTTAAAAAAAATATTTTAAATATGCAACTTTTACATGATACAACACAATGAAGTATTTTTACAGAGCTGTTCAGAAGTAAGAGTGGCCGGTTGTAATTGTTCAAACCAAAGCATTTGGCCTTGCAATATCATTGCTTACCACTGTCATAGAAAACATTAGATATGATTAGCTGCAGGTATCCATGCCAGATGATATCCTAGTAAAGTCCTTTATATATTTCATCTTATAATTGTATTTGCAAGTTAATGTTTGAAGTGTCAGTCTTTGTAAAATTAGCTCATCTTGTTATGATTTAGAGCTTTGATGTGAGTGAAAGGCTTCAATTGCAATGCACAGTCACATCTGAGAGTAAACTGCATAGACAAAGAGACTTACAAGACTAGTAAATCAAATACTCTGAACTGTCTATGTGGATTATGAGGTACTATTTGCATAACTTTGAAGTATTTATACTGATGAAATTACAATAATTAAAATCATTGCTGTGTCAATTGCTAGATGCCACAAGGCATAGCAATTACTAGCATGCAAATCAGACTTTGTGTAAGCATTTTAAAGAATAATTACCTTATTTGATTCAGATGTGCCTGAAAGGCATTAAGAATCATTTGAGCTATTTTGCCTTCAACAATTTTTAGGTCTCAGATAATATTGTTTTTATTATTATTGTTGACGATAATACCTTTGTGTGGGCATGTGTCTGTATGTTTCTCGTTTAGGTTTAAAGTGAAACCTAGCGGTAAAACTTGCCGAAGCAGTTAAGAAGGATTTATTTTATATTAGTTTGTTCTGAATCTCTGTCTACAAATTATTTTATTTTGCATAAGAACCAATACAAGCATGCAGTCTCCTAGCTTTTTGTTACAGCTTGTTAAATCCTGTATTATGAGAATAGTATATAAATTATTTCTTAGAGAAAAAAAAGAATTTTTTTTTTTTTGCTTTAGATTTATAACAGGCGATTTGGGTTTCCACAACATGAATTTAAAATATGTAATCGGAAGAAAAATAGACTGTAAAGAGATGCTCATTCACATCATTGCAGATAAATATTCCCAGGAAATGTAATGCTGATAATAAAATTAACTCAAGCTTACCCAAATTTCAGAACCATTTCTTCTTACAAATTCTGGGTGGTGAAGATGTACTCTGCAGTGAACAGTAGTGGACGTTTGACAGATGTGTGCTCTGGCAAAATAAATGGCAGAGAGTGAAATAAGAGCTCCTTCTGAGACAAAGCCCATAGCAGCAGTGCTCAGTCAGTTCAAGAAGTGCTGCCAAATCATTCAGGCCATAGGTTTAATCAGCGCCATGAGTTTTCGTTGAAAAAGTCCTGCCTGCCAGTGCATATCTCAAAGTACATGATATGCCCAGATATATGGTGGTTTCTGATATGAAAATCAGAAAGTAAGAACATTGTCCTCCCTCCTGGCTTTGTTTTCCAAGTAATCTCAAGCCCCATGTACAGTACAGTACCTGTTGCTGCTAAAAGCCCTAATTGTTTAGCTAACAATAGCTAAGAATTTGGCATATGTGCAGAAACATATGAGAGGAAGGACTATTGTTTATCACTTTTATCCTGAATATTGCAAGGATTAGGTGGAACAGCCATTTCAAGAGATGAAATCTACTGTATGAAGAAATACATATACTATCACAGCATCATGTTTGTAAATATAAATCATTTTTAAAACATCTGACCTTTTTTCTGGTGATAAAGGCACAAATAATTAAGGGAGGGGGGGGAAGGTAAATCAGTTTTCTTAGTATGATATGAGCCCTAACACCCGATGCCATTACAGTGGAATGTTGAGGAATATAGAGTGCCATAAAGAATCCAACTTGGCTACTCTACATCTGTCTCTGTGTGGCAGTGTTGTTTATTTTCCCACTTCCATCTCTTGTAAAGTTTCAATCGTGCTCCTCAGCATTTTCTTGTCAGTAGAATATACAATATCCTCTCACCTGAGAAGAAGTTTGTGATACGTATGAACCTCCAGAACCATGTGAACTTTTCAGAGGCACCAACTTCAGAGCTCAGCTTCTTTAGTGACAGATGAAGAGAAGCCTCTGTATTCTGATGGTCCTCCTTACCTCTGTAAATAATTGCAACCATAGGTCCTGACCATCTGCAGGACGTGTTCCTGGGGACCCAGCACCTGCTGTCTAGATTTTGAGGGGCAGGCTGGGAGATTAAGTGCTCTGTCAGGAACAACCTGTCTCTCCATGGCTTGGCTTACTGACAATTAGAGTGCCTAACTATGGAGAAGGATGTATCTTTCACCTGATACTCTGTTGTCCAGTGGGGTTGTGACACACCAGGCTATGTGGCAGCTGGATCTTTTCCTTGACACTCTTTTCATTATTAAGGAAAGACCATGCTTTGCTGTAGGTTCCTTAGGAAGAAATACCCTTTTTTTTAGAAATTATTCCCCATTAATACCCCTATGTAAGAAAAATTCATATCCAGCTGGTAACCTGAGTAATATGGAAAGGAAGTATTATTTTATAAACACTTTAAACTGCACTTGAGTTTATTAAGATCCACCAAACTCTAGGGAGACAATCAAATTCCAACATGTATTTCAGTTTGTAAACAAACATTAAAATACCCTAAAATACCCTGTTCAAAAAGACTGTATTTTTCTCCATCTCTCCTGCATTATCTTTTATGCATAGCTTTATTATAGCATCTTCTGAGTAGCAAGCAAAATCACTATAGTTAATACTTATTAAGTCAAATAACCTTATGCCTCTTTTCCACTGGTTCTGTCACAGATTTGTTGTTACTGCAACTACTCGTCATGCTTTACACTGGTTAGCTACGAAACAGTGGATAGCACTATGTCAAATTTTTGCATAATTAACAGCATAATCCCTGACTAGTTTTGAGCCGCAAGGTTTGGGTCTCAGCCTTATGCACATCTCTGTTCAAATATCACCCACTGTTTGGTGAGCCCAAGCTCAGGCTTAAATACTATGGCCAACTGATCCTTGTGAAGCGATTGGTTCTAGCACCAGGAGCTACTCCCTGCTGAAACATGTTTCATTTAGTATTTCCTCACTTTTTAAAGCATAATTGTTCCCTCTTTTTTTCTTTTAATTCTGAAATTGTGTAGTTTTGTTTGAGGATTTTTTTCCTCCTTCGTATTTAAACTGCCTTTGACTGGTTTTGGAGGCATCTTTTCATTGTGGCGATTTTTTTAAATATTTACACCTGAATATACCCAGATATACCTATACATGTGCTACTCCATTTATTCTTTACAAAGGCTGTTCTTTCACCTTCCAGCTCCACTTCCCTCCCATATGAGCCCAGTGCCATCATCATTCATCATGTTCACATAATGGGTTGGAAGAAGAGGTATACTTGCTCTCCTTAAATGAACTGCTACTGTTATTACAGAGGTGTGATTGCTGCTGATATAATGTATTGTAACCATCCAATGTGAAATGCATTTTGTGATGGCTAATAAGTACATTAACAGCCTTTATGTTTGCATTATTAGGATTTAGTTAGAAACCTACTACTTTCCGAAGAGACAATCACCTCTGCCAAATCATTTCCAGTCTGACCCTTATGCACAAGGGCATGAGTATAACTCATCCTAGTTTTTCCTCTATCAGGATCATAAATGGTCATGCTTTAGCTGTCATTAACATAGCTTGAACTGGCTACTGAAAGTGGCTAGCATTGGCAGCAGTTGTCACTCTGCAACTCTACAGTTTTCCTTATGTTTTTTTAAATTCTGAATACTGTTCATCTAGGCCACCAGTGCATCCATGAAAACCATTTGTGGTCTGAATTCTTTTCCAGTTTCCTTCCTTACTGATCTTGCTGGAGATCCAAACAATTAAGGCAAAAAAAAAAAAAGAGTTTACATCTTTTTGGACATTTGGAGCTCTTCTCCCTGGTTCTTACTCCTTTATTTACGTTCTGTTTCGTTCTCATTGGGAGATTTCAGTGGAGGTGTTGAATGCTCACAGACATCTGGTTGTTTCATTTGGTTTGCTCAAGTGGTGTTCTTAAGAAAATTCAGGCTGCTTAAAGAGATGCTGTCATGTATTGAGATCCTTTGGAAATCTTACTTTCTGTTTATTATTTAATTCCAGGGAAAATACCCAACTGTTTAAAATATTTTTCCTTTTTTTTTTAAACAATTAACATTAGTTCTTGTGTTTTCCTAAACAAAAAGTACTAAAGTGAACAGTAGCTGTTTAATTATTACTGATGTACATTATCTATGGTGTTACTGAGACAATTTATCTATCCAGAGAAAACCAATTAAAAAGAAAACTGAAAATCAGTAGAGGTCTAGTCCTTATACAAACAATATACTTATCCATTTACCAATGCACTATGTATGCAGTATTTGGCCCCACGTAAAAAGAGGGTATAAGGCTGGATGAGCTAGTACAGTCATGAAGCCTTAAAATAGAAAGCATTGCAGATGATCGTTTTTTGGTCAAGAGGTCCCAGCAAAGGCCTGTATACAGCATTGCATTGCATTGCTGAATGTTACATGGCATGAACAGAGGTAAATCTTGAAGTCTGAGGTCAAAAATCCTTTCATCTTATTGGTATGTTGTTAAACCATGTTGTGGTGGAGGAAAAAGGAGAGGAGAGGAGAGGAGAGGAGAGGAGAGGAGAGGAGAGGAGAGGGAGGGAGGGAGGTGTTGTTGGCTTCTGTCCAGTTGGATGCAAATATCTTTCCTCAGTTCCTCCTCCTGCTCCAGCTCTTGGTCTCTGGTATTTTAGCTAGGTCTGGGGTGACCTATTTGAAGCCACAGATTAGCAAGAGTAGGTAAAAAATGGGGCAAAATGTATAATTCCATGCAGTTGTTTTTCCTCTGTTGTTTCAGTGGGGCTATGTTGGATAGAAACTGAATCAGACTATCTGAAGTCATGGAGATGGGACATGACTAAGAATAGTGGTTGTCTGGTTGTGTGCTTTCAGAAGTCCCTCCCTCAAAACAGAAAATATATGAAAACACTCTGGATCTTGAATTTGGTTCTATGACTATGTTGGCTTTGATGGAATATATCTCAAGTAAAGCAAATTATGAGATCTGGTCAACCTTACAGCTAAAATGAATCACAAGGACTCTATAAAATTAGTAAGTCTGGCCGGTGTGATTGCATTAAATCTCTCATGTTTTGCTCTCCAAACAATAAAAAAAGATGAAATAAGTTATGAGAATGGGTTGATCCAACGTTAGCCAATCAAACTCTTTGGTGTATGTTTTGAAATATATTGATCTTGAGGGCTGTCTTTGAAACTGTTGAAATCTGTGGTTGCCGTCTCTCCCTCTGATTTGAGGGAACTTTTGAACATCTTTATTCTTAAAATTGAGTATCAAGAACTTGGTTGCAAAGACAATGTAAAAAATAGAAGCCAGTGGGGATTGCTTAATATGTGACAATCTCCAAAAGCTTGTATTGTGTCACTCCAGCAGTTCCCATGTTTCTTCTGTCATTTCACCAGACTTCTTTTGTGTTAGTTGGTGTTTAGGTTTTTAATTTTGAGAGAAAGCTACCTAATATTCTTTCTGTTACTTTCACTGTGTATTCCCTTTGAAATCCTTATACTGGCAGTTCAGCTTTGCTGAATTTGGGGGAAGAGATGAAACCTTTAATTAGCAGTTTTGGTTTCACTAGAGTCAACGAAAGACATGTCATGTCAGCATAAATTAAACTTAATGAAAAAAATTAAGAAGGTTATTCCTTGGAGATTTTGGAAGAATACTAGGCATCGGAGAAGAAAGGCTTTCATTGTTTTTCTGTTTTTTTCCCACCTCTGTTTTCAGATTTTAGTTACAATACTCTCACTGACTTAAGCTATGTTAAGTATATGAATACATTGTGGAGAACCATTCTCAAATGCTGGGGCCTAACCAAAGAGTCAGTGGGGTCCTACTATTTCCCTCAGATCAGAAAATAAAGATAAGTTGCCATCTTTCCACGGGAATCTAGCTAAAGAGAGGTAAGAATTGTAAAAATGACATAACTTGGATGATGATGATTATTTACATGAAAAAACTTCCCATTGTAGTAAGTAACTACTGACTTATTGATTGGGGGCTTGTTTTGTTTTTGGTTTTGGGTTGATTTTTTTTTTTTAACTTTCTTAAATAATACACACAGGAAACTTCTGCAAGCTCAGAGTGCAAAGAGTAAAAGTCCCACTGCTTCTCATCACATTTAAATGGAAAAGTGGCTCAAACCCAGCTGTTTTACCACTGGATTGCTGAAGGTTTCTGTAGTTCATACAGTTGATTGTTGTATTTGGCCCCTCTGCAAATACACTGAGTTTCATAAGCGGCTAAAACTGGCTCTGCTCCCTTATGTAGTACACACAGTAGCTGGAGGGATTGTTCTTCTCGGAAAATTGTGAGTGTTGGCTCTAACTCCTTTTTAAAAATATGTGGAACAGAAGGATTTACACCTCTTAATTAGAACGTTTCTCCCTTTAAGCTAAAAAGTCTACATTCCTTCTGGGTGTGCTAGGTTTTAAAATGGGATATCCAGGAACTGCATAAAAATTGACAGACAGAAGGAGAGGAGGTGACGAATACAAGTTGAGATAAATACAAGACTTTGTGCTGTGACTAGAAATACTGCTGTAAAACTATGTATCAGATGAAAAAGTTGAGAGCTGGCAGGTATAGCATAGTGGAAAGCTGTATTTATTCATTTACTAGACCTACAGCATAGAGTATTAGCCTGAGGTGACCACTTATCCTGGAAACTTAAGAACTAAATCTGAATTAACAATGTAGCTACAGCTCGTAAAATTAAGCAAATATTTCCCCAAACAGAAACATTTCCAGCTCATGTGTGGAGTGGATGTTGCCATTGTCCATCCTGTAGAAAATAATAAAAAAAAATTTAAAAACTCACTGTAGCTTGCATATAATTGCCCTTAAGGTACTCCAGTGGTACAATATTCAAAAATAATTTTAGAAAAATCTGACCAGAAATAAAATTATTTTTAGAGTAAATTTTTAGAAAAGCAGCCATCTTCACCAATGTATAGATCTCCTTCCTTTTCTTTGGTATTGTAATATTAAAAATCCCATGTTTACTCCTGTCTCCCAACAGCCAAGTTGCTTAGAAGAGTGTCTCTGAAGTGCACACTCTGTATGAATACATCCACCATTTTTTCTGTGGATACAGACTTCCTTTGTCATAACATGATGTTTACATTACTTGACTTATGCATCACTTTAAATGTATCTATTGGATTATACACTTGACTTGCCCACAATCACATAGCCCTCTATCCATCAGTTTACAGTAGAAGATATTACATAAAATGCAAGAGGATAGGAAGATAGGAAAACTCAGATCTCTTCCACTATTTGTTCAAATAACGATATAGTTTTTCTGGAACTTGGCTGGGATCATTCAACATTTTCTAGGCAATGCCACGAGAACCTCAATTAATAGTAAAGCGTATGAAAGAATCCACTTTCTATGACATATGGGTAAGAAATGTGGGGAAGGATGCTGAAAGACCCTCCCTGGCAGAGCTCAGTCCATCGTGTAGCCTTTCCTGTGCTCCCTGGCAGACAAGACAAAGGAAATGAGAGACCATCCTGGTTACAGCAAAGAGATTAGACCTGATGTGGTTTCCCCTCTACATAGATCTGGCTTAAGGGAAAGTTGTTGGTGTGGTAGCATCTCTAACAAAGAATGGAAATACAGTTAAAAGCTACATTTGGCTATGAGTAGGTTATTCTTTAAAGTGAGATCTCCAGAAGGATTAGGTTTTGATTTGAGAGGAGAGATTAGTATAAAGTATTGTAGAACATTACTGTTAATATGTCAAAGTGTTATGTGAAGATGAAACCACTGGTGGAAAGCATGATTATGAGGCATCTATCCTGAAAGAAAGAGCTCTGCTGCTGAAACCTTCCTGCAAGAAGAGAGAGGAGCTGGAAGTCTTGAGCACAGATTGATTAAATTTTACAGGAGGGTTGAATATGGCATGGAAAAGGCAAAAAGAAGACATTACTATTCCCAAAAGTAGTAAAAGTTAAAAGATGAAAAAAATGGACTGGAAGAGAATAAAAACCCAGAAACATTGGTGAGAGTACTGTCAGATGGCTAGAGTATACTGAAGATGGCTTGTTTTAAGGACAGAAACTTGAAAAGTGACAAAATCTGTATATCTGTAGCAGAAGAAAAGTAATTACAATGCCTCCTCATTTGCCTTCAGTAATATGGAACATTTTAAACAAGTCTTGAAAGAAAAAATAGTTCAAGATATGAAAAAATGGAATAAAATGCAGCATAGGTTTGTCAAAGGTGGGTCGTGCCTAGCTAATCTGTTTTTTTGAAAAACAAAATGTTCTTTAGACAAAAGAGATTAGGTATATCCAACTGTCTTTAGCAAAACAGCTGAAATACTGCTGCAAAGAAAGTTACAAATTTAGATAAGTTGGGAATTAATGAAAAAATAATTTAAGACTAAAGAATCTTTTTAAAGGGAAACAACCTCATATGAGGAGGTTGCTAGAAGGGTGCAGTGAAGTTATTACTTGCTTTTTCAGGGACTTGCCTGATTTTAGTAAATATTTTGTGATATGCCTGCAAAAAATAGTGTGCTAAGGAAATTTGTGGGTTACTGAATGTTGGCTGATCATGCCAATAGAAAAGCACAGAATATCATGAAGAACTGCATGATACTAGCACTGCAAGTAGTTGAAGCAGGATTAATTTATTAAGTATTAAGTGCAAAATCATGCACATAAGGATGAAAGCAAAATTATAAACTCAGTTACTAAGAAACGAGAGTGAGAAAGACTGGATGTGGAAATTGAACATCAGATGACAGTAACCTTCCAAATTGTGAAAAATGTATATAAAATGTGTCGGATGCTGTATTTTTAGTAAAGGAAAACTAATTTTTATGAAATAATAAAAAATAAAGAAATGTGGCGTTAGTAACGGAGTAGCCTTCAGAGAAATCCACATATATGTGCACCCTGCTATCACGATGCCTTAAAGCTTTAATGTGTTCTGAATGGCATATTTGTGTTAGAAAACAGAGAGAGGCCTTAAAGTGTGCTGTGAAACCTCCTCCACTGATTCACTGACGTCAGTTTCACTTCTGGATTTATGTTCCAATCACGAATATTTTAAACAGGAAATTAAGAGTAGACTTCTAATTATCAGAGTAAAAGATTGTAGGGAAAAAAGAAAAGAAAGAAAGAAAGAAAGAAAAAAAGAAAGAAAGAAAGAAAGAAAGAAAGAAAGAAAGAAAGAAAGAAAGAAAGAAAGAAAGAAAGAAAAATACAGATTCTAAAATGGAAGCTGATCAGTTTACAGAAAGAATTGCATGAACTGTGCACCTTTGATAGGCAGTCTGCATAACTAGTTTCTGTGGTATTTTTTTGCATTAAAAGTCTAGTGATATGTTAAGCAACAAGATATTTTGAGGCACTGAAAAAAACAGGAGAAGGAACCTTTTTTCAGTGTGAAGTCATCTTAAGTAGGGATTTTATATGTCACTTTTGTGCTGACCTATAAAATTTGGGATGAATACAAATATATATTGTCTTTCTGCAGTGACTTTTTTGACATTCAAATGCAAAAATTATCATTACATTCTTGACAATTATAGTTAATTGTCAAAAGGAGGGAAGAATGTTAAAGAGGTAACAGATTCCAAGGGGTCAGTTTCTGCTATATATTATGTTTGCATGTTAGTTTGATTTACTGATTTCTATAGAAGCCTACAGGAATGCACCACAGAGCATAATTTGGCCCAAAATGTATACAACTGCAAATTTAACTCTTTATTTAAATAGCTAAATAAACCATTTTTTTAAAAATGATTAGAGATTTTTCTGTTGTCTTCTGTTGATAATCTGTGAGATTTACAATTTTAGGAGCTCTATCCACTCAGCTCCGCACTCACACATGGTTAAAAGTCTAATCTCTTTGTTCTAAGGAAGATTCTCCCTCTTCTTCCTTTTTTAGTCTGTATCCCTCTGTAGTAGCAGTTATTTCTATATACTTTCTCAGAAGATAATGCTTACAGAAAATATAAATGGCAGAATTGGTAGAATTAAAATCATATTTAGCAAAAATGGTATGAAAAGAGAAAAGAGAGTTTGTATGGCACAACATGTGCTATGGGGATAACTTATCTGTCTGTAGAAATTTATCCTATGGGTTAGATTTTCTTTCTCAAATGTAGGCATGAAGCAATCTGAACATTACTCTTGGGAGGAAGAAATCAGGAAGAGAAAACTAATTCCTAAGAAGAGAAGAAACATCAAATATATGTAACATGAATCCCTCTAGGAGAAATGGAAATGGAAAATTTACTTTATTCATTTACTTTTTGTAATTTTAATTTTATTTGCTTGCTTAGTATAGATTGAGGGCAGCTAGAAAGACCAAAGGCTGTATCAGCAAAGAGAATGTCATTCTTCAAACTCTAGGAGAAAGAATTACAAATTTTGTTGGAAAAGATTGTGACTTTCTTTGGCAAGTGTTTTGATGAACAGTTTGCATAATGTACTTGGTACTCCTTGAGCATCTAGTCTTACTATTTTTCTTGCTTTACTTGTTAGATTGTATCTATTGATTGAATATTGAAGGCCTTTAAGCATTTTAATCCCTTATAAAGGAAGAGTAGAGCTGTTTGATTTTCCTGCACTGAACTGAAGAAGATAGACTTAAAAGCCGATTTTATAGTTCACAGGTTAGTCTGGATCCCTTTTTGCTAGACAAGTGCCCTGTGGTTTTATACGTAAATAGCTACTGGTTAAAATGTCCACAGGTGTGGCTAAATAATCAGTTCCTTCTTTTTTAGTGTTCTGGTACATAACAGAAGTGAGTTTCTTGGCAGTGTGTAACAGTAAAGGTCAGTCAAACACAAACCTAGAGCTGAAAAGGAGTAAAACAAAAGCTGAGAATAAAAGAAAGGAATAGTAGCCTGGTAAACAAGCTTGGTTCTGTCATGAAGTGAAAGTTTATGATGAAGCAGTTTGTTGCTGCTATTTAACAGCTTTAAGCTACACCATATGAGCAAAAAACCACCAAAGCATCTTGAGAAATGAGGTTCAGCCAGTGTTCTAGATCAGAGTCAGTTCAGCCTACCTGTAAAGTGTAATACTGAAGATCCCAGCACGTGGTGAAGACAAGTCCTTATACCTGTAACTATGGGGTAACAGGCTGCAGGCTGTTACGACTTGGTGATTAACAGGAGGAAAGGGCAGAAACTGGTCTTTGCACATTTGTTTCATTTCTTTCCAATCTTCAGATAGAGAGTTTTAATTACAATATCCTGAAGTTTTTTATATAGGACTAATAGAATATTATTCTTGTTTCTGATACAAAGTCAAAAGAACTGGATCTGCAGCAACATAAATGAAGATTTGTCATAAACAAAAATTTAAAACATCTACAGGTGTTGAGCTGAAACCCATCATGTGAAGAGGAGGTAGGGATTGTGTTCCTTATATGGCCACTGGGGACTATGTCCTGTATGCTAATATACTGGGAATATTGGTATTATATGATGGGAATATGATAGCATAGGTATAGACTTGTAGCTAATGGTGATAACACAGAGAATGATTTACAGATTAAGGATTGTGTTTAGAATAGCATAGCAATACACTCAATGGAAATTGGAAAGTGCTTTCACTGTGACTTCCTGGTTTCGGGCATTTTTGCAGCTACTAAACAGTGACCAGCATATGCCAAAGTGAAAACACCAGAAGGAAAGAGATGTCCACATACCCAATGGTTATTTATACTATCCAGCAAGAACACTAAGGCAGATAGTGAAAATACAAAAGATGGGTGCATTTTATTAAACTTGAAAATGTATATATTTTATTATTTTAGCTATGCTTCCACATCTTTTATGCCAGGACTGTCCACATGACACACCTGGACCTGGTTTGATCTGAGGGTCCTTTCTACTTGGTCCCCAAACTGCTGTCAAGCAATTTTTAACGATGTTCATTTGTTACCCAGCTACTGCGTATATTGTTATGATATAACTTGTCTGCTTCACAGGAAGTTGGATATTTGTGCTTTATATATAAATTCCGTGTTTACAGGAGACAAAACATTTGACTTCCAAAGATCGCTAGAAAGTTTTGAGCTTTTTTTTACTCATGTTTGGACATGAGGGCTTGAAGCCAACTTTCTTTGATTCCTGGAGGAACTCAGACATTTCGGCTTAGTCACTGCTGTTGCCAACAGCCTCTGGCAGATGTATTACACTCTCTAAAGCTCAACTAATGAACCTTAGGTTTGTTGTTATGGAAAGACATAAATTAAATGTAGCATTCCAGCAAAAAGAGTTCAAATTGAGAAGAAATCTGTATTTTGATGAGAAGCAAATAGGTCTAATCGTCACAAATAAAATATTCTTATGATGGAAACTTCTGTAAGACGAAGAATCTCTGTTCAGTTCAGAAAAACAATGATCCATAATGATATGACTGCTATGGTAAGAACTCCCAAAGCTACAAAACTCTTAAAATTGCTCCTCACCCTGTTCAACTAAAGCAGTCACTAAATCACATACAGAAACTAATTAATTCTTTTTTTGAAAGAATTTAAGGTTTTAACTTGCTTGTGTCATTGTGATGAAAAAGGGCTTTCCAGTAGTCTCCTTCTCTGATTTATAAGTGCGTGTGTGCATGCGTGTGGTGTCATGTTTGGTGTTGAGAATTAATGATGGGATGCAGGAGATTTGGGCTCAAGTTTCCATCCAGAAAATCACTGGGTACTGTACACTATGAGGGTCTTTTAGATTCCATGTTCTGCATTAGCCTGAAAAACCCTACCAAAGGTTTTGTCACAGGTTTCCCCATAGCTGTACTTGGTGTGGAGAACTCTCTCAACCTTTGGGCGTTGCAGTCCATCTCCTCTCAACTAGACTTTGTGATCTAAAATATTTTTCTGAATATTATCTTGAAGGTGTCTTTGCACAACATTATTGATCGTGATCTTTTTGGCTTATTAAATAATATCACAAACAGCTGTTGAAACACTTAATCTAGGAAAGTGTATCTGTGTGACTTTTGTCAGGTAATTCCCTACTGAGAAGTGTAGAATATCATACTTAATAAGACCCCCTTCTTCAGCTAAGCTGATGCAAATTAGGAGGGCCTGTGAGCTTCATCAGAGATATTGAGGCTTACTTGCATGAAGGAATCTCTGTTGTAGTTAGGATATGACAAAGGCTCCATGTATGTGTGAGAGGAAGTCATTTGTTTGTGGCTGTTCTACTCCTGTCTGAAAAGTCAAGACTTAAAAAAACCTAAGAAACTAACCTTCCTGAGTGAAAAATGGTGTTTCTGTTTTATATTTATATAGAGAAAAGCAGAGGATTTTAAAGCTATTTGCAGACCTAGGACAACTTCTGGTTACAGTTGGGTCTAATTTATTATAAATTTGATTAAGCAAAGTGTTGTATAAATATGTAATGCTCCTAATGTTAGCAAAAGCTGTCCAATATCATACACTGCATATCTTAAAATAGTTTTATTTCTCTCAGGTTAACTTTTTGTGTATTTTCCTTTGTCAAGGAACAAGTTCTTATTCTTTCAAATGAAATATTTGTGACTACACAGTGATATTTGTTCGCTAGATCCATGATCGGTTTTGTACTCACATTTAAACTTATAGCAGCTTTCAGACTATTTTCAGTATGACATGTGCATTCAATTAGCTTCAAAAGGCTACCATAAAAGCAATAACTGAAGAAATGTAGTTTAAATATATCTGGCGTGTTTTTCTGTTACAGCGAGTGGAACAGTATCACAAGAAGTTTCTGAGATTTCAGTTCAAGTTTTCAGTTTCCTTGAGCACAGAAAAGAGATTGTTGAGAGTTCACGATAGCAGTGATGGGTGGAAGGGCCCCAGTTATTAAATTGATGGAACAAGTATCATTAGTACAATATGAGCATGTGCTCTCTCTCTCCCCTTTGGAATCACTGGTGTTGCACACTATGAATTTGTAGAAAACTATTTGTCCTGGCTGCTCTCTGCAGAGGAAAAATACAGCCAAGAGTAAAACTTGGTATGGTTTCAGACACAGAAATATTTGAGGCAGTTCACCTTTTCACAGGCCAACTTCTAAGATATTATTGTTTGTCCTACACTTAACCTTTTTTGTCAAAATAATATTTAAGTCATATAAAACAATTTTTTATTGTTGAGGTCGAATTTACTTGCCTTTTATGAAATGTACGTTTCTTCTTAAATATATTGTATCTACCTGCGAGCTCATGGGAAAGATAATTTCTACCCATTTACAGATATTTGTCATATTCTCTTGTGATTATGTAGTTGTTTTACTTCCAGAATCCCTTTCTCCTTCATGTGAATTTTTACACTGAATTTAAAATATGTGCAGCTATTAAGAATTAACAGTTAAATAATGAAGAACTTTATATTTCTTAAATCTTTATTTTTCTCTTTAGTAGTGTTGGTGGTATTTTCCATGTTACTTTCCATGCAAACTAGATGCGTGTAGTATTTTATTGTCAAAATAATGTTTCAGGTAGTAAAATGGCAAGGGAATACTGACTGAGCTATTAATAAAACACACCAGCTTTTAGCTGGCAAAGCAGCCTTCTTTCCATCAAATATGTCTCAGCCTTTAATAAAGAAACTCAAGTGGTGTAGGTGAAAAATTACTTTTCTCACCCGGTCATCTGTCTGTCATGTATTATTCAGGTCACCAATGTTTGTCCTGAACTGTATCATTCTGTAGTTGTGTCAGGTATGAAATATGTTCAGTGTAATTCCATCAGACTTCACGAAGTTGATTAGAACAGATCACCTTTCGGCATGGGCACAAGTTATCTCAGCAGATTGAGTGAAAAAGACTTATTTATCTTTGCCTTATAATAAAGAAAGAGATGAGCAAATTTATCCATTAACTTGAAAAGAGTCTCATATTTTGTGTGAAAGCAAACTGAAGGCAGTAATTCTATTGAAAATACTTTAATACATGAATGTTTCTTTGAAAATATATGTTTGTGTTTGAAACCAGAAAATATAAACCTTGAGCCACATGCATTATATAACAAGCTTTTAAATTATTCTTTTTTTCCCCTGAGCAAAATAATGGGAAACAATTAAATTGGTGTTGCTTTATTTTTGGTAGGTTGTAAGGTTGTAATAACTATTCCCTTAAAATTCAAATGTTGGTAAAGGTTTCAATATAATGGTGTGTGATAGATTTTTTTTTCTAATTAGTAAGGATATAAAATAGATATTAAATACTTTGTCAGAAATATCTATTAAAGTAGACGGTTCTTATTTCTCAAGGATAATGACTGAACTTCCATTTTGCAATAATTTGGTAAAGCAATTTTTACATTTTTTTAACATTGTGTACTTATTATGGAGAACAGCTTTGTGTGGCTATCGAGAGGGCATTAATGACCCAAGCAACCTTTTTAAGATCTGTGATAACTCAGTGCAATCCCATCTCCAATACCCTTTCTAACTGAAAATATCCATGTCTGGGGTACAGCTCCTGTAGATGTTCATTGTTACCGTTGTGGTGTGAACTCCCTAAAGCACTGCATCTCAGCAACAGAAAATTCATGATAGGCTGTCAGACAGACTGGGACTATCCTCTCTGCCTGTGAACGGCTATACTGCTTGAAATGTAGATATTCACCTGTGGCAGATGCAACTTACAGGTATTTATTTCATTCTGCATTCATGGAAGTGTATAACAGAGATGGGAAAACAAGTCGGGTGGGATTTAACAACCGGCAACTTCTGCAGGGCCACCGAGTCTCCATTGCAGGTTCACCTCTCTCCTGGCAAGGAGCAGAGGGCCTTGCTGCTGGGTCGCTTGCTCTGGCTGAGCACTCTCCTAGTGCAGCGTTGGATGTTGAAGCAAAGCTGGGGCTCAGCGCTTCCTATTCCACTTCCTTTTAGTGAGAAAATGTAGTGTTAGGCGCCTGCCTCTGGAAAAAGGTGGAGAACAATGAATCCTGAGAGAGGGGAGCTTAAGACACAAATCCAAATTTGTGTTTTCTAGAGGGTCCCCGGTTTGCTGAGTTTTGTGCTCTCTCTTTTTGGCCATCCAGTGGATGACCAGGGACTAGTTTCTTAAGCCAAGGCTCTGAAATAATTCACTGTGTCATAATACAAATACCCAAGTTTTCATATTGATCCAGGCTTTACTGGTTTAAGGGCTCCACCCAAGAAAAGGTTTGACTTTGTAGTTTTTAACAACACATTACCAATATATCACAATTTGCTCAGTTATCGCCTTGCTTCAGGCAGGCTGGTGAGGAACTTCCTGTAAAAGTGAAAGTATAGATTTACTTTAGTAAATGACCTGTTAGTGCATGCTAACATGTCCTCCAAACATAATGCACATCTGAGGTTTAAAGCAGGGTATCTGAATGCCCCTCTCGAACACCTCCAGGATTTTCAGATTGGGTTCATGATTATAACCAGCTTTCTAGATTTTACAGTGCTAAGTGTTTCAGAAAAGTAAGGTGCACATAACGTGCCGTTATTCTTTTAATGTTTTATTAGGGCAATCTCCTTGCAAGAAACTGCTCTAAACTATCCCAGATTGTACTGAATATAACTCAGACCCACTTCTGTTAGAAACCTAGTTCTATTAAGCTACCAATGTTTTGTCAAAACCTTATGTTAAAGTTTAAGATATTTTTATTTTATATGAAAGAGTTAAATTAATCTTTGAATTTTAATTTTGAAACCTTACAATGAGATTGTTTAATAACAGCAGCACATGCTGGTATTTTGCTTTGAATAAATGGAACCCAAATTTAATATATCAAGATAAAACCTTACATTTTGTCGAAGAATAAAAAAAAAATCCCTAATCTCATTGCCATTTTTCCCTGAGTTAAAATAGAAGAAATATAATTTTAATAATATCTAATATAATAGTAATAAAATAAAAGCATAATCTTTACATAAGTGGTGACAGTAAGAAGTGTTTTATTAAGCTTTTAAATAGTCGAGAATTTTTCTGCATTTTGTTTCAAGCAGTTGTTATATTCACTCTCTCTACTCATCGGAACCCTTTGAGAGCCCTTTTTTCTCACTCTTGCATTCTCCATCCATTAATCTGTGTTCCCCCCCGCCCCCCACCCCCAACTTGATAAAGAGCTATACAGACTAAGGCCAGTTAATGGATGCACTGGGTCACATTCTGCCCTCAGACACAAAGTCAGGGCTCAGCTCCCATTGAATCTGCAAGGATTGCAACCAATGAAAGTTCTAGTTGTGCATTTGAGGGTGGAATTTGGCCTAGCTCCTTTAAGGAGATTGTGTAATTCTTTAAGGCTGCATAGTTTGTGCTATGGAAAAAAACACTAAAGCTCTGTATAAATACTCAGCACAATGTGCTTGCCACTGTGGAAGGTGCAGGCAGAATATACAGCATGCTAACAATTGGTTTAAAGACCAAGGCTGCAACTTTTATTGAAACAGAATAGCTTAAACTGCAATGTTACTTGACAGATAATAGTCTCTGCAGACGTAAGTAGCCATAAAACCCGAGGGCACCAATCACGTGCTTCGGATCCCGTGAAGATGTGATCTCCAAGCTGTACCAATACCAGGGAGGAATGTAATTTCTCAAGGGTACCAGTGTATCTTCGCTTCTACTCTGTTCATTTTGTGGGGAATGCTGTGACATTTTGTGGGTTTGTTAAAGTCAGATGCTTGAATAAGGAGATCAAATGAGTAATTTTCCTTTTACTTTTTTTAAAAAAATGGGGAAAAAAGAAAAATCTGCTTCTATGTTTACTGAGAAAATGTGTTTTATATATAAACATGCAGTAATACAAAGACTCAATTGAGAGACCAAATGAAGGATCCTAGAGTCTGTTATTTTTATTTAACTTTGAATAAGTCTTCTCATGAATTTTTGCAGTCATTATGTCTTAGGGATGGCAATACTATTGTAAGAGAGTGAAAGGCTTTATTAGGCAGGTGATCCAAAGACATGCAATTGAAAAGTTCCTAGGGACTTCACTGTCTATTATTCTGATTATAGTTTCTCTACTTCCCAATCTTTTACATGGATTTGGGAACAGGTTATATGATGTTATATGGCAATAGGGTATGGTAGCAATTTCTGCCTCATAGCTTTCATGCCAGAAGAATATCAACTAAATATAAACCATGCCTTGTAATAAAATCCTATTTAATGAAATACAGAGGTTATGCTGTTTCAGGGATATGTAACCAGATTAATTCCCTGTGTACTTTGTGAGATTTTCCTGCATTTTTTGACATCTGTGGTGGAATTCAGCCCCAGATTAAGACACCTAAATTCAGGTGTTTGAGTGTGAAACATTCTTCAAGAAGGGTAAAAAAGAAGATCTGAGGAACTACGGACTAGTCACCTGCACCTCAGTCCATGGGAAGGTGATTGAACAACTAATCCTGGAAAGTATTTCCAAACACATGGGATAACAAGAAGATGATTGGGAGCATGGATTTACAAAGGAGAAATCATGTTTAACCAACGTTCTACAATAAGGTGATTAACTTCATGGACAACAGGAGTGCAGTGGGTGTTGTTTACCTTGGTTTTAGTAAAGCCTTTGACCCTGTCTCCGGTAACATCCTTATAGACAAGATGACAAATCACAGGTTAGATAGGTGGACAGTGATGAGGATTGAAAAATGGCTTAACAGCTGCATCCAGAAGGCTATGATAAGTGGCACGAAGTTCAGTTGGAGGCAAGTAACTAGTAGTCTACCCCAGCGATTGATACCGGGGCATGTTTAACACCTTCATTAACAACCTGGACAATGGGACAGAGTGAACCCTCAGCAAGTTCACAGATGATACAAAACTGTGAGAAGTGGTTGATACACCAGAGGTCATGCTGCCACTGAGAGGGATCTCGACAGGATGGAGAACTGGGCTGAGGGGAATCTCATGAAGTTCGACAAGGGGAAATGCAAAGTCCTACACGTGGAGCACAATAATGCCGAGCACTCATACAAGACCAGCTGGAAAGCAGCTCTGCAGAGAAGAAACCTGGAGTCCTCATAAATAACAAGCTGACCATAAGTCAGGAGTGTACCCTAGCAGCAAAGAAAGCCAACAGCGTACTAGGCTGCATTTTGAAGAGCATTGCCACCAGGTCAAGGGAGGTGAACCTTCCCCTCTACTCAGCACTGGTGAGACACATCTTGAGTGCTGTGTTCAGTTCTGGGCTCTTCAGTAGAAGAAGGATATGGGCTTGCTGGAGTGAGTCCAATGAAGGGCCATAAAGACGATTAAGGGACTGGAGCTTCTTTCACATGAGAATAAGCTGGGACTATTCACCCTGGAGAAGAGATGGTTCATTAATGCATACAGATACCTGAAGGGAGGGAATGAAGAAGACACAGCCAGACTCTTATCAGTAGATCCCACTGACAGGACAAAAGTCAATGTCCACAACGGAAAATACAGAAAATTCCATTTAAATGTAAGAAAAGACTTCCTACTGTGAGAGTGGTCAAACACTAGAACATGTTGCCCTAATAGGTTGTGGAATCTCCAACTGTGGAGATATTCAAAACCAACCTGGACATGATTCTGGGCAACCTGCTGTAGATCACCCTGCTTGAGCAGGAGGGTTGGACTAGATGATTTCAAGAGGTGCCTTCCAAACTCAACAACTCTGTAGTTCTGTGATATTCTTCAATATCTGAGCTATTTAGGTCACAGTAAAGCAGACACTGATATTTGAGAAGCTGAATTGCTATTTGAACTCAATTGACCTTTATTAGTTTACACACATGTTACTATCTGGTGCCATTTTACAGGTCCTAGGGTATATCTGATATACAGGGCTAAAAGAAAAGGCAAAGGATTTATGAGAAACTTACACTAATCTGGAGCTGTATCCGGAGTCCTGTCATATCACTTTAGGGCATCTTTGGCAACCAAATTGACCACTCCAACTGTATTGACTAAACGTCTGTTGACTGTAACACAACTTTGGATACCTAATTCAATGCAGAGCTCTAAACTTAGGTGTTGCAGATCATGATGTCTCAGACAACACCTGTTGTGAAAGCAAGTTGGTCAATAGCAGGATTTGTGTACCTTAGACACTCTCTATTTAAATTGGAATGGGGTATAAAAGATTGTTTCCCATTCAGCTCCAGGTCTTCCAGATGAATAATTAATGGTATGTAATGATCTAGCCTTCTTCCTCAGCAGGAAATGTATTAGATGGTCCCTTCCTCAGCTTAACTAAACCAAAATTATGAGGAAACTGGCACACATTTTTTGAGGACAAAGTGGAAATTGTTAAAATCAACCAGTGTTGATCATTAATGTTGTTGAATTTCCATTTATATTCCCCCAAACCTACTTAATATGGCAAAAAAGGTTATGATAATTTGATCGTAGACTGTGTGCTGTGGGTCTAGAGATTAATGTTACTATAGATGTCTTTGATCAAGATTTCTTGAGTAGTTAGAACATCTCAGGTCTCTCTTGCAATGGTGCAACCTTCTTGGTCTTGGGCAAGTTAGATTCTGATTTTCAAAGTATAGAGGCAGATACAATATTTCAAAATCCTGTTGTCATGGATAGTCAGTAATATTTGAGTTGTTGGTTTTGGGGTTTTTTTTTATGTAAAGAGGAAAAAGAATTCTGCTTTACAAGCCACAGTGTTAGTTGTACAAGACAAACTGTAGAAATATTTGTCACCATTTTTTAAAAAAGCATTTCTTGCTAGTGTAGTTCAAAGCACTTTGTTGTCAGTGCTTTAGGCATAAGTGTGTTAAAACCAATATTGAGAAAAAGTCAATTTTCATGGTAGTAGCTGTTTTTGCAATGGAGTGAACAACTCACGAAAAAACCTGGGGAAAATAAAATCCAACTCTATTAATTCTAATGAGCTAACCCGATGATTAAAAATAGTTGATTAAATAAAGTTGATCACACTGTGAGGGAAACCTTAACCTGACAATGCCTGCTAAATTCAGACCTCATGAGCTTAGTGAGTCAAGTGGTTAGTTTACTCCTGTTAAATTCCTCCTCCTTTGATGAGGGTGTATTTTTATTAAGTGCAGATGACATCTTACTAGTGATCTTGCAAACATTTAACCACACTGATTTCTCCATTTAAAAACCTCTGCTCAGTGAGAATTCTGTCTGCATTCATGTGACTGCCAGATATGTCAGTAGGCTGTTCAAGGGTAGACATCTTTAAAAAGAGTCAGCTTTGAAAAAAACATGAATCAACATTTAGCTTCAAACAGAATTAGAGTGGAGTTAAACTGATATCAAAGAAGTTAGGAAGTTTGCCTTGTCATGGTGTGTAAGATAGTCACACAGTATGTTTCTGCAAGCAAGTTTGCAGGTAGCATTTTGAAAATCAATGTACTTATTAAACTGTATATGGATTTTTTGTATTTACATAAAAATAATTCATTATTTTTATTTGCTGTAAATTTATTAAAATATAACTTTTATTTTCATGCTTCTTATGTGTCTTAAATTATGTTTATAGTGCTGTATACGTCACCTTTCAGAAACACTAGTTTCATCTCTAAGACTCAAAGCTTGGTTGTCAGCCTGTTTCTAGCTTTTTCTTCATTGATAAATGTACCATTGGCTCAGAATTAAATTTGACATAAATAGATTATTTAGCCAGGAAATAATTACTATTTACAATATTGAGAAAAAAATTTATGTAGGTAGGACGTTATACTGAATTTAAATGAGTATTTTGGATAAAAGTACAAGTCTCATGTCCAGTTCCCATTCTTTGCACCTGTGAACACTGATTTGTAGAATTAAGGGCTCTAGACAGAATTCCAGTTGGTATGGTACAATAAGACAAAGTAAGTCCCAATCAAATGTCATATATTTTCAGACTGCTTTAAAGATGTACCAGTTCCACAAACTCTATAAGAATTCCTATCACACGGCCTCTGGAAGTCAAACAGAGATACTAAGTCAAGAGAGTATATGCCCACAGTAATTTTTAGTCGTGTTTTAAGAGTTTACTTTAATAATGAGAAGTATCTGGTTTTGTAGAGAGAAGGAAAAAAAAGAAAAGCTTTGAGAGTTTCTAAACAAGACAGCTGTTGGCACACATTTTGAAAATTTGAAGAAGAGGACATGCACTGGTTCAGTGAGAATGTGCAGCTCATAATTTTACAGAAATAACACTGCACAAATCATTACGCTGTCACGTTTAATACATGAGAAACACCACAAGGAGAATATGCTTTGTTACATTATAATGAAATACTTCTATCTGTGAGAGTTCAAATATGTGTATTTGCTAATGGTCAGAACATAACATATTGTCTGGAACATTCTTCGTTAGACGTCTTATCCACCAAGAATTTGCAGCTCCCACTGAGATCAAAGAATTCCAAATTTGCTTAATGCCTTTCAAGTTGTTCCCTTGAGTTCAACACATTAAGCTGACCTTTAGTACACTAAATGATGACTTCCTTGTTTGTTTGTTTTTTTAAGGAAGTTGTTTCTTCATGCTTTTCCTGAACAAGTCTGTGGGGACCCAGTTTAATTTTCTTTAAGGAATGTCAAAGACTAGTTTTTTAGATTTATTTGGTATTGCCAAAGGATATTGTGGTAAAATGTATAATACAACATGAATTGCAAGGATGTAAAACTTAATGCCATATGGGTTTTTGTAGCACCCCATGGAACTTACAAAATAATTATTTGGTCCCATGTGGCTGCAATATTTTAAACAGTAATGTTGCAGATGAGGTTTTTTTCTAAGCATATTTAGAAGCAGAATTTTTCTCCTAGAAATCTAATTCTGTCACCTTTTAATTTGATAAAAATTTGCATTTTGAATTAAATTTTTTTAAAAAAAATCAGAACAACGTAGAGGAAAAACAGATCTCTCTTTTTATTTTAAAAGACACAACATTTTTTTAGGAAACAGGTCAAATCCAGAGTTCATCAGGTCTATAACACAATTTTAAATTCTCTTTTATGAGATTCTTCTGAGTAGCAGAGCTGCTTTATATAATTCCATACTTCTTATAAAATGAACAAATAAGCAATATTCTTTCCATATTGCTTCATTTTGTGCAATTTTCCATCTTCATTCTGTTTTAGTTTAACTATTCTTCTGTCATTTTGCATATATAACAGTATTACATAATAATATTGATGAGGTGTTAGGTACTAAGACTGTGGTGTTTACTTATTGAAAAAAACCAATGTCTCTAATACTATCCACTGTATCAAGTTTACTTTGAAGAAGTGTTTTCAAGGTGATTTCACAAGCTTCTATTTCTATTCTGAACACTGCATACCATGATTCAGTGTGTGTATATTTTCAGAACTGCTATTGCTTGATTGTAGTTATAGTAATGTTAAACTGAAATAAGATATGCACGTAGTATAGTTATGAAAATACCTGTCTAGTAAATAGTGCTCTTATTGAGTCCCTAAATGTGTGTATGGTTTTCAGTGTTATGGTTGTATAAGATAGCTTGAGTGTGTCCCATTTTCACCCCATAAATTAAAGCTGGCCAAGGTCAACTGTAAGTTATGTTTATTTTTTTCTCATTGAAAGTATTTGCTTTTTACATTTATGTAAACTTTTTTTTTTTCCCCCCCTTGGAACTGCCACTCCTTTATGTATTTCTCCCTTCCTTTGAAAGATGCACACCCTCTGTCACATAACTGGAAACATTCCTGCAATGTATGCAATTTCATGTGCATGTGTTACCATAGTACACATTCTTTTAAAAAAACCCACGCCTCAAATTAAGTAAACTTTTGATATCTCAGACAGTAATGGAGTGTATGTATGCCACCACAGATATGTGTGCCACCACAGGCCAGGAATAGGCTATTAATCAGCAGGCAGGAAAGAGGGAGAGAGAACCTATCCCATACTGGTGAAATTGCTGGGACTGGCACTGCACAAAAAGACTTCTGTCTCTTAACCTTAAAGAGAAAAAAAATAATTGTGTGCTATTTAGCTTGATGTCTGTTTCCTCTTAGCTTATAAGCTGAAACATGGAGCTAAAAAACCCCAAACAAACAAAAAAACCCAAACATAAACCAGATACCATTTCAGTAAAAAAATTAAATATGTCCCGTTTTATTTCTTCATCTAGTAGTGTTGAAATATATCACCTGTGGCTTGCTTATGAGGATCCTTCAGGGTCATTTTTAATAGAAAAGTATCTTTTTACTTGCTTGAGTATCTGGACTTTGTTAGAGATTAAATCCACCGATGAAAAAACTGAGCATAATGAATTTTCATTGTGTTTAGTTGAAGACTGCTAAAATCCAACGTTTTAATAATTTTTATGATAAAAGTAAGGCACCCAGCTTGGCAATACTTGTGTTTTAATTCTTTTGCTCTGAAGAGATAGGGACTCTCTTTTCCAAAGCTTGTCTTTTCAACATACGTGTGCTTCCTTTGCACAGCAGCTGTTGGAAGTTTTCATAGACTTTTGCCTTAATAATTAATCTGAGAAAAAGATGTTGTAGCTTCACCCCATTTCTTCTGTCACATAATGAAGACTCTGAAACACTGCTAGGCTTTCTACCAGTAGTATTATTGCAAAATTTCCCTATTCAGTTATTATCATCATACATTGTCAAAAAATGTGTCGTGTGTTCCACACAACAGTACTGTCAAAGGAGAGATTTAAGATCATGGACCGTGGAGCTGCTACACTGCCTATGATCTTTGTCTTGTACTCACTCTTCAAGATGTGTATAAAAGATTATTTTAATCCAGCTAAAACATTGACCTATTTTTTCATTTGGAATTTTTCAGTAAAGCAACGCCTTCGAATATCAGACAACTAGTTAAGGCTTGTTTTACCTAACCACAAGCTTATTTTCTTTTTTCCAATTCTGACCATAGTACAATTTAGGACAATACAGAGTGCAAGGAAAATTCTTATTGCAGTTGGTGGGATAGTTTACATTTACTAAGACTGAATCTAAAATTCATACAAATGAGAGGTGGTGGTGAGAATTGGGAACTGTAACTGATGCATTCCAGTGGTGCTGGAAAATACTGCAGATTACTGCTTGAACCACTTTAAAATGTATTGCAGTGTACCCAGGGTCATTTGCTAGACAATTATTTAGTACTACTTAACCTGCATGTGTCACATGACAGTATCTGAAAATTGAGGTGGGGAGAAGAAGAAAAAAGCAATGGCTATGAATTTTCTTTGAAATTCCATGCACTTGCTAATTTTCACCCTAGCAAATCAGTGTTTATAGCATGTGTTGATGGTCTTGCAGGATTCTGCTTTAGTGAATTTTCACAAAGTAGCAGGAGAAAGAGCAATGCAGATGGAAATAAAAGCATCTACAAAAGCAGTTGATACTGTTCATAAATAAATTAAGCAGTTCAGCATACAATGACTACTCAGAAAGAATACATATTAGCAATTCTCTGTTGTATTGATCCTTCAAACTAAGTTATGTGTGCCACAGTTAAACACTTTTGTGTATTTTAAAGCTGTCATTTGTAAGCTTGAGCAAAGTACAATAGTCCTTAAGGGAAGCTGCCTAATAACGGGCAGACTTACAGTCAGAGTTCAGTGTATTTTCTTCATCTTTAATTCAGTAGGAAGTCTTTATAGGTAGGAAATGAGGCTCCCATTCATAGTTGCCACTGGAGTGCTGCAGTTTGTAGAGTGGGCTTCATTGTCACAACTAGCCATGCACAGCGGGTACATTGCCATGAAATCCTTTTTCCTGAGTATTGGTTGAATCACTGGCATAAAAGAGAAGGTACAAGATGATATAGCACCTCGACAGTCTGATTCTGCCTGTTGTGACCTATTACACTTTATTTCACAGTGTCTGGTCCATAAAATACTTCCTGTCCATGTTATCCTTCCCTCAGATTGGCTAGGAAGCACAAGCTTATTTCGTGCTTACTTTCTCTGTGAATGATATGTCTGTGCACATGCACACATGTGCATAAATTTAAAATGTATTGGTTTCTTGAGTACTTTAAGGGGGATTTTACTAAAAGCAACTGATTACAGTTACATTATCAAGGATATTAGCAAGAAAAATATGTGTATAAATAAAAAATAATAATTTTAAGAGAATGCAGAAAAACATGGCTCTCTTACCAGTTGATTCTATTGTTTTTCAGTCCAATGTTGAAAAGAGAACTCTAAAGAAAACCTGCACAAAACAGATCATAAAGCTTCACACGAGGTTTGATACAGATTCATAGAATCATAGAATGGTTTGAGTTGGAAGGAATCTTTAGAGATCATCTAGTTCCTACCCCATCCCCCGCCACTGCTGTGGGCAGGGACATCTTTCACTAGATCAGGTTGCTTTAAGCCCTACCTAATCTGACCTTGACCCCTTCTAGGGATAGGGCTTCCATGACTTCTCTGGGCAACCTGTTGTGGTGTCTCACCACCATCACTGTGAAAAATGTCTTCCTTATATCTAATGTAATTTTTTTAGTTTAAAACCATTACCCCTTCTCCTGTCACTACAGGTCCTGATAAAAAACCTCTCTCCATCTTTCTTATAAGCCCCCTATATATATTGAAGGCCACAATAAGTTCTTCCTGGAGCCTTCTCTTCTCTAGGCTGAACAAGCCCAACTGGTCTCAGACTCTCTTTGTAGGAGAGATGTTCCAGCTCTCTGATCATTTTCATGGCCCTCCCCTGGAGTTCCATGTCTTTGTTGTGCTGGGGACCCCAGAGCTGGATGTAGTACTCCAGGTGGGTCTCATGAGAATGGAGTAAAGGGGGAGAATCACCTCCCTCAACCTGCTGTCCATGCTTCTTTTTATGCATCCCAAGATACTTTTGGTTTTCTGTGCTGCAAGTGCATATTGCTGGCTCATATCTAATTTTTTATCTGCCAGTGAAAATCTACTAATATCCCCAAGTCCTTCTCAGCAGGGCTACTCTCAATCCCTTCGTCTCCCAGCCTGTATTGATACTGGAGGTTGCCCCGACCCACTTGCAGGACCCTGCACTTGGCCTTGTTGAACTTCATAAGGCTCACCTGAGCCCACTTCTCAAGACTGTAGAGATCCTTCTGGATGGTATCCCCTCCCTCAAGCGTATCAGCTGTACCACTCAGCTTGGTGTTGTCCGCAAACTTGCTGAGGGTGCACTCAATCCCACTGTCTATGTCATGAATAAAGATATTGAACACTAACAGTCCAAATATGGACCCCTGAACCCACTTGTTTCTGATCTCCATTTGGACATTGAGCCATTGACTGCAACTCTTTGAATGCAGCCATCCAGCCAATTCCTTATCCATGGAATAGCCCATTCATCAAATTCATCTCTCTCCAATTTAGCAACGTTGTGTGGGACTGTGTCAAAGGCCTTACAGAAGACAAGACAGATGACATCAGTTGCTCTCCCTTTAAGCATCGACGCAGTCACTCCATTGTAGAAGACCAACAGATTAGTCAGGCACAATTCACACTTTGTAAAGCCATGTTGTCTGTCTCTAATCACCTCCCTGTCACCCATATGCCTTGACATAGCTTCCAGGAGGATCTGTTCCATGTTACTGGGCACCGAGGTGAGGCTGACTGGTCAGTAGTTCCCAGGGCCCTCCTATTTACCCTTTTTAAAAAGGGGCGTGATGTTTCCCTTTCTCCAGTCACTGGGGACTTCACCTGACTGATTCTTAAGTTCCTCAGAATCATTTTATTGCAAAAAAAGATTTTGGAAAAGAGCACAGTATTATATTATATACAAGCCAGGAACTAAATAGAACAAAACTGTTACTTTGTATATTGATTAAAATAAGATAAAGCGTGGTGGAAAATTATGACAAGATCTATTAGTTGCAATTCACTACAAATATCTTACTCTACTGGGTGCAATACACTATCAGGTTTGGCGTGTGATAATGATGTTACTTTTGAAAATGTAGTTGTATATTGGTGTTTGAGAGGAGAAAGGTGTCTTGCAGAACACAATTTGTGTGGAGCAAAAAATTGTATGTATCATAATAGGTAATTACCTTGCTGCTGGTTTGCTGTCTCCAGCTAAAGGAAAATAACTGCTGATTAAACAACTTGATTATCCAGAGACTTGATTATATGCTATTTCTATATAGAATTACGCTTATATGCAACTGCAGAGCACTGGTATAGAGGGAATGGTTATATCGTTTGAACAGTATTTTATAAATCTTTTTCATGATTTCAGATATCTTGTTAGTGCTTTCCTTTTATGCCATGTGTGTCTGCATGTGGCTTGTGATGAGCTTTGCAGTTGGTTTCGTTACATTTCTGTGTTATAATATGCAGGTTATTAATACAACACAGCAAACTACTTTTTAATTAGCACCCCAAGTGGTACCTGAAATTTGCCACCTATATGGAGGCCCTGATTATTATAAACACATAGGAATAGTAAAAATTCCATTATTTTCCTTCAAAACTAAAAAACCACAGTAGACATCATAAAAACTTTTATTTAAATAAGACTGTATAATTGCTGTCATGGTTTAACCTCGGTAGGCAGCTAAGGACCATACAGCCACTCGCTCACTACCCTCCCAGTGGGATGAGGGAAAGGATCAGAAGGATAAAAGTGAGAAAAATCATGGGATGAGATAAAGATGTTTTAATGGGTAAAGCAAAAGCTGCACACACAGGCAAAGCAAAATAAGGAATTCATTCACTGCTTCCCAGATGCTTAGCCATTTCCAGGAAAACAGGGCTTCATCATGTGTAACAGTTACTTGGGAAGAAAAACTCCAAATGTTCCCCCCACCTTCCTGCTTCTTCCACCAGCTTTTATTGCTGAGAATAATGTCTTATGGTGTGGGATAGTCCTTTGGTCAGTTGGGTTCAGCTGTGTGCTCTCCCAACTTCTTGTGCACCCCCAGCCTACTTGTTAACAGGGCAGTGTCAGAAGAAGAAAAAGCCTCTGTCTAAGCACTGCTCAGCAATAATTAAAACATTCCTATGTTATTAACGGTGTTTGGTGACAAATCCAAAACACAGCACCATACAAGCTACTATGAAGAAAATTAACTCTATCTCAGGCAAAACCAGTACAATTTTGAAGGCAATTTATGCAGCAGATAAAACAGAAAGGAAGCACCATGAAGTTACTACCTGAACACAAAACTTGGGGCTGCTAGGGGTTGTAATCCATCAGAGACCTTGAGCACATTTAACTTCTTGGCTATTAGGCAGCTCTGTTAAGTAAAAAGAGCAGAAACTCATGGTGGAGTCTTAGTCTTGTTGGCATCAACAGCAAGGCTTCCGAGGCAACTGGTCCATCACTCCTTCTAGGTTACTTCAAACAGACAAAATAATAAACAAAAGCAGAGACTCCAGATGTTAAATCCAATTCAAGGATCAGACCACTACAAAGGAAACTTGGGAAAAATTGGAGACTACCCAACTAGAATTTGTAGCTAGCTATTGGCAGAGTTACCAGTCTCTTTCTGGTAAGCTCTCTAACATCTGCCATGTTAGAATATTAGGACCTCCATTCAAGATTATTTTCATCATCATG
Source organism: Burhinus oedicnemus (assembly GCA_008921705.1). Lineage (NCBI taxonomy): Eukaryota > Metazoa > Chordata > Aves > Charadriiformes > Burhinidae > Burhinus > Burhinus oedicnemus. The sequence continues at coordinate 1,230,654 of VFFE01009149.1, read as the reverse complement.
CTCTTGTCATGAGTATACTGGAAAGGGCAACAAAAAAATGTCTAGGTACATTGTTGAGGTGATAATTTCTACCTCTACTACATTCAAAAAGCTTTTTTTTTTTAGTTATTCTTTATTTATTTAGGGGTGGTGGGAGTTTTAACTTTTTGTTTCTGATTTTTTTCTCTCTCCAGCAGGTGAAGCAATTCCAAAGTCTTTCTACTGTTTCACCGTGTGTGTTTTTTCCTTGTGCCTTCAGGCAGAATTTTCCTAAAATTGTAAGTCCAACCTGTTCAAGTGGCTGATTGACTGCAGGGTGCAGAGGTTGGGGCATTTCTTGCAGCAAGTCAGCTTGCAGCAATAAAAGCTATTTTTTTCCAACTCCATCAGTTCCCATTACATGGACACAGCAAAGGCCCCAAAAGATAAAATCAGCTTACAGAAAGTATTCACATTTTTCACTTATTCTGGAAGCTAATTTTGCAAACAGCTCTTTGCCAACTGCATTTTTCAGAAGTATAGCTGTATCTGGAACTGGGACATTGTCATTGACTTCCTTCTCCTCTATTCTCAACCCCCACCCAGCTCTTTCATACAGAGATTGCTCAAAGCAAGTAATGAGGAATAAAGGCAGTATAGGAGTCAAACCACCACAAGAAAATATTGCAGTAATGCGGAATCAGTTTAAGCGTGTCAGAAGAGTAACTCTTGCAAAACATGTACTGAAAGGTGTAAGAGAGAACATTTGCATGCCAGTTTGAAGCAAAGCTCTCTGTCTGGTCCAAGGCATTCTTATCCCCAATAGATTTGTGTGGTTTTTGTCTTGTCCTTTGCAAACTTGAAGACTTTTTGCATTTAGGGGTAAAAAAGGAGGGCACAAACTCGTTAGTTTTTCACATAGCCCACTCCCTTTCTTTAGAAGTTATGGTGGTCTCTTATCAGTGAAAATAAACAAATGCACTTTTATAAATGAACATCTTCAAAGCACATATAGGATCTCTGTTTGAAGGCCAAGTCAGGCTATCAGCAATAATAGTAGCTTTTAAAAAATAAAGAATACAATTTCCAAGACAAAGCTTCTCCAAACAGAGGACATCTTTGTGCAATTCATTTCAACCATTGAGTATTATTACTGAATTACCGATTTGTGCTATCAGGTTTTAAATATACCTTTCCATTTACATTAAGATTTTTAAAGCGTGCAGAAGACTACTAATGTAATGTTCCTGGTATGTGTGGTATTTTGGATCTGTTTGTTTCACAGTGAATAATATATCAATATTGGAAATACATACTGGGTCTGCAAGCATCAAATCATCTCCTTGTTTCTCTTAAGAGGTAAGAACTGCCATTCTGGTCCAAAGGTATCATGAATGTTCAGCTGTAGCACATGTTTAGGGAAAGTATGTAAGAAACAAGATGGGTACAGAATAAGCCTTATCCTGGTAGAGCCTCTTCACTTCCAGTGACCATCCATTTAAAGGCAGAGTTTTCAGAGTTGTAGATTTAACTGCACATTTACTCTTTAGCCATGTACCCATTTCCACGACTTTGTAAAAGATTTGCCTGAATCTATTTATATTGATTTCTGCAAGTCTCAGTGATAGGACTTTCCACTACTTATGGATAATGGGAACATTTACTAATTTGGGCTGGCTTTAAGCCTGTGACCTAATAATTCTAATTGTAGTTTCTTTATGTGATATTTAATAACAGTTAGTACATTTCAGTCAAGAGTTATGAAGCGCACAAGAAAAGATGTTTTCTCTGCTTTTGTGCTTGACAGTCAGTTATAAGATAGGAGATAATAAGTTCATCTCTTTGGTAGTTACGGACAAAGAACTGAGATTAGTAGTTAATCTGCAAATGATATGTGGAATTTGTGAAAGGAAAAACTATGCAGGGAGTGGGAGAAATGTAAATTATTTTATACATCTTAATTAAAAGCATAAACATCTGAAAACAAAAGGTAACTTCACAATGTGATTCACCACTTCCTAAATGCAGAAGTAAGAGAGGATAAAAGCACTAAGACATGCTCCATTTTCTATGCAGCAGTTAGGGTATGGTGTCTGGGAGTGACAGGATCATAGAATCATAGAATTGTCTAGGTTGGAAGGGACCTTTAAGATCATTGAGTCCAACCATTAACCTAACAGTGTCAAAACCACCACTAAACCATGTCCCTAAGCACCACGTCTACTCGTCTTTTAAATACCTCCAGGGGTGGTGATTGTGGGATCTGATCAGCAGAATCAGAATCTCCCACATATCAGTTACTTCAATAATTAGAGTGCTTAATTGGGTATCAGTGGGTATAGAACAGTGCATGGGGAAAGGAAAGATGTCAAAAAGCCACTACTATCTCCTTAACATAACTGAAAGAACAAAACATTTCATACAGAAATATTGAAATTAGCTATTTCACCCCTTTTTCTTTATGGCAGTTGAGATCACTTTTTATTTAGGAACAATTTCGCAGGCAAGGATCATAGATTGCAACTTTCCATAAATTGGTAATTGTCAATATGAAATTATCTGATACAGGTATATTCAATTCAAACCTAAATTTTGCCCTTATAAAGAGAAGGTGCTAGATTGTACCTTATGTTCTCTATGATATCAGCTATCCAAACAAACTGCTATTATGTCAAATGTTAAAATGTTTGACATAAAAAAAAAATATTAAAATTAAGGAGAAAGTGTGATGTGTGATAATTTTTGTATCTCTTAATTTTCAAAGTTTAAAAGTCTATTATAAAAAGATTCATATTCTTGTTTTCACAAATGATGATAATGCTACTCCACATTTTTGAGGGACAAAAAACACCACTAAATATTGATACATCTGGGAAACAAAGTTTAAATAGCCTTCAGATGTGACAGTATGGATTTTCCTGTGCTCAGCTTTTGGCTCAAAGGCCACACAAATGGTATGAGTGACAGAATACTTTCAGAGGTCCTTCAGTGCCGCTACATCAAAATGCTTATTCCATTGCTTAACCTTCTACTTTTACATTTTTATTTTTATTTATGTATTTTTAATATATATAGGTTGAAAATGAAACCTGAAGTGTGATAGTCTTCAGTGGAAGTCCTGGTATTTGACTCTACTGGATGGAAGTTTCATCATGAAATCAGAAGAGTGGCCGTAGTACATCAATGATTTCAGATTCTACTTTATTTATGGAGTGATTCTGAAAAAAAGTCTGAAGTGATTTTTAGTCATGGGTATTATTTATAATTATATCTGTGGAACCTAAAATAAAATGCTTATTACTTATTCCTGAAAAGATATTTGTTTAGTGTTGGGGAAAAAATGCATTCAATAAATGTCTGGACTTGTGGAGTTTCCTGAGAGATCAGTTTCAAGTATAATCACAGCAACTTAGTTAATGCAAGTTAAGATTTAAAGATTTAATGAAGGCTTAGAAATCCTATAATTGGGGATTATATTCCTTTTCTGTCAGTGAATTTATCTTGTTTATTGATTATTTTCCTATTTCTGTTGTGCTGGTTGAAGTTTGTCAAAATGAGTATTCACTGGCATGGTAGTTTCCCAATGTATTTTATTTTCAGATTAAAGCTTCTTATTGTAAGAATTGAACACAACATGCACTAACTCAAGCTCTGTCATTATTAACTTATTTAAAGACATGCATTATAAATTGTGGAATATTAAATTACACCATACAAAATGGCATATGCTCTTAAGTTGCTGTATTCTGTCTCATACATTTATCAGCTCTGTTATGCAGCCATTAGCTGTTGCGCCACTCCCATTACTTTCCATGGGACTACTCAAATAAGCAAGGATTATTCACATCACAGAGTTAATGGAATTTTTCAAGCTGTTGCGAAACCTTTCAGCCATTTTGAAGTTTCTAAGAAGTGTTTTGACTGCTCTTTGTGTATTTGTAATATACACGAAGCCATCCACGTACAGACTTTTGTACTGCAGAATCTGACTAATTGTAATTCAGTAAAGTACCATTTTAAATGTTTAGGCTTTTGCACATACCTGAATGTAAACAAGATCAGAATCTGGCACTTCTTTTTTTTTGTATGACCAGTGTCTGGTGCGTTTAGGGAGGTTTGAAGGGTTTTTTAAGAGAACAGGAGTGATTTTATCTGTGATTTATGTTGCAGAAAGTTCTCAGACTCTCAAGAATGCTGTCGCATATCCATATACCTGCAACTGGGCTGGCTGAATAAGTTTACTGCCTCATCAGCTATGCCAGCTGAAATGTTTGTGTGATTTCTTCCTAATCCATTTTGATCCAAATTTGACAGCCAAGCACAGAGTCACTACTTAAACTCTCTGAGCTAAACCACCTCATTTTAATTGAAATGGATGAGTAAGGAATCACGTGTGCAGCTCAGCTAACAGACTTCAGACTGTGGTAATTTCCGGGAGGAGGATATAGTACCAAAGATTCAAGGGAAGAGTAAGATAGCAGGACCTTTTTCATCTGACATAGTTGTTACCAGAAGAGGACACATCTACATACTATGTGTATTTAGAATGCACACGATAATACAGGGGAAGGAATTATAACTAATTTGGATTGTTGTATAGAATCGTAGAATGGTTGAGTTTGGAAGTGACCTTAAAGATCATCTAGTTCCAAGCCTCCTGCCATAGGGAAGGATACTCCCCACTAGACCTGGTTGCTGAAAGCCTCATCCAACCTGGCCCTGAACACTTCCAGGGACGGTATAAATCATGGTTAGCTCAAAATTAGAATATTTCCTAAGAATATTTATCTTTAAAGGCTATATTTAGCAGGAACATACAAAAGATGTTCAAAATGTGAGTGGCTTGACATAGCCGTAGAATGACTAGACAAGAAGAACCAATGGGTATAGAAGCCAATAAAGTAACTAAAAGTACTTTTCTGCCAATGTTCCAAAAAAACATAGCTGTGTTAAAGAACAGACGTATCATGCTACTTACTTTACTGATCAAGATGGAGAAAAATAAGAAATTCTGGGAGTACTTTTATCTTTAATGTAGGATGAGAATTTTACATAAGGCAATAGCTTCTTGTTATTTAATTATTGATGAATATCAATTAACTGTGGTAGAAGAGTCAGGTTTAAAATAACTTTTTCTAGGTCATACAAAAATTAAAAGTAAAATTGGCCAACAAAGTCAGAGAACTCCTTTCACCCCACCTCTCTCTGCAAGGTGTATGAATCTATAAGAACCTCAAGTTTACACTAGTACTGGCATCTGTTAACTCTTTACAGTAAAAAAGGTATTTAATTGGGTTGAATATCTCTGTCCAACATTTTCAAATGTGTTTTCAAAGAAACTAATCCATGGGAAACTTAATGCACTACAGCAATTATATATGTCAGATCTTACCTTTATTTCACATCTAGAAAGATGAACAAAATTACTGGTGGTGGTGGTGAGTTGTTTGGTTTGGGGTTTTTTTTGGGGGTGGGGAGGGGAGTCCACAAACCAAAACCAGAAGGAATAAGAATGACAATGAAATAATATTATATTTTCAGGGTCATATTTTGGTTAAAAATAATTTTAATTAATTTCCCTTCCAGTTTTCTTGTTTATTCTGTTCACAATGTAGTACATTGCCAGGTGATGCTGGTTAAGGAGATGACTTTTGTTTACAGTATAATATAAACATGTATAAATGTAACCCTAGCACATCAGTAGCCTGTTCTAACATTCTTGAGACTGTTTCTGCCTTCTTTATATTTTGTCTCTGACTTGCATTTTGACATCTCAGCTGTTGCATCCTGTTTCAAAATTAAACTCTGAGCTTTTAGAAATAATACCTAGTCATATAGGCTCCAAGGTCTCATTAAGTCTTTTAGGCAAAGAGTGGCAACAAGTAGAACAGCCACAGCAAGAGAAACTATTGGTTTTTTACTTTTACCCCCCCAACTCTACTACTGTTCATGAACATTTCACCCCAGTAAGAAGGGTTTTTTTCTATATATTTTTAATCAGTTATACTTGTTTCAATTTGATTTGTATCCCATAGTGATTAGCATCCTCTAACACTTATTCAATGCAAATTAAATCTCCTAGGCTTATAAAGTCACTGAATGCTTGAAGATAAGGATCAAACCTAGAATTTTACTTTGTTCTAACACTGGGTATTCTCATATAGTCCAGTAATCTGAGTTTTCCTTTTATTATATGTTTCTGTTTAATGGATATGCATGGATATGAATCCAAGTTGCTAATCTAAGAAAATACTTCTAAAGTTAAGTCAGCTAATATTGTAAATGCTAAAAAAGTTTTGTTTATTATTTGATTTTGGTTTTGGGCTGAGGTTTTTTTGTGTTATTGTTTTGTTTTCCTCTAACTTGCTTTTAGATTGGAAAGCTGCATAGCCATTCTTGTGGATATGCTGGAAATATTGTTGGTTGTTGTGAAAATTGCACCTTAGAAAAAGTGATTTACAATATGCATTAACATTTCAGAAAATAACTAATGAAAGACCAAAGCTCAGGGACCCGGTGGCAGCCCATGCAATAGATGGAGCTTTACCCAGGGTGTTAGACTGAAGTATTGTCACCTTGTGTTGTAAAATTACTATATAAAAGTTCTTATTAAACATTTCTTAAATACTCTCCCTAGAACACAAAACTACCTATCTAGCAAGAAAGTCAGAAAGAATCAGGTAGCATTGCAGAGTAATGTGCCTTCGGCCTTTGCCGTTCATTTTAACCATCCTCTACCCTCTTCTTTTTAACACACCGGCTGCTCACCTCAGACTGGGCTTCATGCAACAAAGAAGTTGTAAAGCCACAAACTGGTAATTGCCATAGAATCATAGAATCATTTAGGTTGGAAAAGACCCTTAAGATTGTTGAGTCTAACCATTAACCTAACACTAACAAGTCCATGACTAAACCATGTCCCTAAACATCGCATTTAAATGTTTTTTAAACAATTCCAGGGATGGTGACTCAACCGCTTCCCAGGGGCGGCCTTTTGTTGGCTTGACAACCTTTTGGGTGAAGAAATTTTTCCTAATATCCAATGTAAACGTCCCCCGGCGCAACTTGAGGTCATTTCCTCTTGTCCATATTCTATAAATATTCAAACAAAACTGGAAAGAAGACATGACAAATGCTCCAAACTAAATAAACTTTCTTTTAAAATATCTTAATGTACTCTAATACAGATTACATATTATCAGACTGATGTAAATACCTACTGCGTAATTTAGGTATTAAATGCTGAAGTTGCTAAACCTTATTTTACACCATTCTTATGAAGACCCAACCCTGAAAATTCTTTCTCGGATATTGAGAATCTCCTGCAAGACTTTTTCAGAAGTCCTGTGAATGGACTTCTTCAAAGGTTCTGGGCTTTAGTTAGTTAATTTTCTATGGCTGAGAGAGGCAAAATGTTCTGTTTTTCTCACTGAACTTGTAAATACATCTAGTATTTAACTTTTCAAATGACAGTATTTTTTTGCTGGATCCTGTCTCTAAAAAGTGATAGTTTGTTTTGTGTGGACAGCTTTTTGGGGACCAACTAAGAAATTAATACTGGGAATTTACCTTCCTCTGCTTTCTCATATTTATTTTTACAAGTGTTTTTATTCAATTTGGTAAGGATGAAGGTCTGAATTCTTATCTTCTCCATCACACCTGTTGGATACTGTTGAAGAAAACAGACAGGCTTTGAACTAAGTTGCAGACTTTAGGTACTGACTGGCATGGGACGTTTGGGGCAGAGAACTGGCTGGCTGATCAGTGGCAGTCAACATTTTTGCCTGATGTATACAACACAGTGGGGAGGAAGGGGAAAATGGTTATGTGATCTCCCTGCCATGAATTCTCCTTGCACCCCCAAAAGGAATCAGGCCATTAATGCAATTTTAAACCCCAACAAGTAAATGCAAATTGTGTGCAGGATTACTTCTATGATTTTGAACTGTTATTGTTGCCAACTTATGTAGCAGCTGATTTATGTTTATGAACTGTACTTCGAAGAAACATTGACTAGGGGCAGTGGTAACCTTGCTTCTGAGCCCCTGACCTAGAAATGTGTCCAAGGTTCTGAAAAAGCAGTGATTTCCAGCCAGCTGCTCAGTGCCCCATGAACCATTCTTGGCAGTATTCCTGCTGGCTCATAATTCTATAATGCTTGCCTTCACAGCTTATTTCACCTTTACTGGATCATGGATAACAAAGCCCAGTGCTCATTCTTGCTTTTTTGTTTTCAACCTTCATCTATTATACCACTGTGTTGGGGAATTGGTGTCACAGTATTAGGAATTATTTTTTCTCTTACTGATGTCTCAGAGATACTTTTAAATTCACAATTACGTATTGTACCTTTTGAACAATAAAGTTATAAGTGAGATTAAAAGTGCTTTCCAACTTCTATGTTTATAAATTCAATTTACTGCTAGAAAAATTACTCAGACTTACAGGTAGAAAATGGGAAGAATTCAATGAAATCAGACTAAATTCAGAAATACAAATACTGTTTTAAAGCAATTATACATGTAACCCTTGGAAAGCTGTTTTTCAATTATGTCAGGTTGCTTAGTTTACATAACTGGCAAGAGCAAATGAATGTAGAGCAAAAAAGAAAAATATTAAAATATCTAAATTCTTCCCTGAGTGTTATAATTTCCCTAGTCAAAGTATTATCTTACTACAGAGATACTACTTAAATATTTATATGTAATAGAAATGTTTAAATTATTTTTCATTTTATGCCTTTTTACTTACAGCTTTACTGCCTTTTGGTCCACCTCAAAGTCCCCATTGTACTAGACCTATTAAAGGAAGTTAGAGAGAAGATAGTCTTTCTTCTACAAGTCTAATATATGCTACAGAAAAAAAAGAATGAGAACAGAGATAGAGTTACGGTGGAGATTCAGACTCAAGTCATTGGGGGTTTTTTTGGGTTACTTTTTTAGTTTTTAATTTTGACAAAACTTAGACTTTTTCATACTAAAAATGTATAGCCCTAGCTATATTTACAGAATTTACAGTGGGACCTTAGCTTTACTATGGCATCATTATTGCATCGGGAATCTTCACAAAACTTGATCTAATTGCTATGCTGCATAACCAATTGATTATGCATTTCACTACTGATTCCCAAATTCAACTTGCACCAGAAAAATATGCATTGGAATGCAAGTTCCTTAAAGAGCAGCAGAGATTCCTCTCTAAGAAATATGGACATGAGAAAATTGCCCCTTCTTAGTCATAAAAGGAGTTTTACATAGGTCTTATGAGGGATTTGTGCAGTTTCCTTATGTTCAAACAGATAATGTGGTCACATTTCTCAAGTCAAAATCTAATTTAATTCAGAAAGAAACTGAAAGGAGAAGATCTTTCATAGCTTGGCATCTGGACCCTGTGATTACCTTCCAAAGACGAGGAGAAGCGGAATGAAGTCATGTGTAAATTGAACTCTGCTTCAAAAAAAATGTAAGCCATATTTTTGTCAAATAGAAATAAAACATTCTTAAAAGTAATGTTTGGGCCTGTCTTGGTGTTTTGTGAGTCCTTTTTCATGGTAACAGTCTCAAAAAAAAAGCAGCAAAGCTATTTTTATTATGTGTTTGACCAAGCAGAAAGTAATGGAATATGAAATGTGGAATATAACTATTTGGTATGCTTACCTTTATAATGACTTGCAGTGATGAGTTGTACTGTTCACCACATACCCCTCTGTAATGTCAGGTTGAATTTTAGAAGATTTATAAATTTGGTTTTAGTAATCAGAATTGGAGAATAATGATATTCAAATTTAATTGTTCGGCTAGTTCTAGCTCAGAAGGGAGCAGAAGGCAGAAACTGTGGAAAGCTGGTTTGGAAAGGATTGTTCAGATTTACTGGGGCGTGCACATATAGCTTTTTGAATATATCTACTTATACAGGAGGGATTGAGCCAGCACAACAAAATCACACACATTATTTGTGGTATCCATTGTTGGGTGCATATGTATCCTGTTAATACTTGCATGTTCATCCTACTGGTCTAAGGAGCAGAAAGTCCTTAGTTACCACTCATTATCATTTTTGTCCACGGCAGCAGTTACTTGCTTTCTTCTGTGGTTGCTGTTCTTTTTCTATTTTTTGCTATCTGTTGCCTAACGGTAAAAAAGACAAGTTCAGGTCAAAGTAACCTGATGTAAGTGACTGCTGATTTTTGAAGCCAGATTTCCAAGGTCCTAAATTCTTCTGAGAACATATCTTCTTTGTTTTATTTAGTTGTGAGATATATTGTTCTATGTACAATTTGGTGGCTGTTTACAAAATAGACTCACTGCTCAAATAGAGTCTTTATAATGTCAAAGTTTTGTGAGGAGGGACTATCTGGTTCAGAAATGATCTAGAAGATGAAGGTTCCCACCTCTTCACGTAAACATCCAGTTCACAAAGGATGTCACTGCAGGTTCTCAAGGGTTGAAAGCACCACATTGATCATTTAGTCCTCACATGTCTGGGTGGAAGGGAACAGGTAAGTAATGTCCTTTTGCAGAAGAGCCTAATTTTTAACTAGCTTGCCCCATGTCCTTCTTCACTGAGGCATTCTTTGAGAAAACAAATAAAAAGAGGTGCAAATATCCCATTCTATATTTTTATATTTCAAATGCAATTAAACTGAGCATTTTAAATGACATTGAAAAAATTCTTTTCAGAATAGTGTCTGTTTGGACTAAAGTTGTTAGTAGTTGTATTTTCATTTCACATATATCTTCTAAACTTAAGAATAAATGCACTCACGTGGCATGTGAAGGACAACCAGAGGATCCAGCCCAGCCAGCATGGGTTCATGAAAGGCAGGTCCTGTTTGACCAACCTGATCTCCTTTTATGACCAGGTGACCCACCTGGTGGATGAAGGAAAGGCTGTGGATGTTGTCTACTTGGACTTTAGTAAGGCCTTTGACACAGTCTCCCACAGCATTCTGCTAGAGAAGCTGGCAGCCCGTGGCTTAGACAGGTGTACTCTTCGCTGGATTAAAAACTGGCTGGATGGCCGAGCCCAGAGAGTTGTGGTGAACGGCATTAAATCCAGCCGGCGGCAGGTCTCAAGCGGTGTTCCTCAGGGCTCAGTTTTGGGGCCAGCCTTGTTTAATATCTTATTGATGATCTGGACGAGGGGATTGAGTGCACCCTCAGTAAGTTTGCAGATGACACCAAATTAAGTGGGAGTGTTGATCTGCTTGAGGGTAGGAAGGATCTGCAGAGAGATCTGGACAGACTGGATGGATGGGCTGAAGCCAGTTGCATGAGGTTTAACAAGGCCAAGTGCCAAGTCCTGCACTTGGGTCGCAACAACCCCAGGCAGCACTACAGGCTTGGGGAGGACTGGCTGGAAAGCTGCCCAACAGAAAAGCATCTGGGGGTCCTGGTGGACAGCCAGCTAAACATGAGCCAGCAGTGCATCCAGGTAGCCAAAAAGGCCAATGGCATCTTGGCCTGTACCAAGAACAGTGTGGCCAGCAGGAGTAGGGAAGTGATCATGCCTCTGTACTTGGCACTGGTGAGGCCGCAGCTTGAGTACTGTGTTCAGTTTTGGGCGCCACAGTCTAGGAGGGACATTGAGGTGTTGGAGCGTGTCCAGAGAAGGGCAACAAAGCTGGTGAGGGGTCTGGAGAACATGTCTTATGAGGAACGGCTGAAGGAATTAGGATTGTTTAGTCTGGAGAAGAGAAGGTTGAGGGGAGACCTTATTGCTCTCTACAACTTGTGGGAAGATTCTTGATGGAAAGTGAGCATCCTGTGATCACTCCAAGTCTCAATGATCTGTGTGTGGCCTGTAGTTAACTTATGTAAGTGTTGCACTGGAAAGGTTACTTGCAGTCAACACGGTAAGAGAGTAAACAAGAATGGAGGAGGAGGTTGCAGTGAAGGTGGAACTTGAAGCAGGATGTAGGCAGGCGAAGCATCTGCATGGACTTGTACTTTGAGCCAATCAAGAGTAGCCTTAGGCGCGTGCTTGATGACATAAACCAATCAGTAAGTTGTTGGCGCATAATCTCGGACAGCACAACGTATATTAACTGAGATATCTGCACAATAAAGTGGCATTAACCTGATCATCTTGGTCGTTGTGTTATGTCCAAGCCCTCTGCGTCAACAACAACTCCCTGAAAGGAGGTTGTAGTGAGATGGGAGCTGATCTCTTATCCCAAGTAACTAGAGATAGGACAAGAGGAAACTGGTTCAAGTTGTGCCAGGGGAGGTTTAGGCTGGATATCAGGAAAAAAATTGTCACTGAAAGAGTTACCAAACATTGGAACAGGCTGCCGAGGGAGGTGGTTGAGTCACCATCCCTAGATGTGTTTAGAAGTCGTGTAGATGTGGTGCTTAGAGACATGGTTTAGTGGCAGACCTGGTAGAGTAGGATCAATGGTTGGACTGGATGATCTTAAAGGTCTTTTCCAACCTAAACAATTCTATGATTCTATGAAATGGTGGTTTGAAGATGGTCTTAATGGTGCGTAGCTGACTAGAAAAAGAACAGTCTCTTTTGTGATGCAGTGATTTACAGATGTTAAAGAAAAGCTCTTAAAATAAGATATATAAACTCCATCTTGGAACATCTGAAGCCTAAGTGATTAACTAGCAACTCATAATTTAACTGATAAATTCTTCCTTTTTCCTCTTCTGAATTGTTTCAGATCATATATCATTTTCTTGTATGTATTTGTTTGAACTATTCTGATCAAGCCACAGAAAGGCATAAAAGGTGAAAATTTAAAGAAACTTTTGCCATTCTACTTCTTTCCTTAAGTTGACTTCATTTGATCTATTTCTTTGATAAGAAGTCCTTTGCTCTGCTTCCTTCCTCCCAACACACAAAGTATCTAGAGGTGGTTACTAGCTATTTATTGCACCAGGAAGATAGGCAGGACAAGAGACTCGGGGAGGGAGGAAATAAAAGTATCTTTAGGCAAAAGAATGTTTCATCCCAAAAGGGTAGAAAATGGCAATTGTGTTTCTGTGCTCCTGCCAGAATAATACAGATGTAGGTGTTCCTTAATATGATTCTCAACTATAAATTCCATAACTCTTCTGGCCTTAATAGAAATACATCTATTTGTCTGTTGTTTCACCTGTGCAGGACAGAGGTTTCCCAGAACATCATCTTAGCACTCCTCTTGAAATATGAGATGAGGTGTCTCTTACTCCATCAGTTAGCATATACTCAATTATCACACTGATTCCTTAAATATACATGATAAGTAAGTTTGCTGTCCACAATCTCTTGGTATTTATATCATAACTCGTTTTGGTAAAGCCATTGTTGTGTTTCCATACATGATAGAGTGACTGAATTTAAATGCAGTGGTGAATGCTACCATCTACAAACACAACAGACATTTGCTGTCCAATTTTTAGATTACTGCTCCTAGAAAACTGTTTGGGATTTTCTTTAAAATCATGAATATGATCACGTCAGAGCACAATCATTGTAAATTTAATGAAAATCAAGTGATTATTTATGACAGTAGGTGAAAAGTTCAAATGGTTTTCCAATATTTAGTGTGAACATGATTCATAATACTCTCTGGAATCCCTGTGGAGATGCACGTGTAGCTATTCTGTTCTGTTACAAAGCAGTGTCCTTATATAAGGTGTTTGATACCACTGTTCACAGTAAGGAGTGTCATCCCATACATCTACTGCATGCTTCCCTTGGTGATAGATTCCAGTAATGTTCATCATTATGCACCGATTTTATATGTTGCCTTAATGGTCAAGGCTGCTCAAACTTGGGTGCTCTCTTTTTCGCTACTTCCACCCAGGAAAATGAGAAGGACTGATTCTTTGCTGTGTGCTTCAGAATTGAAAAACCTCATTGGGTTAACAGGGTTACCGTTCCCAACCCAACTGTCAATCTCAGTCCCTTGGAACGTCAGGTTTCACAGGTCAACCCATAGCTTGTTAAGCCACTTCAACAGTCCAGAAGTAGTAGATGTTTAGTTAAAATCTTTATGCTGTGCAACTTTCATTACATTTTATCTGTTTCCCTACATTCCTTCTTAATATCACTGCCCTCTAACAGAATACATTGCTCTAAGAATGATTAGAAATATCCTTTACTCTCCCCACTGCAACCAATTGACCTCCAAACAGCAACAAGAGAGATCTGGAAAATAACCTCTCTCAAATTTAAACTCTTATTGTAAGTCTGAGTTCTTCCTGGAGCTGGGAGTCACAGTAAAAGGTCAGTGCATTGATACAGGGTATATTAGTGAACTGTACCTCATGTTAGCCCAAAACCTGTAGTGCTTGAGGTAAAAGGAGTGATAAAACGGCTATGAAAACTTTCCTATCAGTATACTCGTTATGTGGGAAGGATGCTTTTGTGATGATACAGGGAATCAAAGTAGTTATTCACAGATTCATTTTTGGTCTAACAATCAATTAATGACCCCAGGTCACAGAACTCTATTTTTTAATACCTCCTTATCTCTAAGCAGCTTAGGATAGTGATGGCCTCTTGGTCTTTTTCTTTCCTTCTCTTTTTTTTTTTTTAAAGATGTCAAGTGTCAAGAAAATTTATATTTGGGATTTGAAAAAGGTCTGCGTCTTCTACAAGAACAGGAATGCTTTGATTAATTTTGATATGTTTTCATTGACAACAGTATAAAAATTATTGCTTATAATAATGTGTCTAAAATGTTTTCAGCCAGCTTGGTAACTGGGCAAATAATTTACCACATAGGTATTACTGAGAGCTGGTGTTTGTTTCAGAGTCCAGAAGGAGGTGTCAGCAGAAAAACACTTTGTGTTTAACATAAGATGTGAATTTTGTTTTTTGTTTTGGCATTGGACATTTATGCACTTGCAAAATGTTATCAACAACATCTGGTGGTATTTCCATCCTGTTCCACTTACATTTGTTGAATTCTGAAGACTTACAGATGTTTAATGATAATGACATAAGTAAAAGGTTTGATTTGGTTAAGAAGAAATTCAGCATGACCCCAAATTCAAACTCACTCTGTTTAATTGTCCAGAATGAGTTAGATCCAATAAATAAATGAGCAAATATCTTTATTATGTCAATTTATAAAGCATTTAATTTTCAATTTCCCGTTGGTGTAAATAAGCTGTTTGCAAAATCTTATCCATAGATTTCTGGTGTTCCAACTTAGTATCTTAATTTACAGTTATCCATTTATCTGTTATTTTAAGGGTTAGGTTTGATTCTTTTTTTTTTGGTTTGTGATTTTTTTTTTTTGTTCTTGGTACCTATACATTTTTTCTCCCCCTCCTCCCCCCAACCCCCAAGCGAAGGTCTGAGATCATCCTCTAGATGCTTTGTAAGACAATGCCACGTAAAGATTTCTCCTTCCTTCTCAGAATGGATAAGGTTCATTACTTACAAGGGCTTCAACTGAAAAGCTTCCTCTATACCTAACTATCATGTTCAGATTCATAAAGTTGCAAATAATACCCCCAACTGCTGATACTGTAATTACAAGTAATTAATGAAAGAAGATACAAACCCCACTTTTAGTATAAATCATTTGTATGTTTTATGGAATTATTTGTATTGATGGTGTTCACAGTACCACCAACTGGTATTTTAAAGCTCATACATGACCAAATGAGAATTTTTACTAGATTTTGCAGTTCCTGTTCTTCCAGACTTATATTTGAGCAGTAGGTAGCTTCATTTGAATATGACCTATAATCTATCAACTGCAGTGGCTGAATCAGATCTTAATTTTACTTTGATAGAATCAGCTAATTATTTCTGTGTGCTGTCATTTAATCTGATTTCAGCTTTGCTGACTAGAATTTTAAGACCTTTGTCTTAAGAAGTGGACAACAGTGGTAGAACATCACTGTTTTGAAGTGGTGTCAGGCCCTGAATGGTACTATAAAATCTTTCAACTAACATTTTAGGTACCTATCTCCTCTTTTCTAACTTTGTGTGTTGTCATCTCACAAGGATCCACATTACCTTACTCTTTCTTTGCTGCTGGACTTCTACCGGTTTAAAATACTTCTACTGTATTGACCAGCCCCGTAAGTTCATCTAAAAGTTGTTATCCAGGACAAGGTAAAAAGTCACTAAATATTTCTACTACATAGTTTACAGTTCCCTTTCAAAAGTAGAAAGCATGACATTTTATCTATTTTCATCTGAACTTAGACCAGTAGTCACTTCTAAAACATCACTGTCAACATTTCCAGACACTGCATGCCAAGTCTGCCCGAAGCAAAGATTGGTCAGAAGGATGGCCAGAACAGGACAATGTTCTGATGTTTGCTGCATTTAATAGGTTAGGCAGCTGCACAGAGTCAGTCAGCCTCTACCTGGTGAAAATGGCTATATTCCCCCTCTCCTACCCCTTAAAGTGATTTTCTCAAGGATTACATAAAATGTTATAACTACTACTGTAGGTTTGCCATATCTACTACATGTCATTTCTCCAGGAATTCTTTCAGCTTCAGATTTGATTCTTTCAAAATATTCCTTATTTACATTGTTGTCTTTGATTGAGTGGCTGCAGTCTCTAGCTCAAATGTTCTTGTTACTGACACATTTTTAATTTGGTGAATCGAACTTATTAGTTGCGATATGGCTGTAGTGCTGGAAGAAGTACTCAAGATAGATAGGCCAAAGACCTTTGAAAATGAGAACGAGACTATGAATTGAAGCTGATATTTAATGGGCCACTTGCACAGTAAGTAAAAGACAGATGTCTCTTATCCTACCTATTTTAGTTTTGAAGGGACACAGCCAGCCAAATGGTTTTCCAGTCAATTAACACTGCCTCATAATTGATTGTATATCTCTGTTGTGTACTTAGTGTAGGATGGATAGATATGTACATTTGGTCTGATGTGCCACAGTTGTTCCAGCAGCCTTGACGATAATGTCAACTTGTACAATGGCATTTGTTGATAGGTGATACAACCCTTTAAATATAAAGCTATGTTTGACTATAATTCTAAATTTTAAGTAATAGCATTTACATTTATAGACTGAGAGGAACAGCACATTAATATTTTTTTTATTAACTTCTTTATGATCATTCTTTTCTTCTCTGTTCCCTTGAGTAATGCCTGCTCAATCCTACGTCTACAGAGGCTCTTCACCCTGCAGGCAACTGTCACAGTGAAGACAGACACGTAACAGTTACTTGCTAAATGAGAGAATATATTCTTTTCAGGAAAAAATAAAGAATCTTTTCCAGAAAGCAAGTTGTGGTGTGAATAATAACATGACGACATGTTGTTCCCCTTCCTCATGATTTCTGGAATTCAGGGAAAAATTCTTAGATGGATATAGGCTAGCGGTTTTAATCTTTACTCTGGAAATTCTTTTATGTACTGAACGACTAAATACAAATTTCACATTGATGTGCATATTGTATCTTCTGTATAAAGGTTGATTATTTAGATCCCTAAACAACATTTCATGATTAAAAAAAGCCAAACGTACAACTGCTATAAAATACTAAAGTACTTAGAGGAGCTGTATTATAAAACATAGGTCTAGCTAAAAATCTATAAGTATTCATTGGTAAAATATGTTAAAAGCTCAAACTTACTGATACAGTCCATCTTCTATATTCCTTACTTCATTGCCTAATAAAATGTAGAATACCAGCTATAAACATATCTGACATGTGACTGATTATATATATAGAAAATATTTCTTGGAACATTATTATGACAAAGCTTTCAGATACTTTGCTATTTTCTAAATAAGACATACCTCTATACATATATTTATTTTTGAAAAGTACAGTTCTTAATCTCCTGCTGCTGAGAAGCTCTGAATGTCAAGTACTACAATTACAACTTATTTTGAATCTTTACAGGGTAACAGAAAACAGTGGGAGACTTACAGCAGGTAAATATGTTGATGTTTTTAAAAAAAATCTAGTGGTACTTCATTCTACTCTTACAGCTAACGAATCCTTGGCTGGACTGGTTATGTTGGAAACAGAATGCTCCTTTACTTTTGTGTATGCCACTTCAAAACATTTAGGGTCATAACTAGAGGTGAATAGAACATAAAAATAACCAGAGTAGACTTTTGGATAACTTTATGTTTTGATATTTTGATATTTTTGGACATCTGAACTACACAAACTCTACTAAGATAGAGAAGAACAGAAAAAAAGAGCTGTATCAAATTCTTTGCCTTTCAAAGACTGAAAATTATCCTGTGAATGAATTATCTTGTATGAATTGAATTTGTATTTCAAAATACATGATGAGGTCTCTTTTGTCTCATCCTTATCATTTATAAATACTAAAGAAAATGTTCCATAGTACTACTATGGGACAGCCTGTCTCTTTCAGTCTGCTTTGAGCATTGAGCCATATTTAAGTAACAAATTTGAACTTGCTTGACATGTAATTCTAGCTTAAATAGGACATAATGTTTTAAACACATTTTCCAAAAGTCTTTGTTACATATAATTGCAGCTCAAATATCATGCCTGAAATAAGTTTTGGAAACTTTGACATTGTCATCTCACCAACCAAACCATGTTTAAAGTTGTTATCACTACTGCATTTCTAAGTGAGCTCAAAGCTCGGTGCAGACAACCTGACAGGCAGCTTCTTGGAAGCATTGTGTCTTAGTAACCTTAAACATGGCTTTTCCTTTTGAACACTTTAGTAGTTGAGATAAAGTGGAAGTGTTTTGGCAGCCCCACAGTCTTTGATCCAGTCTGTGGGAAAAACAGTGCTGAAATGCCCCTAGTCCTGGATCATATAAACCATGCTAGGATGACAGCTCTCTGTCCTTTCCTCCCCTCCCCCTTCCACAGTTACTAAAAGGGTTCCATTTAAACCACAAGCTTAATGAGGCTAAGAAAAAAACTAATCTAAATGCCTTTAAAAATCCTAAAATGCCAGAGAGGATACCATAGAAATAAAAGAATAAATAATGTTGACTTAGACTTCCTACCATTGCTGCAGCTCACTCGTATTCCTTGCAAACATGCTACACCTGATTCAGCAAATTCTGTGAAATTGTCCTGAGAATACTTCAGTATTTCCATTAACATTTCAGAGTCTCCATTAATATTATGGAAGTTAGTATTTAACTTAAAAATCTTTCTCTCTATCTTGCGTTGTTGGAAAGTATGAAGGACTAATGTGTTTTCACTTTATGGATATCACTTGCCTTCTAGTTTGCCTGTTTCTGATGTTGTTATCTGATTTCAGAGAGTTAAGGATGTTGAAAAAAGAGGAAGACTTAGGAGTAATAAAGTGTTACTGTAAGGAATAAATTGGAAAATTGTGATGAAGCTACTGACTGAGGCTATGACTTCAGCTAGTATGACTGTATTTGTTATTCTCAGAGTACCAGAATAAAAAGAGGGTTGTCAGAAGAACTTGGGCCTAGAAAAATTTTGTCATTTTTAGTGGATGACATGAAGCTGAAACCAAGTCCATGAGAAATGACAAATGCTTGAAGGGTGCATACTGCTAAGTTACGAGTAAAACAGCTTTTTTTTTCAGCCAGTGATAGGCTAGGATATCAGGATGGGGATGTCAGGATCTCCTGATAGCTCACAGAAAAAAAAAGCCTTAAAGTTAACAATTGAAATTTGATCTCTTGATTGGACAACAGCAAACTGTAACCTAATGATCTGGTGTGAGTGGGGGAAGCCTGAGTTTCTTCCCAGAATGAGATTTAGCAGGTCATATCTTTCACCTCAGTGGGACCCTGAAAAGAAATTAAAAGGAATCTAAGATGCAAATCACTTTGTTTCCATGACAAAAGTTTTTAATGTAGTCTTGCCTTAGAAATTGACTGGCTCTATTGAGAGGATGAATTCAAACAATGTTTCAGATATCCAGCATATCAGAAAGCAAGGCAGAAGAAGTTAGGTTCTTCCTTCACATTTTTTCTGGTACAGCATGATTCCTGAAAGTTATTGTATTTTCATATTCAGTTTATCTTAAAATCACGTTTCTCCAGTCATGTGAATATGTATTTTTGTCACATAAATTATTTTCTGACAGTGGCCAATAAAGGAAAGCGAGGATGTCCCACCTGCTTCTTGTTAGTCAGGGCAGGGTATGCAGTACAGTGGCAGCCAGAGCTCCAACCAGTGAACTTCCCCCTCTGCTTTGCCATATGATGAAAAGCAGGAAGAGGAATCTACTACCAATAACACCACTAATGTCACTGCTGAAGCATTCACTGCTGCTGCCAGGAGTGCCATGAACCTATTGCCCCCTAACTTCTACACCATGACCATTTCCTAGGCTGTTGCTCTGTGTTGTCCTCACCACAGGATTTGAGGCCTCTGAGGTCCACAGGTGCACTCTACACCACCCAGCACAATATTACTCCTACCTCACCCAGAAAGACAGCTCCTATTGCCCACAGATTCACCACCACACACTGCTGTGAGAAGAACTTTGGGGTTTGAGAATACAGGCAGTATCCCTGTTTATTGCTACCTCTACTGTTCTCTTTTCCAGCTCCATGTGTGCCCCTGCCTTACTGTCCTGGGTTCTCCCTTCCCTCTCCCTTTACTATTGTACATGTTCTGTCTTCCCAAGTTCATCCTTTCTAATTCCCCCCTGAATCTGGATGCAGGCTGCCATATTTCAGTTCCTGGGAAAATTATGGAGCAGGTCCATAATGACAGATGCTATTTGCAAGCACAGGAAAGGTAAGAAGACTTATGGGAAAAGCCAAGGCAAATTTACCAAGAGTAAACCATACTTCACCAACCAGATTGTCTTCTATGATGAAATGACTTGCTCAGTAGATTAAGGCAGACCTGTAGATATAATTTACCTTGATTTTATTAAGTTGTTTGACACTACTTCCTACAACATTCTTGTGGACAAGCTTATGAGATATGGACTGGGGAGACAGGCCACAAAATGGATGAAAAGGTGGCCAGACTGCTGACCTCAAAGGGTTAATGGCTCAAGGTCAAACTGGCATACTGTTATGAGTGGAGTTCCTCATAGGATGATACGAGATTGAATACCTTTACAGATGACGTGTTTAATGGGATTGAATGCACTGTCACTAAGTTTGCAGATGACACCAAACTGTGAGGAGAGGTAGGTACGCTGGAAGGAAGACCCACCATACAGATAGGTTGGAAGACTGGGCCAACAGGAATTGCATGAGATTTAGCAAAGATAAATGTGAAATCCTGGACCTGGATCAGAACAACCCCAAGCAGCAGAACTGGTTGTGGTTTGACTGTAGTCTAGCACTGCTGAAAAGGACCTGAGGGTCCCAGGGGACAGCAAGCTGAATGTGAGTCAGCAGAATGCCCTTACAGCAATAAAGGCAAACCATATCCTGGGCTTCATCAGAGCAAGAGTTTGGCCAGGAGATCAAGGGGTGTGATTATTCCACTGTACTGAGCACTTGTTAGGCTCCTTAGGATTTTATGTCCTGTTTTGGTTCCCCACCCTTCAAAGAGAACCTGATAAAATTGAAAGGGTCCAGGGGAGAGCCACTAAAATCGTTATGCTGTTGGATAACTTGACATACGAGGAAAGACTGAAGTTTTTGGATTTGTTCAGCCTATAGAAGAGAAGGCTCAGGGAAAATCACAGTCTGAAAATAGCTCAAAGTTTCAGTATAAAGAAGATGGGAGCTCTCTCTTCCCAAGGATGTACATGACAACAGGCAATGAGCACAGATGGCTTCAGAGGAAATTCCCGTTGACATAAGAAAAAAAATTATTCACTGTGGGAATAGTTTAACATTGGAATACGTTACCCAGGGAAGTGGTGGACTACTCCTCACTGGAAGTATTCAGGACTTGGCTTGGCAGGGGCCTTAATAATCTAATCTAAGGCCCTGCCTTCAACAGAAGTTAGGAACAAATGTTCTCCAGAATGTCTGTGGGCATTCAGTTTCAATCCAGAATCTGTTCAGTGCAGTAGAGGGTTATGACAAGCTTATCTTGGGCAAGGAGTATGTCAGGTCCACCTATTATTTGGTCAGTTCTATTCTGTTGTCACTGAACTGATAGTGTCACTGTCACTATTGTGTACTCTGCCAGAAGTAATGCAGCTGGTTCTAAGACAGCCAAATTTGTGAAAGCTCCAGTTGAAATAAACTTGCTGTCTTCCTTGTGACACAAGACTCGGATGGCCAATCAGGTAGAGAGGTCTGTTAAGGCACCTGCTCAGAAGGTGTCTTCTGTCTGTTTTAGATGTTTTGGCCGGTTTAGCCTGGTACTTGAGATTGTGTACTGGTGAGCTCCGTCTTGCCTGCCTCTCCATGTGTATCACAATCCTGAACCCAATTCCTCTTTGGCTGCTATCTGAAACAGAGTGAAGTCTAGGGTATCTGAGCAGTTACAGAGGTGGCTAAGATTGCAGTGATTTTTTTTTCCCTTTGGAGATCACTGATCATCATACAGTTACTATTGTCCTGTTTTTCATACTATCTCAGTCTCTGCCTTCCCATGATGCTGGCCAGACTCTAGAAATATGTTGAACTGGGTTGAAGAGTCATGTAGATGAGGTTATGCTAGAGAAGAAATTACATCCAATCTCTCCCCTCTCCTGCACAGGCAGTTCTGCAGACTGCGTGACATCTAGCCAACGGGACTCTAAACCATGCTGCAGAAACATGCTTGCAAACCCTTATTCTGGTTTCCTTGCCACTATATCCCACCCAAAGGCAAAGAGTTCTATCACTATGAACAAGAATGAAGAGGAGCACAGTGAAGAGGAACCTAACCAAGATGTCCATGATCTTAACCTGACAGTAAACGGGTTCATTCATTTGGACTTTTTGCTGAACAAAAGCAGCAAAACCTGACTGGACTTCACTAGACTTGACTCCCTTGGAACTAGTATAGCAATGCTGTCATTGCATCAGTCCTAATAAAATTCTAAAGATCCTGAGCTTCTGCTCAACAAAGTATTTAGGACTTAGCCTGGTTAATCCACAAACTAGATAACCCATTATGGGTAGCTGAAAGCTCATGTTTATTCACAAAGGGCTGACCGTTTTCTAGAAATATTACTAAGATTTTCATCATACACGTATGTCTAGGTTAGTATGGATGAACTGGCAGTAGCTGTTAATGTGAATAGACCTGTAATCTTTACACAGGACTTGTAAGGACTGCTGACCAAGAAGGCTCTTTGGTGTGAACAGGCGGTTGTCTGTGTGACTATAGACCTTCTCTTCCTTGAGCCCAAGTAGAAGGTATGCAAATAAAATCTCTGTGACTGCAACTGAAGGCAAAAAGCCAGATAATTGCCAGAAATGCAGGTGAGAAACCCAGCCAAAGAATCTCAGCCAGAGTGGAGAAAACTGACCTCCAGTCTGGCGTTTTTCTTTCCCGGGCAGCAGAGGAGAATCCTCTATTAATATTCCCAGAGAGGCATAGTCTAAAATGTTAAGTGAGCATTATATATTTATGCATGTCTTTATCTTTGTAAAATATTCTTGATTTTCAGGTTTATTGGTTTTATTATAATGTAAATTATACAATTTTAAAAACATATTATTGTATCACAACAACATCCTCAAATTACATTTTATTTAATATAAGGAAATAACTGTTACATTAAATTATTCCCTCTAAAGCAACCTGTGGTGCAGATCTTCAAACTCTTAATTTTTCTATCCATTGTCACAGATACTAGCCTGAAATAATGATTTGCACAAGAAATGGGAATAAAATCTTCCTTGTATTCTGTATTTGTTTCATGTTTACCAGTAAATTCATGCAAAAAAGTAAAAAAATAAAGCCCAGTTATTAACAGCAACGTATGTTCTTCTGATTTTGCCAGCAAATTGAGACGTTGAGTCTTCATCTGTAAAAGTAAGGCTAAAAGAGAAGCACCACTTCAATTTATGCCTAGACTGGACAGGTACAGTATCTGAATTTTTAGGTTTTTTGGCCATAATAGATACCATGTATAGTGTCGATTCAATGAAAACTTTGCTATCATGAATAATGATCTTATGGAAGGCTAGTCATCCAAAAGTTCATCTAAAAGAAAAACTTTAAAAAGGCATTTGAACTAACAGTGCCTGAGATCACAGCACTAAGTTGCTTTCCAATGAATATTGTGTTAAACTCAAAGCTTCCATGATCTGTGAGATTGACTGAAATTTCCTGAGAGACTGCTTCTCCCTGCATGGTCATAAGCATTTGCACAGCTGCTAAAGGTTTTTGGCAGCTGCCCACAACTGTGGAACCACATCTGGAGTAAATCTAAGTGACCATAAATTTCAGTACCTTCAGAACAAAACAGTGAAACTTACTTCTCTCACCTAGCAGTACCAAAGCCAAAAAAATAAGCCAATCAGTTCCTGCTGTCGGGAGGGAGAAACACAGAGAAGTTTTTGTCTTCTCTTTAGCAGATATGTAAGATGCTTTAATACTCTGATAAAGGGACAGAATATAAACTTAGGTAACTGATCTGGGAAACATGAGCCAAAGCTAAAGGAACTAATTCAATTCCAGGGATTGAGAAAATAAAACCTCGCATGATTTAACTCTTAAAGGCAAAGTTTGGAATTTGAGTCTTCTTTTACAGACCATCTTTATTCACAATAGATAGTATGCTTTCTTAAGGAGAAACCTGTCCCTTAAAAAAAATTACTAAATGATTATCACCTTTTTAACTGCACAGATAAATTAGCTCAGTAAACAATAACACGGTTTTCTGTGCAGTTTGCTGTTGAATAACTCAAAATTTGGGAGATAATTAAAATTTAAACTTCTAAAGGGAATTTAAATCCCTTATCTATGAAATATATAATTTCTTCTATTTCATGAGACTTTTTTGATTAGGTTGACACTACACTATTGTTTGAAATGGGCCTCATAAGGTGAAACTGAGATGTTGAGAATGAGAGGGAATGTATAATTTATAAACTCTACTTAATAAAGCATATGTTAAGTACAGCTCTGTGTGGAAAAGTCCTTTAAGGTTATTTATAGTTTGATTTATTATATTAGAGTTCTTCTTAATAATAGAGTTATCTTACCATTGTAATTGAGCGTATCAGTCAAGATTAGAGAGGACATTTTACATGTCTGAAGGGAGATGGCAAGGTAGAGCTATGAATCTGCAGCAAGTACCAAAGTTAAGAAGACCATCAATACTATTGAACCACAGTGTTTTCTTAACTTAAATTTTCCAAATTGTTTGGGTTTGGAGATATATTTTATGTTTGACCAAATCAGAATTGCCAGTCAGACCTGAGTGATCAGCTACCTGGGTGTTTTAATACGGATTTGAAAACCAAGATATTGAGTCAGCCAAGAGAAGATGACAGAAAGCACCCAGTACACGTGGGCAGCTACACATAGAGAACTGATATCTGAAGAACAATCGCTCTGCATAAATGATCTCTGTGTTGTTCAGAGTGAGGCAAAGAATTATATCATATGACCTGCTGAACTGTAGCAGAACTGTTTCAGCCAGGCCCTGAGACAGCCTTTCTTAGCTCCTAACAAACCTAGGTTACTGCAGATGGTATGCTTCAGTATCTATTTCTTTGTCAAAGGTTTGGATCCCTACATAGAGGTACCAAGCTCCTCCCTATCTCAGCTTCCGCAGGAACTATTTCAGAGTTAGGAAGCTGAGGCACAAAGAACTCAAAATCCAGATTTTCAAAGGTATATAGTCACTTAACTCTCATTTAATCCATAGAAGTCAGACTTTAATGTCTTCATATGTTTATCTATGTAATTATCACAAATTTATATGTAAAGTCTGGCAGATCAAACTTCATGTTGGTATTTGAGGCTTGTACTCTGCCATGATGAAATATTTGCTCACAAGGAAAATCCATAAAATATTAGGGTCAGAAAAAAATTAAGGAGGGGTGGAGTAGAAAGAAAAGGGATAGGTAAACTCGTAGTTGAAGAAAGAGACAAACAGAGCATATATGTTTCTTGCTTCACTGTTTCCTCTGGAGCAATACAATCAGCTTTAAAAGTATTGTAATGAAAAGAATGAGAAGGAAGTGAGGTGATGAGATGTGAAAAGTAGTCTACAACATTGTTCAGATTTTAGACAACACAGGAGAAGAGTTAAAGTTTCCAGGAAATCCACTGAAGGTTTTCCTCTTCTGGTTCTTTTGCTTTGAAATAAAGATCAGATAATGTCATTTTAGAAGGTAGTGCAATGCTATAAAAACAGGAAAATCAAAGAATGAATATAATTTTTGACAGATTGCATAGGAAAAAAGAGGGTTTTTTCTTGTTTTGGGGGGTTGCGGTTGTTTGGTATAGTTTTTTTTTCACAGTTTACTTATGAAATTAATGATTTTCAAGCAGGAATAACTACAGGGAATGCTGGGGGTGGTCTTCATTGGTTTGTCAATTGCACAGGAAAATTCCATTTATATGAAACTTTTATTAGTCAGAATTATTTTTCTTCTGCATTGTTTTGAGCTAGTTAAGTATATATAGTATTAATGCAATAGAATCTCAAACCAAAACTCCCTTTCTCAAATTGTTTCAGTAAGGTCAGCTATATGAATGATGCAGATGATCATAGAACAGAGTGTTCCAATTATGTGCAGTAAAGTGACTCTTAAGCCTTTTAGCAAAGCATAGCAGGATCTACAATTAACAGAAATAACTAGGTTTTTTTAGTTACATATGTCTTTGTGGCAAAAGAATGATGCCCATAAAGCTGAGGAAATCATATGAGGAGCTTCAAAGAGGGACAGTGGAAACTAGAATTGTAACTGGAGTGAAAATCCTTTGCCATCCTGCACTTCTGCTCTCATATCTAAATTTGCCACTGCTTATGCCACTGATGGCATGAGAGACCCTTCGCTTGAGACCCTTTGCTTTTTTTATTGATCCCCAACCAAAATCTTCCATAGGAAAATAAATAATATTATAGCTTTGTGGTGTATGGAGACATCAAACTTTACCAAGAGGAAGGTAGTTTGGCAAAGGCACATGGAGCAGACACATAGCATAAAACCTCAACAGCATTAGCAAGAACCTAAATTCTGATGGGCTAGGATTCATGATGCAATCAGGAGAAACTACCACTAGCGACTTCTTCTCCACAAGACAGTTTCCTCTTCATGTATGATTCAGTCCTTTTACTACCTCTGTTCTCATGTTTATGTTTTGTTTCATCAGTCCACATAAATAACAAATTCCTTGCTGATTTGAGTGTAATGAGTTACATAACTTCTTCCGTGTTGTCTTCGTGAAAGAAGTGTGCTCCTTGGCTTGATCTAAAAAACCAACAATCCTTACCATCTGTACCTCTTCAGAATCCTACCTCTTTAAGTTATCAGATTTGTTAGTGAATGTGTGTGAGGCATTTGGGGTTAGCGCATATTTACAATTTACCCAGGGTTGTTAATCATACACCTCCTTCATTACCCTCCTCCATATTGGGGTGGTGTTTATTTCCTCTGACTAGACCTCAGTCCTGCTACTGGAATTAGTGATGAATGGATATTTATGGAGAAGACTTCAAGATGTGTGAAAGATACTACATCCTTCTGGACTAGCACCTAGTAAAACAAAATTAGTTAAAGACGTATTTTGTATAACATGTCCTTAAGATTTCTTTGCCTTAAAGGCTGGATTGTGCTTTCTCCTCACAAGGTAACAGGCTTAACTGAAATGAAACATTGTATTCTGCTACACAGAGGACTTGAGCATCTGTCATTTGCTGTGGAACAGCAGTTCTTTTTTTTAATTTAATTTAATTTTTGTCAAAAAACTGTGGATGCAGAAAAGCTGCACATAGGGTTTATTTTGACCAGTAGGTTTGTTAACTACAGGCTACTTTAAGGACTATATTTTACTAATACCTGAAATTCTTTAACCAAAGATATTATTCTTTGCTATTGTGCATGGAATCTATATATGGTCCTGCCTCACCTCTTTTTCTCACAAATATCAGTATTTTTTAGTTTTAACATTCTTACGATCTTTACTTCCTTTAATGTTGGCTTGCCTAGATACACCTGCATCTTCAATGTGGTATACATGGATACACAGATACATATATATACAATCACTCCATTATGTTCCTGTCTAGATCTTACCCCCACCTCATAAAAGTCAGATATCAAGCTCCAGACCACTACCTACAGTTAAAGCTCTCAGATAATTTTGGCAATATTAATACTGTTATCTAAATAATGTTGAATAACAGTAATTGCACACAACATTCAGAAAATTTTAGTTTTGCAACCCATCCAATAACCATTCCCAGTATTTTGAAATTAATTCAATAGGTGAAAATATTCAATAAGTATCAGAAGTGAATAAAAAAAAATCTATGGGCTATATGCAGTATCTGTTATTGTTATTACTTTCTCAAATCACAAAGGGAATCAATACATGTGTTTGATGCTTTCTTTATCACTAATAAAGATCTGCTGTAGTAGTCCTGGTACTCCTATCCAACACTATTTTGTATTCTGGTAAATTATATGTTGTCTACTTAACCTGTCCCTCAGTTTTAATTGAATGAAACATCAAACTGCATGTAATACTCCTGTAAGCAGTTAAGCATTACAATTCTTCCACACAAGTACTGAAATACTTTCAGGGAAATGCTTGCAAATTCTTGTGAAAAAAAGTTTCATGTAAGATGTTATCTGATAAACTAGTCACTTTTTGATTATATTTTAACTCCAGGTTATGGTAGCACTCATTCTTTTGCTCTCTGCAATTTACTGAGTCCCTTTAACAACACTGCTACTACTTAATACTGAATGCATTATTTAAATGAACTATTTGGGAAGTGAGTTATGACTTCCCAGGTCTTATCTAAATCTTATTGAAATTGAAAAGCTATGGATAAAACACATATGAAAAAGATTTGCAGAAGTGAATGTCAAATTTTTCATTTTTATTCTTCAGGCTGGCACAAATTAATTTCATTAGAAAGGGTTTTTTTAGGTTTTCTGAAAAATACATTCCATAACAGTTTTTAATTGTAGGCAAAGAATTTAAATTGTATGTTCCTATAAATGTCTAGAGGTAGAATGAAAAAAGAAAATAAAATGGTTTTTTTACTTCATTCTGTAGAAATGTATTTTCAACGTGTATCTGTTTAGATGAGTCTTTTGAAATAGAACAGAAGGTTCATTTACTGTGCTTCATGTATGTTATGGCATCAGTTTTTCATAGTTCCATGCAGTTTCCATTAAAATGAATGGATAGTTGATTCTTACCAGAAAATTTAGA
The DNA here is from genome assembly GCA_008921705.1 of Burhinus oedicnemus. Classification (NCBI taxonomy): domain Eukaryota; kingdom Metazoa; phylum Chordata; class Aves; order Charadriiformes; family Burhinidae; genus Burhinus; species Burhinus oedicnemus. The sequence continues at coordinate 1,201,523 of VFFE01009149.1, read as the reverse complement.
CATGCTGGACAGATTTAGCTGAACATATTCATCATCTGGCTGTGAAGTGGTTAGTTGTATTTTTATTTAGTGTAGGTGTAATTAAGCTTCAAAGTTAACGCTTTAAAGTTAACACCTCATTAAAATCAGTGGACAATATTTACACTTCTCCTAATTTTGCACTATTTTGGGTTGCTGACTGAATGAGTGATATACGTTGAGGAGTCTATTTTTAAATACGAAGAGCTAGAAATAGAAAATCACACCTGGAAGTCAATGAGCAAATTCTTGACATCCACCCTTGGTCAGACTTTATTCATACTCATGGCAATGTGACTTACATTATTGACAATAGATGCATTTATCCAATAAACATCAAAGATTTTAGGTTTGGGGTTTCTTTTCCTGCAGCGAAGTGGAACACATTTTCAAAATGCAGTGGGGAAGGAAGAAGAGAAAAGATTTTAATATGAAGTCATCTGCGACCGTAGCAAGTCTTGGAGTCTAAACACCAGACTTTCCTTTGGACTTTTTTAACTTAAAGTGTTTGACTAGTAGCTTTTGGATAAGCATGAAAAATAATAATCATCTTCTAACAAAAATAATATGTTGCTACATGAGATTATTTGGAGACTATCACTACCACTTCCAAATGAACGTGTATTTCTCTCATGTAACTCAAGAAGTAACTGTTGTCATAGAGCAGTGGAGCACCATTATCTTGATCAACTATTTGTTTGGTGGGTTTTTTTTTTTCCCTATAGATGTTTGAAGAAAGGTTTCATTCCTGAGATTACAAAATGGTCGTAATTTTGACATCTGGAATTATCGTGATGGTGCTGTTATAAAGTTTGTATGCTAAGACATTGGAAGAAAAGAGATCTGAAAGAAAATATAAATTGCCAGAAATGTTGTCCACCATAGTATTATGAAATAAAACTTAAGTTAAAGCAAAGAGGTTAAAACAAACCCAGGAAGTATGGTAACTTAATACATGATAAATTCCATTATATAATAGTTGGTCAGCATTGTGCCAGTATCTGTTTATAGGGTGAAAATTGAGGAACTTGGAGATACTGGAATGACAAGAAACACATAAAGGAACCGCAGAAAACGGGAGATTCCAAAAGCTTAATAACACTACTGGAAAAATGCCAGAGATGGATTTATAAACCTTCTATCTACAGGCTGAAGGAATTATTCCAAGGAGCCTTAGGTAGCAATGTATGTATTGGATCATATTTAACTATGTGATTTTCTTGTGGGTAAATGTTTTCATGAGCTCTATTATAATGTTTTACAAGTAAAGTAAATGTATGAGGGCAGTATAATTTATTTTCTAATGAGGGATCAAGTAGTTTATTTCTATTGTACATGTTATTACAGTGACTGTAACATGCTGTGGGAGAGCTGCATGATGAGCACTCACATCTTGCTAACACATCTCAGATGATAAACAGATGGAGACTATGGAGACATTCCATGTTAGGACATGCAGGACAAATTATTTCACAAACATAATTAGCATAAATTACTATTTAAAAGCTTTGGGTTTTTTTTTAATAGCCTCCTCCTCTGCCCCTTAACAGCCATGACCTTGGCAGCTTGAGTCTTCAAGAGCAGCTAGGATTATGATGGGTGGATGAAGCTCGAAAGGGTTAGAAGTTTAGTTTGGAGAAGTACCAAGAAGTTTGGATACTAATCTCAGATTTATCCAAACTAATCCTTGGAGGTCTTTCTCCTTCCTCTTCCACATTTTTCCTCCTCCTCCCCCCAAGACTGACTATGTCTTTTTTCAGGTTTCATGCTTGCACTGACACAGTCCTTTCAGTCCTCTTGGAAATTTCACATCTGGTATTGCTTTATGCTTCCTGTTATTTTAAAATCACATATAGTGGGATCTCCCTGAGTCAGGGATTTCTCATGAAGGTTTAGCTACTTGTCCTAGTGAAGTCTCAAGAATGGTGAGATTTGAAATGGCAATGAGTGAAACAGAACTGTCAGAGTCATTAACTGAATTTGATATAAATTTTCTGTACAATTTAGGGCCAAAAAAAGGGACCATGAGACCTCCAGTCTGATCCCCTGTTTAAATAAGCAACAGATTTTTAGCTCCTTATTGCTGCATTGAACACAATAATTTGAGTTTGACAGAAGTATATTTTCCAGGAAAGCATCCTATCTTCATCTAAATACAGCAAGAGGTGAAGCTACTTCCCTCATCCTCACTGATAACTATTCATACTTTTTTTAATTTGAGTTTGTCTTTGTTCAGCCTCTAAACATTTATCCTTAGCCTTTCTTTACCAGATTACAGATCTTTTAGGAGCCTAGTCTCTCTCCCCATGAAGGCATTTCCATGCAGTTATAAAGTATTGCTGTTTTTTTTTTTTTTTTTTTTTTTTTTTTGTGATCCAAGCAAACAGTTATTTAAGTCTCTCATGCTTAAACTTTTTCTCCAGACCTTGAATCATTTTCATCTGCACTCTTTCAAAGTTTTCAGTAATCTTTTGAAAATGCAGACTGGAACAACAAAAATAAAATTGCCTCTAATCCTACTTAGTATTCTCCCTTTACATATCAACAGATCAGACTGCCTCTTTTTGCCATGACATTTAACTGGGGGCTTATATTGAATTACTTGTCAACGGTGGTTTATGAGGACAGTTTATGATACTCTAGAAATGGGACCTGAACTTGGTGAAGTCTCGAGATGGAACTGTATTCACCTTTCTCCTTCCCCTAACAACAGAAAACTCATAACAATGAATGTAAATAAAAGGGTCAAAATCCAGTCCATTCTTAGAAGAAAGTCAGGAGAGTCAGGACAAAAGAGAAGCAAACTTTTCTTCTCTTTTGCTCTCACATAAAAATGTATATGCCCATCTTTAACAGGACATACACATGACATACTGTATGCACCAAACTGGAATGAACAACTTTAACTTTTCTAATGTCTGGCCTAACTAGAGCTCCCCACTCCCCCAAAAACATAGCTGTGACTTTGGCTGTATTAAAACCTACATTATTTGAACGGATTCAGTCATCAAGTGATACAGATCACTTCCCATGACTGCCTGTCTTCAGTATTTACCACTGTGCCAATCTTTGTGTCATCCCATAAATTTTATCAGCTCTGATTTTATCTTTGCTTCTCAGACAATTGATAAATATTGAAGGGTGTCAAGCCTAATATGAACTCCTACTGCAAGTCTTAGAAGCAGCCTCAGTTGATTAGGATTCCCCACTGCCTACTACTTACCAAAATGTCAGCCTATTCTAAACCCATTTAACTTCAATCTACCTTGATGAAAGTGTACTGGGTTAAGTAACATTGTTAGGAGGCAAACATTAAGAGAATGTATTCAGATAATTTTTGGATACATTTAGTGTTCAGGAAAGTGAAGGGTTAATTGTTTGGCTGAAAACATATGGAAAGTGTCATGGGCTGGATATTCTTCTGGGTTTGTCTTGGTCTGAGACAACACTCTTAGGCTCGCCGTGAACCAGCGTCACCAACGTCTCATGGAGACATAACATCAAATATCATAGGTCACAATACATACCTTCAGCCTCTATAAAGTAGAACAAATCACTGTTTCAACTCTCATAGTTGACCTAGGATAGAACATATGTTCTGCTTTTTATTCATAAAGATAACATTTTTATTAACCAAATGTTCTCACAGCATCTCATCTAAACAAGTCACACTAAATGCAAATATTCTCTTTTTTTCAGATGAGGTACCTAAAAGAATTATGTAATAAAAGGGAGAAACTCAAAATTCTGGGACTGACTATTTGATTAATTACCTGCCCATGGTTTCCAGGTAAAGATGATATATTGAGTAATAAATATCACTACATTATGCATAAGCTTATTCCTGAAAATTCTTAAGGAAAAAAAACCCATAAAAAGTAAGATATGCCAATAACCAAATAATTTGTTTTCAAATTTCTGTGAGTGTTTTTGGTTTTGTTTTTGGTTTTTTTAATGCTGTTTATTTATAGATTTGGTATTATCTTAACTTTTATTCCAAAGGATGGCTTTATTGATCCAAAATCATTTTGACATATTAAAAGTTCATATAAGCCTTATCAAAATGATATTGCCTGTTAGATGAAACCTGATGCTCTATGCAACAAGGTTTTGAGGAAAGTGCAGAATAATTTTTCCAACTGGGGATTTGGTAGCCACAAAGTGATTTGGACTTTGGCCAGAATATTATAGTTAATAGCCCTTCCTTTGTGAAAAGTGTCGTGGGATTTTTAATGACAAGCCAGTCAAGAAGGGCTGAATTTTACATCTCTTCCAAAGACAGTTTTATGAAATTGGTAAAAGGTTTTATTTACTTTTACTGAAAGATTTTGTACAAACATGGTTCACTGGCACCTCTAAATTATATATAATATTTTTAGAAAAATAAACAACTAATGATCTTTCTATTTCTTTCTTATGTCTGCCTATGAATTCATAAAAATGTAGATATTTATTTAGTATGTTGATTACAAGTATATATTAGTAACAACCTTGTGCAATAATAGACCTGTATACCTATCTATGACAAAATAGGCACAGGGAAATTCACCTTTGAAAAAAATGGGTTTGTGCTTTTTTAATATGTGTAAAAATATTTTATTTTTAATGCTATTTAGATAACTAAAATGAATATTAGATTCATATGCTACAGCTTACGAGCTCATGTGACAGATGAATATTTTTGTTTTGTCTATGGAGCTGCTGTAGATAACAAGTTATGCTTGTCACTACATAACTGCTCGTGGCCTCCACTAGGGAGTAAAGCTATTCCTTTATCCCTGAAATACTCTAAGCAACATCAGTTTTCTCAGTTGTTGCAAAAGGGATCCATATTTAGTCCTTTATGTTTCATTGCCATTCCCCCATCTTTGTAGATTGTCCATAGACTTCCTTCAGGCTATGAATATGATAGGAAGTAAAATGTTACTCTTTTTAGTTTCTCTGTTTTGCGGTATCCTTTGGTTTAGGGAGAAGTTTTGGTTTTATACATGCTCCCTGCCACTTGAAGGCACTACCTTCTGTTCTTCTTTTCTGTGTAGTTTCTCTTCCTCCCTCTCCTGGTTTGTTCCACTTCCCTAGGTGGGGAGCAAAAGTGGAAAAAGCAGGGGTTTCCACTCAGTTGTAAGACAGGATGCACTCTGTACACTGAGCAGAGAGATTTCCAACCACGACTACACAGGGCCATCTTTAGAGCTTCAGGTGCCCCAAGCAAGACTAGGTAATCGTGCCCTGGGATGAGGTCAGAGTTGGTTTAACAGAGGGTTTCAGAACCAAAACCGAAAGCTTTTGTATCTCAGTTCAGAGGAAAGACAACCATTAGAAGTACATCTCAGTGTCACATTGTTAGGCAGAGATGTTATTAACATCACTGACGTACATGTGTAGTAAGCCAGAGGCACAAAAATGCTTCCATGTGGTTAAAATGTACACACTTGGGCAATGCCAGTGGACATTTTACATTTAAGGGGACAGAAGTGACTTTCTGTGGTAGACAAGTGAGCTCAAAGAATACTTGCCCCTATCAGTGCCCCTTCCACTTTGGTATCCCATGTGGACACTTGTTTAGAGTTCCCCTAAGGCTGACCCTGCAGCTAGAGTGTGTACAGAACAAGATTGCCTACTGTATGAGAAGGAGGAGCAGAGGGTTCAGGCCCCTAATCAGCGATGACATTTCTGTTTCCTGACACTGCAGAACGAGGAACAAGGGGTCATTCCACGTAGGAAACTCAAATGCAAACCTGCCGATTAAGGGAAACATAGTTAGAAGGAATGCCACAAGCAAAGACGTACAAACACGCAGGAAGAACAAAGACATTTTTAAAGGTAAGTGAAGAAAATAGTCAAGAACTGATGCTCTAGGGAAGATTAAAAAAAACAAAAACAAAAACAAAAAACCACAAACAAGCAAAAAAAACCCCCACAAAACCCAAAAATGCCCCCCCCCCAAAAAAAACACCAAAAGCAAAGCATCTCTGCATACACTGAGAAAGTAGTTCCAAAATGTATCAAATACCCTAAAAGAAAGTAAGAAAACGAAGCTGCTGGGTATTAGGTTGAACAAACCAGAGTCTGTTATAGATGATGGAGAATAAAGGATGTAAATTTTCCTGAGAATTCACTCTCCAATGTTATGCTTGTAAGGCTAGAAAAACAGCCTGAGAAAGATGAGGTCTTTACCCTGATACCTTAAAATGAATTGAAACTGTGAAAAATTTTAGAACATTTATAAACATATTCAAATACACACCTGAAGAATTAAAAAATGGGGGAGAAGGGATAAAGCTTTCTTTTTTTTTTCTCTTTTTTTTTGCTTTAGCTGGTAATCTCTTAATCTCTCCTTTTCCCTCCCTGGACTATTTCAATATACTGGTACAAGTTGTTTCTTATTGTGAATATAATCAAAATCAGAAGAAACATTTGGTCAATTCACTTATTTAAACGATTCTTAATGCTTGATAATGGGACAAAGACTATGTAAAACACAACTTCAATTAGAAAATACTAAACACTCACCAGCTGTGGAAATAATTACAAACCTGATTTTATGCCTTAGACTTAGTCATCCCATTTGTAATTGTATTTAAATTTTAATAATGTTATTTTTAAATTTAAAAAGTGAATTTTTTTTTGCTTTAAAGATATTTTCTACTAGCTTCTTTTAAAAAAGTCATGAAAATAATAACTTAAAATTTAAAAAGCATCAGATTCCCAGTGTTTTAACACCAAAAAACCATCTATACATATATGAAATATATACTTGAAAGGTTTGGTGGAATTGACTGAAAATAGAAAATGTGAATTTTTAGGAATTTGAAATATAAGTTTAATAGGTTTCAATGGTTAAGTTTGTAATGCTGTTCTGTATCCTGCATTCAGAGATGTCCTAAAACTCTTTTGATTTTAAAGTCTGCCAGGCATACACTGGTGGCAGAATGCAGTCCCACAAGATCAGCAGTAATGTATTACTTGAGTCTTCTTTTTCCCAGTAGGAAGCCTCCATGAATAAGGCTTGATACCTCTGCAAGCAGAAGATCCAACACTAGACTGGGGAACTATAACCACATTATAATACACCTCTCGGAGACTAAATAGCAAAAAAATAAATCTTTCATCACAAATAGATAGGAGATGTTATCAATTCCTCCCATTTATTTCTTGCAGCTGTGTAGAATGCCAATGGCCTTGAGGGGAATTTGCTGGGCTGTTTAAAGAGATACTGAAGGAATGAAAACTGTTACAGTGGAGCCACCGAGTCCCTTTCCCTTCTAGGATACCCAGTTATGAGCAGACAACAGAGCTGATTCCACAGATGTGAACAAGGTATGGCCAACTATTTGAACCTATATCAAGTGTATAGGATTTGGGCTCTTTGCCTGAGCCCAATCAAGTGCATAATTCAAGTATTTTACTTAATAACAACTACTGATACCTCTAGACAATAATGTCACTCTCCTACTATCTTACATGACTAGTATTAATTTTTGTTGCTAGAGGAGTTGGAGATGTCTCAGCTAAGCAGAACTCTACAGTAAAAAATCAAGAAGATATTTTTCCTCTCATTCATATCCCTTCCCAGATGTTACACTTTTGTCTCTACCCCTGTGTCAGGACTCCTCTATTGAGGGCAGATCAGCTGGAAGAACTCCCAGCTATTGTCCTCCTGACAGCAGACTTACTGAGAAATTGTTGCCTCTTCTTTCTAGTTAGAGTACATATGCATAATGGCATTACAAAAGCTAAAGATTTAATTAAATGACATTTTCTTAAAATCTCTATTCATTGCTATGGAGATAATGAAGCTCTTCCTATTTGTATTGGCCTGAATTTATGTTCCACAATTTACTCCTGCTTTTTGTGTAGACTTTTTTCCTGATTAATGATTGAATATATGAAATTTATTATGTTATAGTCAACAATTACAGGAAATCATTTGGTTTTACTTTTAAAGTGAACAATTTCATAAAATGTTAAAACATACTGTGTCTCCTAATACAGAACCAAGAGAGGCACACAGAAATTAGCTAAAATTAAAAAAAAAAAGGAAAATTTAGGTTGTGTTTTCAATGTTGCAATACTTGAAGCATCTCTGTATGCCTAAGGGGATATATATAACTTTAGATGAGAGCAAAAAAGATTAAATGTTTGTAATTTAAGTTTAAGTTGTACATTTAGGCTCGTATTAATTTCTTAGAGAGGTTTGAGAGGAAAATACCAGCGAGAGAGGAAATAAAATCATTCAAAGACAAGAAATCTTAAAATGTTCTGTTTCTTCGATTGTTCATTAACAGAAACAACTTGCACCTCTAGGGTCCTTTTCATGTAAATGCTTGTCTCAAAAAGCCAAGTCTTTAATTACACATCAGCAGTGGAGACAGCATACCGGAAACAAATGCGGTAGGCCTTGTAAACCAGCAAAAACCTTGTCTCAGGCAAAACATTTGTGAGTCAGAGAACTGTGTGCAATTTATTGCCAATAAAAGCAAACTTTTGATCACTGACTTGGGTATTGGGGAAAACAAGAATACAAACAATGAGTCAAACTCATATATTCTCCCCTTCTCCAGTGTTAATTTGCCTTATATTCACCAAGGGTTACACATAGTTGATGAAAACTCCTCTGGTGAGGAGACGAGAGGAGATTGAGGCAGCTGCAGTCCTTCAGGGATGTCCCTGCCCCAGCATGGGTGGCCCACGGCTGCAGTCCTTCAAGGTGTCTTTGCCCTGGTTGCCTGTGGCCCAGTCCCTCAGGGGTGTATGTATGCAACCCTCATCCCCACCTCACTACTAAATGCATCTGCTAATGGACCCCATGGGCTCCTCCAACTGCCCAAAGTTCTGGGGCACACTGGGGTGCTCGTGCTGGTGCCAGAGCCATTGGGAAACAGCTGTGGCTGGCACAAGGTGGTCCATGGACTCCTCCCATGCCTGTTGCTCCTGCAGCCCCCTGTGGCGCAGACATTGTAAATTCACAGCCATTATGAACCAGCGCAGCATAAAAGGTATCAGTACCCATTCTGGTGTAAGGTAGTGAGATACCACTGTTTCCAGTAACACTCTTGTTAATTTTTGTCCGTATATGGCACAGAATCAGTCTAAACTTCATGTTTTAACAAGGAAATTCCAAACATAAATCCTCATTACATTTACAGAAGCATTTAAAAAAATGTGAAATGTATCCTGCACCCTCTGCTCTCATGAGTAGTTCAGTTGACATCTATGGTGCCACGTTAGGATTACACTATGCTTTAAAATGAAACTGGAGAGTATTTTATCTTCATCTCTAAAGCCTTCTTTGACTTAGAAAAGCCTGGATTTCATGTTATATTTACAAGCAACCAAAAAAAGCTAAGCATCATTTGTATCAAGCAGTTTTATTTACACATACATTTATTATTGATACATACATTTACAGAACTGAGAGTAGACTAGGAAGCATATAATAAGTTTCCAAAAAAAGAATATATAGAGTGCTTGTATACAAGTTTACATTTAGGCTTAAATGTCTATTGTACATCCTGAATTTTAATCCACTCATAGTTATATGAAATACTTTTCTGATATTTCAGAATAACTGTAAGTTGAGTCATATTTTTGTCTGGAAGCCATTTATATTTTTGTATGTAATCAACACATCACATAAAGGTAGACTATATTCAAGTAGCTGAACACTTCCAGATATTTCTGTTATGAAAGTTGTTCCAGTGTTTGGCTACTTGATATATTTATAATTTATTCCATAGATAGCTACTGTGATGAGATTTTCTATGTTGTGTGTCACTGGAGCTTGTGACAGTGTTCTGGGAGAACATCGCTACACACTTACTGTGGTGACCAACTGCTGTTGGTCACTGCTGGAGATAGGAGGATGAGCTGGGTGGGTCTTTGGTTCAACCTCTTACGAACACTCTTAGGATTACTGCTGCTTTGCACTCACTTGCCCAAACAGATTAAGATGCTGCAAAGAAGAGAGAATCAAAGATGTCAGGCATCATTGTAAGGAAGAGAAGTTATCGTACACCCACCATTTTCTCCATCCTTCTTCCAGCTCTTCAGATGGACATATCACTTCCACCCACCTGGAAAACTACAAACTCCCCATACATCTCTGAGGTATGAACGTGGAAATTTAAGTGAGTTCAAAGCAGTAAGGTCAAGCTTTTTGGGCTATAAGTTGAAAGGAAAAGATTACAGTTCCTGATCAAGGCTTTTTTTACTGCTCAGCTTTTGGAGAAAACAAACTGAATGATGCTTAAGAATCAAAAAGGAAAGAGTCCTTGATTTCCCCCCTCAAAGACATAAAGAGTAAATGAGAATAAAATGCAAGAAAATTAAAAATTACTTCTGTTGCAAATAATAACAATGCCATGGATTTTTTTTTCTGATCTAATTTGTTAATTTTGTTTCAATGAATTTTACATTTAGTAAGTAAATTTTGTTGTTCTAGCAGCAAGACCAATACATGAATAGTATGATAGTTATTTATTGCAGTAATCTGAAGTCTCTGATGAAAAGGGTACAGAAGAATAAACCAAAAATTAAAATCTAAACTAAAATTCAGTGAAACCAAAGCAATGACTCCAGATTTACATTTCTTTAGGAACAGAATCAGATATTCTTCTCTTCTTTGTATAAATAATTTTTAATTAACTCAAGTTCATCAGTTAAAATGTAATGAATAAATTAAATTATTACTTTTCATCACATAACTTACAGAAAAGAACTTTCCATAGATAGCTGGTTCCATGAAACTGAAAAAATATTTGTAAAATCAGTAAATGAAAACTTATATAATCTGTCAACATTTGTTAAGAGTTTTCACAACTACTATTTTACTTCAGTACCTCAATAATAAAAAGTTCCTGGAATTTTCTCCTTGCTTCCAGAATGGCTTAGAGGCTTTCCATTCTGTTCGCCTTCTAGCCTGTTTTCTTCCAGCTACTCTTTTTTTATTATATCTGCTCTGATATAACTGCTTCTGGAAATTATCCAGTCTGTTCAGATTCATTTTATAACTTATGGAAGCAATGAGTTTGATCTACTTTGTCTTAGAAGGACATCTAACAGATTTTTTCTTTTATGTCCAGTATGTAAGTACATATGGATTTATTGTGGCAGTACCTTTGGTTACCTCTTGAAGAACTCATTTTTATTCAGTCATCCATGAAGTATAGTGACTAGCTTGAATGATAAGTTCACTTTCACAAACTCTATCCAAGCTATGTTTAGCAAATGAATGGAAAACAAACAAAAGAGGATATTTCATATATTTTTCATATATATAGCAGAACTAAAAAAAACCCCAAACCCAAACACAAAAAAACCCCACTAAGCAAATAAAACCCCAAAACCAAAAAACAAAACCCAAATGAAAAACCAAAAAATCCCCGTACCTAATATCACTGAATTTCTGCATAGAATCATCTAGTTCTTCTCCTGTAGGCAACACTTATGTTTTCTTTCCTGGAGGTTTTACTTTTAGTATTTTTAAGAATTGTGAGACAGGTTTACAGCTCTCCTTTTTTTTTTTATTTAGACTCTTATTTTTCATATCCCATTACACTTAATGAGATTGGAAACCTGCATTTGAGTCTAGGAGCTATGAAACTGGCTCAGCATATTGCATGCAACGCAAATAACTGGAAATCAAGTGGTGAGAGCAGGAGACACATTAATTATTCATAGAACTAAATGTATTGAAGAGCCCACATTACAGCTCACAAAGGAGTATCTCTGAGTCCAGTGAGGGGAGGAGTAACTGCCTTCAAATCCAGTTAAAGTGCACCTGACACACAAGAGGATGGTTCTCAAAGTGACCGTGAGAATTTTCAATAAAAGCTAGGGTTTTTAAAGAAGTTTCTGCTGCCCAAATCCCAGTGAAAGTCAGTGAGATATGGGAATTTAATTCCCTTCTTCAAATCATAGCTCAAACAAGTGGAAAGATCTGACCTACATTGTATTTTGAATTTCTGCCTATCTACCCTTGTTAAGAATTTTATAACATTTACCACTATATCTACACGTGTTGTGACAGAAACTTCATCAAACTAAAAGGAAATCCAAAACTTTTGGGAAAGTGCTAGTATATTTACTATGAATGGACACAAAGAAAAGGTCTTCCTATGTAACACGAGTCATTTTTATCATCGCATCAGTGAAACCCGGGATGAGCTTATGTATATGGATTGCAGTTTTCATCTGTATTTTCCTTCTATATTTTCTAAATATTCATCCATAGTTCTCAGTCTTTTTCACCAGTTTTCACTTCACTAAAAAGTTTCCAAATGGTGCAAAGTGGATTAAAGATTTCTGACATCAGGTCTTTAGTTACTCTTAGAAGCAGGCTAGAGATCTGTGGACCACATGTTACTCTAAATAAAAGAAAATATGAGTAAGTTCACTGCAACAGTGTTGCATAAATAATCACTACTGATATTTTCGTTGCTAAGAGTCTTCTAGATGACGGATATTTCATGGTTTCTGCACATTTTACTGCTTAATATTGTTTTACAGAAAATAGTACTGATCTATCTAAAATTTCTACTTTCCTGAAAGTGTCTAAAAATGACTATTGTATTCTTAGTCTCAGTCTATGTCCCAAGGTATATTATTAGCTACTGCTTGTAGACATGATGTTGCTGCTTGGATAAGCAAAGCCTTTTCAGTATGCATTAACACAAATATATAATAGAATTATAAAGTTAGTTGATACTTCATATGGATTCACTGAACATTACCAACCTTACAGAGATTATAAACATTCAGTACTGCTGTGTTTTGGGTGCCTTCTTTTTCTGAATTGGCAGGAACTTCCCATAATTTTCTATCAGTGAAAAATAATATGAAGAATAAAGCTTTTTTTTTTTTTTTAATTTCCTATTTTTGGCTGCAGAAGTGTTTAACAGTCTAGAAATTGCCAAAAAAATGCAGTTTGATTCATTTACTTATGATTTTTCAGATGAAAGTGAAGACTTAACTGCTGCAAGGAAAAACTACATAGTTTAAACCAAATCAAATTGAAGTGACTTACTAATTTATTAACAACATATATTTAACTAGGAATCAGTGAACTACGTATTCGGAGTCAATATTGGTAAAAAAACGGGTAAACCACATTGCTAGACACTTAGAAAAAGTTAATAAAAACATGAAGAGTTCCAAACACCTTTCTATAACTAATCTGAAGAAGTTCTAATTGTGCATGCCCTCATGCACACACATACACACGCGCACACACACACACATAGGTGCGTGCACTCCCCTGTAGGTCTTGGAGGGTGCAAACTCTCCCCATCTGAGCATGAGGGCACCCTGCCTGCACAACCCTGCTGTGAGAGACCCCAGCCCTGTGCCCCAGGCTGGTGCCATCCCTTGTTACCCCAGAGGTGACAGCCCCCCGGATGAGACCCTCATGCACCTGGGGTGCAGGTCCTCAGGGTGCACCTACGCTAACTGTGGGCGAGATGCACTTGGCTGCTGGCAGCACCCGTGGTGGGGGCATGGAACCACTTCTGGAAGGATCTTGACTGCTGCTGTCCCCTCCACTATCTCTCTCCACTGTCACAAATTTTCATGCTTATTTTATACTTCCTTTCAGGTTGAGTCCTTCTTTGTCTCCAACATCTCTTTGAAATACCCTGGCTGTTGTTTCATCTGTCTGACACTCATGTTTCTCTGTAACATGAGCAGTTTTGAGCAAATACACCCCTGACAATCCACGTACACCCCCATCTTAATGTCAACAAATGTTGATAACCAGGTTGTTTGCCAAAGGTGGGCCATAAAAGCAAACCCATACATACAAAACACATTTTTAACTAGTAGTATATGATCCTGGACAATGGTTTTCCTGGTCTATAGTTCAGCCGTTGCCCCAAATACCTGTGCTATGTTAATCTGATATACAAGAAACTGCACATAGTAATATTCTGGAGCAACATTAGCACATGTATTAACAAAATAACTCTAAGCATTGTATTTGATACAATGTATTTGATACAGTGTAGAGTGCATTTTTTTTGCATGAGTTGTTTTAAAAGGAAATTCTTCTTTTTCTCATGATTATGACACTGTCTTATATGTATTTCCTATGTATGCATTATTCCCTTTGTCACAGTTCTGAGCTCTTGCATAAAGATGACTGTGCAGAACCTTGCACCTATTTTCATGTTGCTTTGGTGAAGAAGGAAGTGGTAATTTGCTACATCAGCAAATGGATAAAAGTAAAATAGCATCATATTAAAGCAGTGGAGGCAAAATTCCATGTGTCTTCAATCAGCCTCTGCTTCTTAGTGTACACTACCTCAGGGAAGTTTGAAGGTTTGGTGCAGGTCTTTTTCACTGCTTCTCACTTTTCTGCACAATATATCAATTTCTGTATCTATATGGTATCTAATGTAATTTGGCCTCAATCAGTTGATAACTCTTTATGAAAATATTAAGTACCAATAAACCTACCCTCCTTTTAAAAATATTGTACCTTTACTTTCAATGTGTATAATCCTACTTATTTATGCCCAATGGTCCTTACTTTAGTTATGTCTTAAATTTGTGAATAAAACTTTTCAGTGTCAGCTCTCCATTACTGAGAACACAATGCTTTGCTTCCTTTTTAAGATAATATTGTTTGTTTTGCTTTTTCTTCAGGTTTCCTCTTTTTTTTCCCCTTTTTTTTTTGTTTTCCCCCAAAACACAGTACATGAGGCATTATATCTAGTGCGATATTAACAAATCAAGAAGGAGTTTTCCTTTGGACTACATGTAAGAAGGTATTTGATAAGACTTTTTTCTCCTGCTTTTCAAAAAATATTGAAAACAAAAGCAGACTCAAAATGTTTTTATAATATAGAACTTACAAGTTTAATATGTCAAATCCAGAGTGGTAACAGTAAATTTAAAATTTACAGTAGCTCAGTAAAATTATTCATTTTTTATACTGCTGAGAAACAGATTAAAAATCATAGGAAGGAAAACTTTACTGACTTAATGCCAATGAGCATATATACTGTGGACTTGGTGGAAGAGAACCTACAATTCTATTCTATCATTGTCCTTATGAAAAAAAGGTCATGCAAATTCTGGTGCTTGAAAAATGAAGGAGATAGATTCTAAAACAAGGAAATGATGATAAATATATTCTCTTGCATTTGCATTTAACATTCCAGTTGATTGGTATTAGCATTAGGTTAAAATATTTATGACACTTGTTCTGGATAAATTGCATCAATATAATTTATTATTTAAGAAGAAGTGAGAATAATCTGCTTCAGTGAAGATAATATTGTTATTCATGGTATTCTGATGAATACCAGATTTAAACTAGTGGGAAAATGTTAAGTCTTTGTACACTCTTGATTTAGAAAACTGTAACAATGTTATGATTTTAAATATCTTTTAATTTAGAAAAGAACACTCAGAAAAGAGATGGATTAAAATGTGTAAGAAGAAGGAAGATGAATGCGCCCCGCAGACATCACCAGAGTATAGTCTGTCACAGATGTACCACTGCATTGGCACTGGGTCAATCAGATTAGCCCTCAGTGGATTTTACAGTCCTTCAATTGTTTAGAATATGGATTGTTCCTTGCAAATACATTTTAAAAACATAATATTAATGATGATAATGCACTTGTTTTTACCTGTGTGTAATATAGATATTATTCCATTAATGGAACTCAAATATTAGTGTGATAACTCAAATAAAGGAAAAAACCTCCCAAGAATTTAGAGGTAGCAATTGACTAAAATAAAGATATGCAAGAGTTCTGAATTGAAAATTTTATTTATTTGACATTTGAAAGAGTTTTGTAATACTGCAGTTATTATTTGCTTAACATCAGTCTGTACAAATATAGAAAGAGGACCCACACCCTAGCTTACAAACTGAGGTTTACCCAAAAGAAAGTAGAATATTTCAGATATATAACACTGTCTATGGCCAAGGAAATCTTCACATTTCTTCTTAAATATTACTTTACCCCTGGGTAATTATCAAAGAAAGAGTTTATGAAAGAAATTTGTACTAAAAACTGGTCTGAATACACAGGAGGAGTGAATGCTGTTTGTAATATGCAAACTGTAAAAAGAGAGATGAAGGAAATAATCAAACTTAATAAAGCCATTTGAAATAAATTTGTGTGCTAATAAAGAGTACAGGAAACATTGGAACATGAAAATTTGGAAGAGATGATACAAAATCAGAGAGTAATTCAGGAGATGACCATGGAATGGGCAGCACTTTTTTGTGGTACAAACAGAAAAGAAAACCATCAAGATTGCAAAGTGACAAAACTTGGCATCAGTAGACAGTTCAGTGAAAAGCAGGTTTTAAGCCCTAAGTGAGAGGAGCATTTTGAAGTTGCTGGTCTTGTCATCAGGAAAGCGATCAAAAAGCTTTACGAAAAAAATGAAGTGAATACCACATTGAGATTGCAATGATGGCAAATGAGAAATTTTTATGAACTCACTGGGAGTTATGTAAAACAAGGACTGTAGAAAAGTTAAGAATGACCAAAATATCTGGGAGTCATGATCACAGAACCCAGAAAAGAATAGCCCAGTGATGACTCTAGGCAGCAAGAAGAGCACAGTGCAGAGACAGAGCAAAAAGAGAAGCAACAGAAGTACTGCCAAAACTGAAAATAAACAACTACTTTCTTGGTTAAATTGGAAGAAGTTAGCATAAACATGAAATTTTGGAGAATAAATGAAATAAAGGAACTGTACAGAAGCAACATTGTCCAGAACAAGGTTTTTAAGCTTTAGCTGCAAACAATGTAGATAATACAGAGAGGGTAAATCACCTGGCAAGGAATCACCAAGAAATAAAGATGAGAATGCAGATCTTAACTGTAGTTTAAAGTGAAGAATAAAATCAAAGAGGATATAGTTAGAAAATAAGACCACCATTAAAAGCTAAAGAAAGCTTGTGACAGACAAAGAGTAGGGCATGTTTGAGAAGTTTGTTTTATTGGCTGGTACAGCGCATCTGGGAGATGTATATATGAGGAAAGATGTGAAAAAAAGTGAGAAAGAGTTGGTTAATTTTTACTAAAAGATGCCATATGTCCATCATGAGGAATCTGGCAAGGCCTTGTAGGAACTGAATGTAGAAAGAAGACCGAATTTTTTTCCTGTCTGTTGTGAAAGAAGGCAGATTGTCATGGTCTTTTTTCATAGAAGCAGAGTAAGAATGGGATTAAAAAAGAAGCAGAAGCAAGAACAAGATCAGGGTTGGGGATTAGGGTGCTGCATTAGGACTATCTCAACGTACCATCATTTGAAATATTGCCAAGAGAGATACCGTCATTTGAAATATTACCAGGAGAGAAAGTACCTTTTTAGAAGGTACCTATTATATACCTTTTAAATAATATTTAAAAGTCAGTCTAGCATTTCCTACGAACTTTTACAATTCTTTTGACATCGAGACATGTTTTTCAAAGCCTGATCCAACTTCATAGTTTTTAAAGCTAGCTGAAACATTGAGTAGTTTTTGTCCACTTTGTTTTTCTATGGTCTTTATACGACAGTCTCCATACATTTCCCATTGCATGAACACTGCAATTGGGTCTATGAAGATTTGTACTGACCTCATTGTGTCATCAGCTTGACATTATAATTTCATCTCCAGAGAAACACTGAAACACTTTTCATCATGATTTGATATTGTAAATGTGGTGACCATAGATAGTAATAAAAATTCCTTGCAATTGCATTTTGACATCATAATGTAATCTCCATAGTCTTCACTTGACATTGTGATGAGATTGTGGCAATGCTAACTTTGTATGAATGAAGCTGGGGCCATAGAATGAAAGATTTAAAGTACAGTTTTGTGCATAGTGAGCAAATGGTTATAAATATATATATATATAATATCACAATTAAACTTTTGTTAAAAATTAGAACACACTCTCTATCCATCTGAGGAATGAAGATCTGGAACAGTCCTTTAAGTGGGGAGCTGAGAAGACTAATTACTTTTCAGATACAGTTTTATCCACCCATGAGAGAGAAGATATAGCGTAGTTTGTGCCATAGCAGAGGCTTGGATACTGAGATAGGAAAGTTCTTTCCAGTTCTATTATCTTCTGAGGCATGTAGCTTAGTCCTTGAGTAGTATAGGAATAGATTTATAAACTTAATATGAATAATGTTTATAAAAGAATTTTCTATCTAGATGCAGATGAATTTTTGATTTTAAACACATCGTTGAAAGTATTGTGCATATTTCTTACATCATGGATCTCATGCACATCAGCTGTGGTGTAAAAAAAAAAAGATCTTGGAATAAAAAGTCTGGTGCAGGCTTATTTGAGTCTTTAACTTCAGTTTTAAAGTTGTTAAACATAGTGACAGACTGCTTTAAACAGTGACTTTGATGCTCCTAAATTAGTCATTAGTCTAATGTGAACTGGAATGACATTTTTTAAAAGTCAAAGCATTGCTGATTTTTGGTGGAATCTGAATTGATGACCTCCTGGTAAAATACATTTATCTTATTATTAGACCTTTGAGGCACTATATCACTTTTAACCTTTCCTTAAAGTATTTTCTTGCAGATATTCTCCTGATTTTTGCAATAGAAGGAACAGCAAATATTTTAAAAAAAATAAAAGATACTATCCCAAGATTATAACCATGGTACTAGACAGAGTGACACCTTGGAGTTTTGATCTTTCTTTATGCACAAAAATACACTTCTTTGCTAGAATTTAATTGATGGAACTTGAATAAGGTATTGATATAACTCCCTGTCTTTCACAGTCTGTCATTTTTTTGTATGTTTACTTCATTCATCTCTTTTTCTTGAAGAGACAGTGTTTGGGTCCTCTTCTTTTCTCTTAGGAGTGAATAGGTAATATATATTAAGTGTAGAATTATGTAAAGCTGTGGTCAGATGAGTAAAATGTGCTTTAGAACTGTGCAGTGTGGAAGTCTAGTCCTAGCACTTGAAAGAAATCAACTTACTGTGCAGTTTTTGATGGCAAAGCTTGCGTGACCTGCTGGCAGAAGCACACGGAACAGCTGGACTATTTTACTTGAAAACAGTTTTATGCATTATTGAAAAAAAAAGAAAAGGGGACTGTTTTTATCAGTAGTCAATAGCCATGATCATGGTCTTTCTTCAATCAATCATGTAAGGTAGGGTTTTTTTATTTCACCTCTCTTTATATGTGAAATAATCATTTCAGTCCTCTTCTGTGTCTTATAAATATAGTCACTATAATAAGGCTTTCAAATATCATCGTTATCAAGGATATGAAGATACCCGATTACACTGATTTGTTTACAAAGTTGTTTAACTAGAGTATCTTGCTCATAAGGACAATAATTATTTACCTCTGTAAGACATTTAAAATGTAATAGTGTATAGGACAGGCTTAGAACCTTTCAAAAATCAACTACAATAGCATAAATGTATTAAGTGCATAAAAATGTATTTTAAAAAGTATTTTAGGATGTAGTTTTGCCACTGTTATATTGCTATAGAAAAATCATAAAAAAGAAAACATATAAAGTAACAAGTGTTTACATTCCATTTTCAGAGGAGGTGAAACTAATTGTGCATAGATTCTGTATATGTACAGTAGCTAAATAAAAAAAATCTCTTTTCTTAAATGACATAAGAACGATTTATTTTTTTAATTGTATCTCTCTGAAGAGATTGTGGGTTTTTTATGTTAAAGTAAAGTATACTGAGGTTCAAAGCAGAAAGTTGAAATGAGCACAAAAAATGTGTGAGTAGACACTAACTTTGGAGAGAAACTGTGAATTTCCTGGGAACTGTTTCTAATTATTTTGATGAAGTTCAGAAGTTAGCTGACAAACTAACAGATACATTTTTTCATTTGCACTTACTCTCATGAGTAAGGAACACTGTAACACAGGATAGCGCCAGTACAAGTATACTGTGAGAACTTGTTCATACACTAGCGAAGGTTAAAATTCTCTTCAAAATTAAGTATTTTACTTATATTGGAAAATAAATTTACTTAAATTGGACATAAAAGGTTATTAGGATGTTGATGACATAAACATCCATGATATGAAGTATAGAAATAAACAGCTGATATATCGAAATACACTTTTGTTTTAACTTTGAATGCATCATGAGTCTTTTTTTTACTATTGAAGAATGAAATAAGGATATAATTTATTATTATTTATTATTATTATTATTATTATTATTATTATTATTATTATTATTATTTAGTTTTTAATAATTTTGAAGATGTGTGGAAATATGAAGTGTTAATGAAAACCATGTGGCTAACATTGACTTGAATGCTAAAAAATCCTGTTTAATACTTATACAATTGCATACAAAAATTATGGTATATTTTTTTCCCTGAATGATAGTAAAAAATTTGGATTTTCAATATGGAGAGACAGCTTGTCTTCTGAAGAGGAATGAAATTTTTAAGAACAATTTTAGGCCTTAAGATATTACCTGAATATGGCTCATTTCTTCAGGTAGAGTGTGTAATCTATCCAGACCAATTATAGCAACTGGGCTGATGGGTTCTCTCAGAAGTGATCTGTGCTTTTTCCTAATCCCTTTACTGGGGCACAGCTTCTTCACTAGTGGTCTGACAGGTAGTCTGCCAAAAGGAAAGCATTTTTAAATGGCCATTAATTCCAAAATGCTTATCTCCAATGGACAGAGATTCTTTCTGCAGTCAGTTGGGAAAAGGTATTGAAGTCTGCTGGACTGAACATTTCTACCTCAGAAATCCCCATTGCACTGATGTTGGGTTGAATCCCTCTCATTATTACTTCACAATTGAGATGTGGGCCCAGAAGAGTCCTTGCCAAGATAAATATTTGCTTTTAAGAAAAGTACCAGCAGCTACAAATTCTATCTGCCACTTCCATCTAGACTGTAGACCTCACAGATGAATGGGGGATGTGGTTAGACTTGAATCAAGCAGAAGAGGGAAATTTTATAGGCTAGTAGTATGTCAACTCTGGAGCACTATTCCTGCTCACGTGCAGGATGCTAACTTTGTTTCAATAGACCACATACAATTCCACGAGTAAAAATGAAAATTGTCAGTTTTTAAGTTTGGAAAAATCTTGTACAGTGCCTACAAAGTTGTACATGAAGTTGCTTTTACATGATTTCCGCATAAGATCATGATAGGTGCACTGTGATCACAAAGAGCCCAGGCAATAATACAATTGCTGTTGCAAGTATTTAACACTGGTATGCTAAGGGATATTATTTTTTTCATATCCTTTCATTTTCTGTGGGATTTGTTATTTTGGATTCCAAAATTCTTTTAATAGAGACTGAGAATCAGTTTACATGTGTGATGAAAAAAATATTTATGCCTGTCAGAATTCATATGCAGTAAACGTACTCAGATCTGCAGTTCTCAATTTTCCGATTTTTTAGGATAATACTTTAATTGCTAAAATAGTTTAAGACTTACTTCAGTGCTCATACTGCCTTAATTCAGTACACAAGTAGGGCAATTGATGTGAATCCCAACATCTGGCAATCAGTGTGCTTTAATGAGTTACTTTTTAAAGAAATGTCTGTCTGCCGGAGGGGTCTATAATGCAATTAGACACATTAGCACTTTCTCAGTCATTTAGGGGTATTTTTCATGAGAAAATGTGATTGGTGCAAGCTGTAAAATGTTTGCACTTTTGGAAGATGAAAACTCATAATAAATTTGCATTTCAGCTTTGTAAGGAGGGTTTTGTTACACTGATGTTATGCAATACATTTGTTGAAATTTCTTAGTATCTGTTTGCAAGATGTAAGAATTTAGTCTCAAGTGCTAAACTATCAGCAATAGCGTACAGAGTTACAAGCTTCTTTGGCCAAAATTTTCCTTTCAGCTACAAACTCAGGAAAAAGGTTGTGCTTAATAGCATAAACAATTTTGAATATATAAACTGCTAATGAATTATTTAAAATTAAAGTCAACTACCCAAATTGAAAGAAATTACCGAGAAACCTGGAAACATCTGCATATCATTCTTTGTAACCAATAATACTATTTGGAAAGGATTCGATTATTCTGATTTTTGAAGTTCTTTTTTTCAGTTGGTTTTGTTATCTTAGACATATTTTATTGGATTTGTTGAAGTACTTATTCATTTCATTCTTAGACTTAAAGTCTATAAGTAAAATTTCAGGACTTTTTAATTAAACATATTAATACGCAGCAATAGTTTCGCAGTTTCTTATTTGTATCCACATTCTAAATCTCTTGAATATTCAGTAGTAGGAGCAAAAAGTAATCCTCTTGTTTCACTGGAAATTGTGCTGGTTTTAATGCTGAAAATACTGCACTCATGCCATGACTTGAGAATATCTAACTTCTGAGAAAATTAGCTTTACTGGTTAGGAACGAAATGCCTGCAATAGTAAGTTTAAAGATGTACATTTATACATTACTATATGCGGGTTTTGCATATGGTAATTTTATATATCTATGTACACGAGACAAATATGTACAAGCAAGCCTATGAATGTGTGAATAAAGCTTTTGACCTGTAAGACAGAAGAAGAAAATCAGGCTTAAAAGCTGTATTTAATATTTGCATGATGTGACAAGATATAAAAACCTACTTTCAATAATTCCGTTAAGAGGTAAAACTGTCTTCAGAAATCACATAATTTAAACTTGTGTTACAGAGGAGTTTATCACAGCATTTTAAAATAAACTCAGTTGTGTGAATATAGTGTAAGTTTGATCGTAAGTATTTTTTTGCAGTTGGGTTTCTGAAGAGTTAGAACAGGTTCTAATTGAAACACTGAACTTCAATGTGCTTTTTGCCAACAGCCTATGAATATAATTTCTGCTGATTTAAGAATCTGATGTCAGGGCAGTAAGTACGCAATTAGCTTTAGTTTAAGTGATAGCAACATGCTGTAAATAAGATTCTTAATTGTGTTTGCAAGATTAAAATTCAGTCTCATTGGTTTTTTTCCTTACTTCTTTGGTGGCTTTGTGGTATATTCGCATTGCTACCTCTAAATGAATGTCAACTTGTTTTACCTCGACTGCAGCCAATCGATACTTCATTAGGCTGAATTGTCTTGTGCCCATGCAACCTTGAAGCTGTGGCTTAATTACCACCCGTATTATGCAGTGGCTCAGAGAGCTGTGCTCAGCTGTGTCAGTTTTAAACAAAAGCCATGCTGTTGCCTGTACTTAGGAAAAATGGACTTTTGAACTAAAGAACTATAATATTTTCTAAGTTAACAATTCATGATGATAACCTCTTTTATAATGTGTATGTCAGTTTTCAGTAAGTTTACATTTGAATAGATTTCTGCATATTGCAAAACTTTAAAAGACAAGTACCTTTGCTTTTCATGTTCAACCCATCGTTGATTTAAGATAATTTTAAATTAATGGCAAAGTAACATTCATCTGAAAGAGAAGACAGGAGAAAGTGCAGTCAAATGGCAATCATGACAAATGACATCTCTTGTCTGAGAGTCATTTTTCCTCACTAGACTGATTTGTCATCCCCACTTTTGACATTTTTCATCCTGCTATGAAATCACATTGACAGAATAAGATATTTCTACACTTAACAGTGGGCCATAGAAGATGGTTCTCTGCCTTCATTTATTTCTTGTATTACATTTAAGGATTTGTAAAATTTGTAAGCAGCTAAATTCTGATATCAATTAATTTGTTTTATAAAATATAAAGTTCACACTGCCCTATAATCGTAAAGTAAATGTTGCTGTTTCATTTGCGTCAGGTCATTATACAACCTAGAGCAAAACAAACCTCTCCGTGAAGAAAATTTTCTATTTGGGAGTACTGTCTTGTTCTAAGTGAGGATTATCAAAGCCAGCTCTAACAATGAGTATAACCTGCCTAACTTTAATATATTGTGTCCTTTGCCTTGGACAAATCTAAAGACCTGTGGATAGTATTTGCCATTTCTTACTTCTGAACCACAAAACATAAGGCTCATTCATTGCTGAATACCTCATGTCCATACAAATAAATATAATTAGCTTTTCCTTCCATGTAATACAAACTATACAGAGGTCACCAGCATTTTCTTTTAAGTTAAGAACAAGAATAGACTTGAATACAGTCAGAACTGCAATTCTCAGAGATCGATCGCATAAATGCAATGGAAAATGTACAAGTGGCACAGATTGTGATTATTCTTTTTTTGTTTGTTTGTTTGTTTTGTTTGTTTGGTTGGTTTTGGTTTTATCTTTATCAACTGTCTCCTGATTGTTCTTATGTAGACAAAAGCATACATAATGCTACCCTCTGTCCCTAATAACTTACTCAAGGTGAGGCATTCTGACCACAAAATAGGAAGGCCATTGTCTTAAGTAAATCACGTTCAGATGCTCAGAGCCTGACATTCCCCTTTAAACTTCCTTTACAAAAATCCAGTGAAGGAAAATGAAAGACTACTTTTTGAGAAAATCTTTTTTTGATTTGTCTTGTTGTTATGAATCAAATTAGTGGCTAGATATCACTGTTAGTGCAACGTCTTCCAGCGTTCACAGCAGACAATCAACTACTAGTAACCTCTAATGCTGTTTCTAATTATCAGCATGTTGAGAATTTTCACACCCCTTATAACATGTAAATGTTACTCGTTATAGATTCCTTCTGTGTACAGCCCACTATACATCAGTTGCAGATAAGGCCTATAAAATATACCAGCATTTGTACCAACAGTGTGAGCCTGTAACTTCATGCCAATATTCGTGTATATTATGTTGCATATTTGCATGCGCTGTCTCTTCTATTATAGCAAATATAAACAAACAACTTTCAGTTAATTAATCAGCAAAGGTTGTATAATGCATCATATTTTTTAAATTATTATTTTCCTTTTTGATTGAAAAGAGGTGGCCACCTTTTGGATTCATTTTTATTGCAGATTTCAGCTGGCTCTGTTCTTATTCTTCCCCCACATTTACCTCGTAATAGATTTCTGGAAAGGTTCAAATCGTCATCTTATGAGAATGAAGATGACATCTCTGCAGAATTGGTGCCTGTCTCGGGGAATGCAGACACAAAACACGTAGCATATAAAAATCCCTCCTACCTGTTATATGGAAAGAAAGAAAAAAAAGCCTGCTCCAGTTCCATGCATCTGAAGTGCCTATGGGTGAAGTTTTTTGTCTTATATGATGAAAATTTAGAACTTTTGCGTATATACTAACTAAAAGGGGATAGTGTTCATTTCTGCCTCTAGACCTTTCTTAAAGTTGGAAAGAGCTTATCTGGCATCTGTTAAAACAAATCCTCTTTCGTATTTACATTTCTACGTGTGAACGTGGCCATAATAAAAAAACAGGACAGAAGAAAGGTGCAGTTCAGCATTCTACTATAAATGAAACAAAGTAAATTTGGGAAATTTCTCTTTTTGCTTAGTGCTTCACAGAGTTGTTCCTCCATATCAATTCTTCTGTCACTTCTTCTGTTCTACTAAACGTATGCGGGATAGAAAGACATTATAATGAGCCTGGCTGATTCCATCAAATCTAAAGCAAGGTGTATTTGAATCTGTATAATGAATTACATCTGTTCATAAGAATCTTTTGAGCAACTTGTTTAATATAAAAGTGGTTATTATTTACTTGCAAGACTTCAGGAAATTATTTTCCTACATAACCACACTCCTGTATAACATAGTAAGAAAGTTAACTCTATCTCAACTGAAACCATCACACTTCAAAATCAGTTCTTAAAAAGGTAATGGTATATTGATCAATATTTACCTGGAAAAATATACCTTCTACAAGGATGAAATAATGAAAGGCTCTGGATTTATGCATTTTCCTTGACAGAGGACAGAGATTAGTGGGCTTTGATGACTAAAACATGAGCAGTAAATGGTAAGTTGTCTCTTGATTTTGTGATATCCATAGGTGTATGTGGGCTGCAACAGTTAATCAGAGGACAAAGGGCCAAACTGAACTAAAGGCAAGTGATCTAAGGTTGGATGATATGGGGCAGAATTCACAGTTACTGTTCTTGTTTACTTAATGGACAAAAGAATGTGGCCAAAAAACTTATATAAATTCTAACAAATTACCTGTAACTTCTATTCTTTTCCCACATTTCTTTCCTTGCTAATAAGACCAAATACAAAATTTATGACCCATTTTGCTTTTACTGATCATATTCCTCATCAGAGACGAAAGTGAATTCTGTGAACCACAATTCAACAGGAACGCACATCACTCTCATGATCGTTAGATGTGGCCTTGTGTGATCCTTGGAATGTAAAAGCAGGGCAGCAGGGAGTAGGGAAGAGATTTCCTTATGTATGCAATCATGATGAGAGAGATATAAAATACGTTATCTTAGAGGAACGTCTGCAACGTAAAGTTATTGGGATGGAGGAAAGAAACTTAAAATATTTTTAGAGTGGGAGAAAATATTTTTGAAGGAATAAATAAAGTATTACATTTGCTTCAGTTCTGAACAAAAAAGAGAATAGGGAAAGGATGCAGTAAGACTTTAAAAACACTTGAAGGTGTGTTTATAAACTTTAATCTAGAGAAAATACATAACAAGCAATGAGTATCCGTAAGCTGAAGTAAAGCAAATTAGAACTAGAAAATTGCAAACTTTGTCTAAAAAGACTACCGTGGCAAAACTGAAGCTGTAATTTAAACTAACCCAGGTTATTGATCTCAAGATATCGTTAACGGACTGAAAACTAAAAAGACAGTCATGTACCTTAGGTCAGACTAGGTAATTTTAATGTTTTTTTCTGAGTTTAAGGTATATGAATATATGAATCCAACACTACACTTTAAGTCAGTTAAATACCACGCTGTTGGTAATGATAAACTAAACTCACACCCAAGTACATTGAAATGTCTTCCTGAATGCCCCACCCTAAACACTTCCCACTCGAAAACAAAAATAAAGTAAAAAATAGTTATCTGGTTGCAAATTGATTTCAGGATATAAACCTAGGCATGTAAATTTTCATTATGAATTATTTTTATTACATAACTAGCAGTAAACTACAGAAATAGACATAGTCAGGAGTAAACATTGCAAGTTGAGACAATATAATAAAGTTATTTCACCTCACCTGTCAGACAGGAATGTTTTTATTATTGCAAAAAAAGAATGTTCAAGAACTTGTTAAAACATTAGTATTATTTGGTGTACTTAAGAATTGTTGGTAAACAAAAAAAATTATTCAGAATGTTTGTTAGCTATAGTAGTCTTCAATTAAATCATTGAGCGGATTTGAATGAAATGTCAAACGTGATTTCTAAGTGAAAGAATGCAAATTTTTACCTTTGAAAGCAAAAATATGTTTAAATCATATAAAACTGTTTTTAAAATATATAAAAACATAATTTGCAATCGAACTTTAAATTATAAGGACATTGATCTTTTTTCAATACTAATTATAATTTCAACAGGCAGTTTATTCACTGATATTGAAACCCAGTTTAATATAAAGTTTGCTGTAATTTTACAGGACTATTTATTTGTTATCTTTTTAAAAAGTAGCAATGAAGTGTCTAGCAATTATTATTATATTTAATAATTTATAACATTGCAGTTAGAGAGGGGTGAACAAGGCTGGATATAATAAAAACTCTCATTGTTTCATACAGTTTAAGGCCAGAAGGTTCAATAGATCATCTAATCTGACCTCTTGTATATCACCTGAGATAAATCCCCAGTGAATCCTAGCTCAATCATATACAAACTGTGCACTAAACCTACTTTCATTTTTAGGGGCTTAACCGAGTAATTTTCATTTAACTACGTAATTATTTCCAATTAACTAAATAATTTTCTTTGTTCATCTCTAGAACTTCTGGTTCTGTTGTAGCTGGAGGTGGATCCACTGTGAAAGTGGTTCTTTCTGGGTGAAGTCTTATGTTTTAAGAAGACTGGAATATGACTTTTGTCTCCATTGCTGGGTCAGGATATGAAGCCACTGTGGAATCTCATTACAAGCACTGTTCCAAACAGTTTTGATCATATACTATGTTTCATCTTTTTTGAGTCATAGAGGTAATGGAATCATAGTGCCCGTTCCCATGACACGTTATGGCAGAAAGGGTATGTACTTCTGTATATTTGCAATCTATGGGTGGACTGTAGAGCCTCCTTCCTTGTGGGGTTCTCATAATACGCTGAGCCTTTAGTTGGACCTTCCTACCCTCATCAAATTTCATCCTTTGCAAAGAAACTTTTCCAGACCAATTTTGCAACCTCTAGTTTTTAGCCTTCAGGTGGTGTTAAGTTCCTAAAAAGTCACAAAACAGAAAAGTTTTTGGAATGGAGTTCTGGATGCGTTCAGATGAGGAATATGGTAGCATTTGATATTGAAAAAGACACTAAATGATGAAGTCAGAAAAAATTTAGGGAGGATTGTCTGTCAGAATAGTTTTGTGTTTCAAAACCTTTATTTTCGTGTCCAACTTACCTGAGCAAAATTGCGTTTCTCCTGTTTTGTCTGGGTTTGTCATGGATGATAAGGTGTTTGTTACTGGTGCTGTTACTGGTACACATACATAATCAATATTATGTATTGATTCCCCCCTCCAAGATTATTGTGGGAAAAATGAAAAAAATATGAACAAGACCTTAATCAGAAAAAGGTCATCTTCAACTTTTGAAAGATTTTTCTTTTTAAGGATGTGTTCTTTAAAGAATTGTTGTAATGTGAGCACCTATGGGTTATGGAACTTACTGGGGCTGATTACGTGGTCATTATGATGTGTCATTTTCATCTTTCCTGTTATTCCCTGGTTTATTTTGTTTTCTCTGTTATATTAAACAAACCTTAAAAACAGTTTTAAAGAATTGCAAATAGATTTGTCTTTTAAAGTCTTTCTTGTAAAGTTACCCATGAACTGTTGCATTTAATTGGCATGCAACTAAATCTGTAGAGAAAGCAGGGTGTACAGACTCATTGGCTCCTTTTATAGTGTATTTCATTGTCAATATTTTTCTTCCCTGTTTTTAAACTAGACTTGAGTGAATATAAATCTGATAGACTGTATTCTAAAAATGGAGAGTAAGAAAATTGGTAAGCAGTGTTCAACATTAATTTTAAGATAATGATGTGCAAGGAAGGAATATGTAAATGTAGTGACGATTTACCAAAATGAGTAGTATATCTTGTAATTCAGCTTGTGACATGGTGCTAGAGTCAAGAAAATAAAGAAACCATCATTTAGGTATTTAAGGTTAAATTCTGCTTTTGGTTCAAGCAGCTGGATTTAAATGACTTCTTTATACAAGGGCATTATTAGACACTTTGAGTGGCATAGTGCATTGAAAACCATAGGGAATAAAACGCCATATGAAATTTTATCATCATGTAGGCAGTAGATTTTTCTGCAAAAATATGGAAATAGTTACAAGGTTTAGCATATCATGCAGTATCATGTGAAGCAGATTCTGAATTGAAAAGTTAGACTAGAAGAACTGCTTTAGAGAAATAAAGAAAAGATGTACAACATCAAGAACCTCATGCTGATTCTCATTTATTGATGGCAAACCTGTTAGGTTCAGTCATTTAAAATAATGATTTTATAAGGAGTAATTTTAATCTTAATTTGTGTATGTCAGCATGTTGATACTATTTACTGTAGATGTTTGACTTGGATGTCTAAGTTATGAACTTTGTCTCCTGAAGTTCTATATAAAGCTAATGGAGACAGCCATCTCCAGAAGATCAGAAAAAGAATCTATCTTTATACTCTTTAGATTGATTTCAGGATGAGTCTTTATTTTCCATTGGCTGTACAGAGAACTTAGATGCCTAAAATAGGTGAAATGATTACATCTGAAAAAGCTAAAATTATTATTGTTGTAAATTATAATTTCATCAAGGATGGAAATGATCAGTAATAGTCATATACATTCTCAGATAGAAGAACACAGGTGATGGTCAAAACAGGCTGATCAAAATAATTGTACACTGTTCAGAAATAAGAATGTAGGAATTGGTTATTTAGATTGAGTGAGCTTGGCTGTTTTGTGAGGTTCAATTTTTAATAGACTAGAACAAAATTAAAATTGAAATAAAGTTTAATATAAAGTTCTAAGACAGTGCTACTGGAGACTGTGAAAAACTCCAAAGAAACTTAGTTCTATGGTTTTATTCCCTTCAATTGTAGAAAACTCAAAGCCTAACAAAGTTTGCAAGAAGTAATTCAAAGTATAAAGTATGTTCCTCTGCTAAGATTCTTACTACTTCAGTGTCATCTTGACAGCTGACTGTCAAATTATAAATTTGTGTAACAAAGTCAACGTCTAAAAAATAACACCACACATAAAAATTAGTTTATTTGTCTTGATTTCTCGTGTAATATACTGCAAACATACAGTACATAATTTCAATATTTCTTCTATCTGAGGTTCTTAAAGAGTTTGAGGGGTAGTAGACATGTGTTAGCATCCAAGTCTACTTGCTCAGGTAAGTGAACTGAAATGCTTCCTTAAAGCTTATTTCTTAAACTATCTTGTCAGGAAAGGTGCCTTTACAGATTGAATTCCCATAAGTTTGAATGCAACCGACTATAGAAAGGAACTTGAGCCCTTATTATGACAAATCCAAAGTGCTTACTGACCCTGCCTCTCTACATTTTAGATAAAATGGACAAAATTCTGTACTTCTTTAAAGAATGTTTGTGAGAGTATCACTACCAGTCCTTTTCTGGTAGCTAGACAATGTACAGAAGTGTATGGATCTATAACTGCCTCATCAGTAATTTCCATTTCTCTTCATCCCATGGGGGATAAGCTGATGCTTTTAACTCCAGAGTCCCAGGCTTGGTCCCTGTAGGTGACCCAAGCAGGCTTGCCTTCTTGGCTTGGAAATGCTGCTACTGACAGTCTTGGGCTCAATCACAAGTCGTTGCATAATGCAGTGAGACAGACAGTGTTTTCCCTCTGTGGGCTGCACTTCATAAAATACAATAATATATTTCCTCATAGAAGTTATTTCCATAGCTGAAGTTTTAGAGGTCTATATTCTGACCCTTATGGGTACAGCTCACTCAAGAATCACTTAGGAAAATATGAATAAATTAAGATGAGAACCCAGGAAAAATGTGTGTAATAATTTGACAAGACACAATGTACTTATGGGCATATTTACTGTGTACATAATAGTTCTAGTGCTGACTTTTAACAGTCCTACATGGTGACAACTGTCTCTTTAAGAATTTGGCATTGTATAATTTGGGACTGACGATGATAGAACCATGTGTGAGAGATATTGCTTGTTTGTGTGGTTAAGTGGAGGACTGTGCTTCTGTAAGCTTCAAAAGGTCAGAACTTGATTTAATAAACTTATCTTCCCAGAAAACAAGCTTTCTTCTTGAATGTGTAACATTGTTAGATAACCGCTTGTCTAGAGACATTGCTAATAAGCTTGTGAGACCTTTGGCTGTATCCAATGCTGTCTTTAATAGTCATACCTGAGTTTGAATAAGCCAATATCCTTAAAAAGTTGTTGTTTGATCTGTAGGCTTTAGATCACCTCTGCCTTATGCAGTACTACTTATGAAGGTGCAAACCTATGATTCCCATATATTCCTTTTCCCACAGCATTCTCCTGGAGAAACTGGCTGCTCATGGCTTGGACGGACCTATGCTTTGCTGGGTAAAAAACTGGTTGTTGGTGGTGAATGGAGTTAAATCCATTTGGTGGCCAGTCACAAGTGGTGTTCCCCAGGGCTCAGTACTGGGGACGGTTCTGTTTAATATCTTTATCAACAATCTGGACAAGGGGATGGAGTGCACCCTCAATAAGTTTGCAGATGACATCAAGTTGGGCAGGAGTGTTGATCTGCTTAAGGGTAGGAAGGCTCTACAGAGGGATCTAGGCAGGCTGGATCAATGGGCCAAGGCCAATTGTATGAGGCTGAACAAGGCCAAGTGCTGGGTCCTGCACTTGGGTCACAACAACCCCAGGCAGCACTACAGGCTTGGGGAAGAGTGGCTGGAAAGCTGCCTGGCAGAAAAGCATCTGGGGGTCCTGGTGGACAGCTGAAGATGGGCCGGCAGTGTGCCCAGGTGGCCAAGAAGGCCAGCAGCATCCTGGCCTGTACCAGGAATAGTGTGGTGAGCTGGACTGAGGAAGTGATCGTGCCCCTGTACTCGGCACTGGTGAGGCCGCAGCTCGAGTATTGTGTTCAGTTTTGGGTGCCACAAAGGGACATTGAGGTGCTGGAGCGTGTCCAGAGAAGGGCAACAAGGCTGGTGAGGGGTCTGGAGAATATGTCTTCTGAGGAGCGGCTGAAGGAATTAGGATTGTTTAGTCTGGAGAAGAGAAGGTTGAGGGGAGACCTTATTGCTCTCTACAACTACCTGAAAGGACGTTGTAGTGAGATGGGAGCTGGTCTCTTCTCCCAAGTAACTAGTGATAGGGCAAGAGGAAATGGGTTCGAGTTGCACCAGGGGAAGTTTAGGCTGGGCATTAGGAAAAAATTTTTCACTGAAAGAGTTATCAAACATTGGAGCAGGCTGCCCAGGGAGGTGGTTGCGTCACCATCCCTAGATGTGTTTAGAAGTCGTGTAGATGTGGTGCTTAGAGACATGGTTTAGTGGCAGACCTGGTAAAGTAGGGTTGATGGTTGGACTAGATGATCTTAAAGGTCTTTTCCAACCTAAATGATTCTATGATTCTATGAAAGTCCTCCTTCAAGCAGATATGGACATATGAGATGTCAATAATTTTTGATTTGTAATACTTGGAGCCAAAATACATCCGTCTCAGACCAGGTTAGCCTGGAGTGAAGTAGGCTGTAGTCTGAATCTGTTTCCTATTTCAGCACTTTCATTGACTTGCAGATGATAAGACAGTTTGAGGAAGTGCTATGTACTTAGAAGGACTCTGCTAGAGCTGAAAAAAAACCCTCTCATCTTGACCCATCATGAACTGTTGCTCTTAACTAATTTATGAAGCTGCTCACACCCCATGTCCTTGGTATGTCCTTGGTATGGAGCAAGGAGAAGGAACCGAGGGTAAGGAGAGGTACCATGTTATCAGACTCTCCATGGTAAGTTTTCAATAACATTTCCAAGATATCTGTATGCTTATGAACTGGACAGGGACTAGATTGGCGGATACTCTTGCAAATGGCTAAACAGGTAGATATTTTCCTGGGAGAACTCCTGTGAAAATAGGCAGGTCCAGGGAGTGTTTCTGAATACTGCATTTAAGATTAAGAGTGTGTCAAAAGCAGGTATGTCCAGATGTGAGCAGGGAGAAGACCAGAGTTACAACTGGCAGAACCACAAATTTTGAGGAGCTTCACAGGAAGGTACAGGACTGTAGTGAATAATTTTTTGCATAGTGTTTATCAGTATACCATATCTTGAATTTGATAAAGTGATCATGCACTGAGATGGGTTCTGATGGTAACCCCAAAACATTAATTGCCTATTAGGCTTGTTGGGGCATTGGTTCTGGTGCCAGCAATCTGTGTCTACTGAGATAGAGATTAATTCCTGAAGTTAGGTAAAATATCACACAAAGAACTGTGTAAAATCTAGCAGCTTAGGCATTCTGACAGCTACCACATTATTTCAAGAGAGACAGTTCTGCTACTGTCCTGGAAGTCCTGTGGGCCCCACTAGATTCAGTTATCATGTTTGCATGATGTTAACATGAGGAATTTAAGTCAGAGAAGGGAAATAATTATTTTTACAGCTTATAAGTTGGCTTTACTCGGATAGGTTTTCCTTGAGTAAATAGCTTGACCAAATTTCAAAGGCTAGCTTCAAACAGTGAGCTGTTTTAGAGCTTAAAAATATACCTAGGTATCTCATATGCTAAGAATTGTTAACAGTCATAAGATACTGCCTGCTCCGCTATAATAATAAAATAAAACCATTGTATAAGTATAGCCTAAATATCACTAAGGAAATTGTATTTCATCAAGGGTAGCTCTTATACTGTGTGTTCCTTTGCTGAATGGAAGACAAAACTGTCGTTAAGAGAACTGGAAGAAAGAGTGACGCTCTTAGTCCGCAGAAAGATCTGGCTACAACTGGAGTATGTGGATCCAAGAGAAACGGAGATGGAATTTCATCATTTGCTCCAGAAAATGTTAGCAAAATATAAACAAGATGGTGTGTCCTGGTTCCGGCAGGGATAGGATTAATTTTCTGGCCTGGGACACAGGTATTCCATACCACGTGACGCCACGCCCAGTCCATAAGGGGGAGCTGGCCGGGAGGAGGGGGAGGCAGGCGCGGTTCGGGAGCAGGCTGGGGCTGTGCGGTCCGGTCGGTGAGCGTCGGTACAGTAACCCTGTGTGTGCATCCCTCCGTCACTGTTATTGTTGTTGTTTTCCTCTGTCTTTTGCTGTTGTGTTAAACTGCCTTTTATCTCAACCCACGAGTTTTGCCTCTTTCTTCCGATTTTCCCCCACCACCCTCGGGCGTTGAGTGCACGGCTGCGTGGTTCTTTGTTGCCGGCTGAGGCCAAACCACGACAGTCTTTTTGGCGCCCAACGTGGGGCACGAAGGGTTGAGATAATGACAGATCCGACCAGAACTTGTCAAAATGAATGTTATATGCATTTATTAACTTAGTTAAATAGTTGGTGACCACAATGCTGCTTCGTTTGTTTGCATGGCTGTGTTATGTAAACTCCTATCTGCTCTATGTGCTCCCTGTGATGCTGTTTATCACCTCTGGCAGAGGGATCAGGATTATGATTTTGCTGTCCTGTGCAATATCAACTTATGATATGATAACATCGCTGTTTAGGCGACTATGTTGGGGAATTTATGCAGTATTGCTGGCCTGCCCATACTTTGGGCACCGTCTCTCAGAATTTATTAATAATCACACCCAATCTATGGGGGAAACAGGGGAGGATACTTTCCCAACC
The DNA here is from genome assembly GCA_008921705.1 of Burhinus oedicnemus. Lineage (NCBI taxonomy): Eukaryota > Metazoa > Chordata > Aves > Charadriiformes > Burhinidae > Burhinus > Burhinus oedicnemus. Next base: position 1,166,647 of record VFFE01009149.1, on the reverse strand, counting down.
TCTTTTGCCTCCCTTTTCTCCTTCAGGCCAGGTATGACAGTTTTTGAGAATGTTGAATATCCTTGGGATGCTCAAACCAGCGTGTTCCTATCGCTGTGTCTCCTGAATATGTTTCAGGTCTCATTTAGGGTTAAACAACTGTTTAAGACTACCCCCCAGAGACCTGCCCCGAGGCTGGATAGTCATGGGTGGCATGGCATGTGGGAGAATATGGGCAGGTATCTAGAGAAATTCTTACCTCCCATGGTTTGAGACTTCAGCCCCGAACAACTACAGGACCCTGATAAAGTGATAGAATATTTGAAAGAAAAATGCTGTGGCTATTCCAGAGAGGCACAACTTACTGCACTGTGCTGGGCCCTGGCCAGTATCTATCAAACACTGCTCGGTATTGTGCAGCACCCTCAGGGGAAAGAGGGGGAAACCAGACCTGCAGGCACCGAGGCCACTCCAGCCCCTGTGGCAGGCACCGAAGCCACTCCAGCCCCAGCCACTCCAGCCCCTGCAGGATGCATCAAAACCACTCCAGCCCCTGCGGCAGGCACTGAGACCACCCCCACTCCGGTGACAGAAAATGCAGCTACTCCAATCCCAGTGGCAGGCACTGTTGCTACTCAAACCCCGGTGACAGGCAATGCAGCTACTCAAACTCCGATGGCAGTCACCGCAGCTGAACCAGACAACCAACCTGTGCCAGTATCGGTTGCTCCCATGCAGAAGAAGAAATACACCAAGAAATCAGTTCACTTAGTAAGGGATGATGATGAACCAGGACCATCCCGAGAACAGGAGGAAGAGGCAGAACCAGAGATAATCACACTATCCCTGTCCCTGAGTGAGCTGCGGGATATGCGAAAAGATTTCAGCTGACTTCCAGGCGAACACATTGTCACCTGGCTACTTCGATGCTGGGATAATGGGGCCAGTAGCTTGGAATTAGAGGGTAGGGAAGCCAAGCAGCTAGGGTCCCTGTCTAGGGAAGGGGACATTGACAAGGCTATTGGGAAAAAGACACAAGCCCTCAGCCTTTGGAGGTGACTCCTGTCAGGTGTGAGGGAAAGGTACCCCTTCAGTGAAGATGTTGTATGTCATCCAAGCAAGTGGACCACCATGGAAAGAGATATTCAGTACCTGAGGCAATTAGCTGTGCGAGAGATGATTTATTATGATCCAGACAACGCACAGTTACCCACAGATCCTGATGAAGTCCAGTGCACAAGGCCCATGTGGCGGAAGTTTGTACGGAGTGCACCATCATCGTATGCCAACTCCTTGGCAGTGGTGGAATGGAAAGGTGAAGAGGGACCAATGGTGGATGAGGTGGCTGGCCGACTACAGCAGTACGAAGAAAGTCTCCCTTCCCCCCTCATCTCAGCTGTAGAGAAACTTTCCCGGAAGGTCCAGCAACTTGAAGAGAATATGTCCTACTCCCCACCCGTACGGGCTAGCATCTCAGCTGTTAGGAGCAGGCGTTTCTCTACTCAAGAGAGAGAGTATAGAGGGTACATGCCACGAGGCACCCTGTGGTTTTACCTG
>VFFE01009149.1:1142107-1160152 GCA_008921705.1 Burhinus oedicnemus | reverse complement strand
AGAATATGCTAGGGAAGACAGTCTGGGTTAGTCCTGCCTCAGGCAAAGGCAAACCTATCCGCGGGATTGCTTTTGCTCAAGGACCTGGGTGCACTTGGTGGGTGATGCGGAAGGACGGGGAGGTCCGATGTGTACCTCAGGGAGATCTGATGTTGGGCGAGAATACCCAGTGAATCAAATTGTATGATGTTAATTGTTAAATAATACTGCCACTGTATGTCGTCATTACTAGAATTACTATTGATTGTACTATGGTAAGAATCGCCCAAATTAATGACAGATGGACTTTAATGAAACTGAGTAAAGTGCAGCAGTGGTAGGACCAGAACTGACCCCAGCAGCTGGTGCCCAGCAGCTTCCTTGAGATTGACATCTTCAGCCTGTGGACCGTGGGCATGGGCCGCATTGGATACACCAGCCACAAGCCCCGAATACAGCATGCAGCAGTCCAGCACCACACAGCATCTCGCCTGCCCTGAGAGACTGTTCTAACAGAAGAACCCCAAAGTCATGGATTAAATAAACTCAATGGGCATTTTTAGAGGGATGGCCCATACACTAACGGAATTATATCTGTATGTATATATATGTATGTATACATAAATAAGACAAGGAAAAGTAGTGGTAATTAACTGGAAACTGTAAGATCTGGGCATGACGTAGATGGTATAGAATAAGGGGTGGATAATGTCCTGGTTCCAGCAGGGATAGGGTTAATTTTCTGGCCCGGGACACAGGTATTCCATACCACGTGACGCCATGCCCAGTCCATAAGGGGGAGCTGGCCGGGAGGAGGGCGAGGAAGGCGCGGTTCGGGAGCGGGCTGGGGCTGCGCGGTCCGGTCAGTGAGCGTCGGTACAGTAACCCTGTGTGTGCATCCCTCCGTCACTGTTAGTGTTGTTGTTCTCCTCTTTCGTTTGCTGTTGTGTTAAACTGCCTTTATCTCAACCCATGAGTTTTTGCCTCTTTCTTCCAATTTTCCCCCACCGCCCCCGGGGGTTGAGCGAGCGGCCGCGTGGTTCTTTGCTGCCGGCTGAGGCCAAACCACGACATGATGAAAATAAAATTAAAAATAGAATTTGTTATAAGTTAACTAATGTAAAGTATTCCTGTCTATGATGAATTCTGTAGCATAAAATTGCAGGAACAAAAATGTGTTGCTCAAATGGTATGTTGGGAAGATTTCACACCACCAAATCAGACTGAAAAAAAGAGGGAGAAGGATTAAAGTAAACTAGTTTTAACTGAAAAGTGCAAAGTGAATATCTCTATTATTTAAATGTTCTGCTAGCATACAAAAATTCAGACATAAAACATGGAGCCAGGGCTTCCATATTCCAGAGATTTGATTTTGGGTTTGGACATGTGAAGATAAAAAGGAAAATATAACTGACTCACTGCTAGTGTATAATCAGCATATATAATTTTCAATCAGAACGTAAAGATCAGGAAACTGGGGCAAAGGTGATAATGAGGGCAAGAATTATGCAAAGTTTGAAATTGTTTGGCAACAGCTTATGCAAATTAAAAGATTCCCAAGACCAAGTATGGGCTCATGCCTTTTTTCCTGTATGAAGTCCTAAGAACTTCCATAACACACTAGACCTATACCTATTTTTTAAAGAAAAAAGGAAATTTGACAGTAAACCTGTCATAACTTGCCAAGTAGTTTCATAAGGTCACTTGAATAAGCCTACATTGAACTGACTTGAGTCATCGCTCAAGACATCAAATCCCTTGACTTGTATCATGGCCCAGTGGAGCCAGAATAGACTGAAAGATACAACGAGAAGTATTTAGAGGGGAACTTGACCTGCAAAAGAGTTGGAGTAAAACTGTATGGATCCTGATTAAAACTTATTATGATCCAGCTATGACGATCCATGTTAATAAAAGACTTATCTGTCATTATGGCTATGTGACCATGTAGAATAAACTCAAGATTCATCCCTAAGAAATGGAAAGGCTGGTAGTGGAGCTACACAATGGACAGTGAACATGGGTTATTTCTAGGGAAGAGCAGTATTGAAAAAAGTCAAGAGTCTTCATAAAGGAAGATATATCTATATATAGAGGGACTGGGGGCTGGAATAGATGGCCTTTATAGATCCATTTCAACTCAAACTATTGTATGATTCTCTGATTCTCAGATTCTCTGATTCTCTGATTCTGTGATTCTATGATTCTATGGTATTTGGGCATTTGATGGTTAACTTCATGTGCTGAACAAAATACCTATCCAAGGAGGGTAAAAAGTAGCTTAAACAGAGGATTTAAACAAGAATCAACAATTCTCCAAGTAAAAATTGGTGATGCAGGTCAGTTTTTAAGTGACCTGGACAGCAATGTCAAAGGGCATTTGTGAGAGCAGAAAGTTTTGGACCTCAGTTAAAGTCCTTAAGGATCAGTTTAGGTTTCAGATATACTATGTGCTCATGTGGTCACACAAGCGGCTTAATTTACTCCTTCTACAATGAGTATGAGATTTTGCTGAGAAAAGCCACAGTCAATAAAAAGACAGAGATATCAAATTCAAAGTGCTTTCTTTAGAAAATATGCAAATATATGGGTCTGGCGATTTAATGCAGCTAAGGAATACTGGGTTTTATTACATGAGTTCATTCAAAGCTGTAATTCAGTTTTTGACTAACAAGATGTACAAACAAAAAAGCTTGGTAAATGCTGGAAAATCTGGCTGTTACAGAACTTAGATGATGGAAGCAATTCAAAGATTAAGTTTATTTGGTGAAAATGAAGCACTGCAACATTTTCTTCATATTACTAGGAAAAAAATGAAGTTACACTAGTGAGAAATATTTTTTTTCTTTTTCTCCTCACCATCACAAATGTAAAAATGATAATGACAAACAAAGAATACGTAGTCTAAGAATTTGTCTCATCTTGTGCCAGACCTCAGCATCTCAGCTGGTCATCCTAGGATCCCTCTGTAGTCATTGGACAGAAATACAAATTTTTAGGGGGTGATTTGTCTCACACAGTTTAGGTATTTGCCATAAGGATGAAATGGATAGCAACCTGAAAGTGTCTTTCTCCATTTACAGGACAACCCAGACAGACATGACTATATTCTCTGATTGTATACTTTTTGGATCCCAGTTCTTCAGTCTCTTATGCTTATGTCTATACTATGAACGTTGCTTTGGCTCCCGCATTTTTAATGGCATTTCTGCAGTATAAATATGTACCCCAGGAAGGCAGAATCAGGGGCTTTCTGATAACGATGAGGTTTTCCTTCTAATTTTTTCTCATAAATTACCTAGTAATTTTCTAGTAGAAGTTAAGTGTCTAATTTTAGATACAGGACAATTTGAATGCTGTTCTTTGAAGCTGAGAATGAAAATTAGTGTAGTAGTATATGTAGTGTGCTCACATTGTACTTTCTATAGAAGCTGTCTGGGAATGCTCAAGGGCTTCAGTTCAAAATACAAAACAAAGTGATGAATTCAACAAAACAAAATAGAAAAAGGAAACTGCTTTCAGTAAGTTTCACCTTTCTTGCAAATATAAGTTCTTCTAGATTTTGTGAAACTCCATAAACTTTGAAACAGAGGCCATGAGCAATATCAATTTTGGATGAGCTTGAGCGGAAGTAATTAATATAAATCAAGAATATACATGTATACGTAGAGAAACACTCAGGAGATGCAGAAGAGTGAAATCAGTCTAGTAAAGAAATAAAATATTTTAGTTATTTAAAAAAATTAAAGCAGCTTTATTCTGGGGGGAAGGATGTGAGCAAGATAACAGAAGCACACAAAGAAGTATCCCAAAGAGAACCCTGACTTGATTACGTGTGAGTATAAAATTGGATCTTGGAACTATGTTATTGGGCTGAATACGAATATTGCCAAACAGTATGAGATATATCCAAAACAAGTGAAAAGGAACTTGGACTTTAGCTGAAAAAGTACCAGGTATTGCAGTAATGTAGAGATCTTTGGGGGGAGGGGGTGGGGGGTGGTGTGTTATACATAGTCACTCTCTGGAATCTATTGTGAGGGAAAACACTGAGACCACAAATAAGAATTATTTAGGCTGTAAGTTCTTTGGGGCAAAGATTGGTTCTTCTTATCTGTTTGTACAGTGCCTTGACTAATAAACGCTTACCTTTGTACTCAAATAATAGCAGAGTTTCTTCACAGAGATATACACATATGCATATGCATATATATAAATACACACACACACAGAGATATATGTGTAACTGTTTTAAAGAAAAGAAAAGAATGACTGATAAATTGGACAATTTAGATAGGATTCTAGGCTTTACTACCTCCTTACTCACTCACAGTTCCTGAAGGCTATAACATACTACCTTATTCACTCGCAGTTTATAACAAGGCATTTGTGGTAAGATACATATCTGAAAAGGTTTGGAGTTTGGGAATAGATTCAAACTATTCATATTGTGTTGGTCTGTAAAATTGGTTGGAAATCTCATGAGAACAATGTTCTCACATGAGATTTCTGGTATTTTCTTCTCTGCGTCAGATCATAAATCCTGCAAGAACAATTTTTTTTCAGAAGTATTTCTGCACTTCTCTTCTTAGATGGAAATTAGAAGTATGGAGGTGCATGAAAATGAATAATAATGGAGATAAAAAGTTCACCAAACATTTGAGAAAGTTTTTAAAGACCAGTTTTAAATTTTGGTAAAGATTCAAAGATTTTCTGTTCTTTTTCCAGTGCCGCTTGCTCATTGAAAGTAATGCACCCTCATTTTTATTCATACTTTACATGTATTGCAGTAGATCACTAATATTCCATCTATATGTATATGTTATCAGTTTATTAAGGTTTTAATTTTATAACTTTTCATGTTTGGCTTGTGATCCTCTCTTCGTGCCTTTCAGAATGGTTCTATTCAACAGCTTTTGATCTGCTAGGAGCTTAAGGACGGAGTTGCCACTGATGCTGTTTGCCAGCAGCAAAGGGAGCTTGGATATGGCATGACTTTAGCTCCTGACCATGGAGACTGATAGGCCATAAGATATTAAGCTCCCACCAATTTCTATTTTCTCTTTCAAAGATTGCTAACCTCATCTCCCCAGGGTCTGCAACTCCTGCCAGCCTTTAAACCAGCAGGAGTAATATCTGTCTCTAATTCGTAATTACTAGGGCTCCGTCACAATGAGCTGGATCAAGCATTGTTGGTGCTTGCCTTTATTTAATTAGCGAGTATGTGCATTTGTAACAGTGAGAAGTACAACTGGGTGGAAACGTAACCTCGTTGCTTTAAAGTTATTTTTCTATTTCTCTTTCTCTGTCTTTCAGTTACTATATCCATAATATGCGGCAGATCATTATCAGTAGCGTTAATAACATTCAATGTTGTGCGCGTTTTTCAACAAAATTTGTATTGCAAAAGAAACAAGGATAGCACCTTGTAGAATTGAAACAGACAGTCTGCTCCTGAATTCTTACCTCTTCCCTGTGCCTACTCCCTATTATTAATGTATATTATTACTTAAAGTGTGTCAGAAAAAGAGACAAACAGTCAGAGGCAGAAATTTCTCCCTAATTCACTCTGCCTAGCCAGCAAAATGTAACACAAAATTATTCAGGGGAAAAATACAATTTTCTGTCATCTCTGCCATACACTGATAACAAAGCTACAGGCTAATATGTTTTGATATTTTTGTCACTCGTTTATCATGTGACCTTTCATGCTATCATTAATACAGCTGAGGGACAGAGCAGATACACTGAAATAAGGGTGTGGAGAAGTCAGATTGCTTCTCTAACAACTAACGGTCAGTCACAGCAATTTATGCTTTTCTTCAGTATTGCACTGACTGAAGAAGAGAAATTGTTATTAAAATTTGATATTACTGTCTAGGCTCTGCCATATAGAATTTGCAACTTTTAGCTATGATGGGAATACTGGGAGGGGGGAGGTTTAATAAATTTCTCTTTGAATTATGATATTAATACAATACAACATGCTTGCTCAGATATTCAAAGGATATACATGGGGAAAAATCTTATTCAGGACACTCCAACACTGGATATTAGTCATAGTCCAGAATTGTTATATCCAAGAAAGGTATTTTAATAACACGGGTACAATCATCTTGCATTGACTCGATTAGAACAGTTGGGGTTTGTGGGGGCTTTTTTTTGTTTACAAAATTTCAGCTACTAATAATGTCGCGTACTCTTCAGCAATATTTTCAGGATAGCCAAGAAAGTGTAACGTGTCTTTTTTTATGTGTGTATATCTTTTATGATAAATGATACCTGGTTTAAATTTACATTTGACTTTACACCATTTCTGACAATGGTCTAGCTTTTTATGTTGCCTGTACAGTCTGGTTTGTTAAAATTCCAATATAAAACTAATTTATATTTGACATTAATGAGTTAAGAAATGTTTTATACAGTACATCAGAGCTGAGAGAGAACTTTACAGCATTCTAGTAAAAGCAAATTACTTCTGAGTACAACCATTATGTAAAAAATGAAAAATCTTTCACTAGCCTAAGCTACTTGTCCTTTCAAAATCCTGTGATTTTTAATGTTTATATTAAGAAAGGATTGAAAATTTAACAAAGCCATTTGTTCTCTTTTACATTCTGTTGGGGGACTGTAATTTAACTACTTGGAAGAGATCTTTTTCCTCAGTGTGCGTGTCTGTGCCAGGTCAGAGTAAATCATTATATTCATTGATAAAACATTATTAAAATAATTTAATTATTTAAAACATTAAATATGTTGCAAACTAATCTATTTAGGAATTAAATAATGGTTTTTTGAGCATCACTTCGTCGGGGAGTATTTTTTTTAAGTGCACTAGAAAATGACCTTTACATGTGAAAGAAAATAAGTAAGGATGAGTTTTAAATAGGAGGATTTTTAAATAGGTCCCAGAGAGAGGCTTGTGCACTTGAAATGAATCTTTTTGCATTAGATCTCATTGCAAAGCAAAAGTTTAAATTTCTCATTTCAAATGTAAGGAGTTGATTTCTGGAAAGCGTATGCAAATGAATTATTGAAATTGCCAAAATATCAATTGACTTAAATTTGACTACTTCTGTGTGTAAACTCACATGTGTTTGCAGAAGTGAACCCTAAATATATTCATGAAAACAGTGGATGTATAAGCATTACTTAAAAATGTGTCTGCTGATTGCATTGCTTAATATTTTGTAATAAGCAAACCTATAGCATGTATTGTTTAACATTTTTAGCGTGTATATTCAAATGGTCTGCCTACTGTATGCATGTAAATGTTTTTATTTATTTGTATATAGAAAGTGAATTTATCTGTTTGCATTCTTAGTATCTGATTGTCTGTATGGATAATAGTGTTAGACAAAAAATGAAAACCCTGCTAAAGTCATGCAAACTTTAGAATATTCTATAGCAGTACTTTTATAGGAGGTGAAGATTTTTACCTTCTAAGATTCCTGTAACATTGTTCTTCACAATGTTTTTACTGCATTAACATCCCTTCTAATTTGTTGGTAATTAATAATAGTGATTTCTGAAGTAATTAATGAGAAAGAAATGCAAGCAGGAATAATCCTGTTAATACAAAGAATTCAAAATTGTGTAAACCCATCAGAAAACAATTATTAATGGGGTTAAAAAACACCTGTAAAAACGCTAGTTAAGTACAAACTAATTACTCAAAAATACTTTACTGTGCTGATGTTACCCATTAAATTAAAAGCATGTTGTTTACTATTCATATATAAGAAAATTAATTCTCCCTTTTTCTCAAATAATAGCCTCAGAAATGGAACATCATGAAGTGCTTGCTTTCGCCAGTGCGTGGTTTCTTGTAGAGTAAGCAAGACATTGGCTAAGTGGACTTCCCTTTTACCTCCCTATCACTAACTACAGTCCTGACCTGGAGATGCAGCCTCTTTCAGGATGAGAAGGAAATGTGTCCGTGCATGCTTAGTCTACACCACTCTTGAACAGATTATATATCAAGCTGAATTATATTTAGTCTTTTTTCTTTTCTTTTTTTTGTTGGTTTTTTTTTTTTTTTTTAGTAGGAGAAAGTAACTGTAGTGGAGGCATTGGGGAGGTGTGTTTTTGGCTAGTATCAACAAAGAATTCAGATGAACTGAGAATCCCCAACCTGTTCAATATGATGCTGAAGGGAAAATTTGGAACCCTAATACTAGAACTATGCAGCCTCCAAACTTATGTATTTTATAATTTACATTTTACTCAGCCTACTCCTTAGTATCAAAATGACAAAGGAAAGAAAAAGGTAGAAAAAAAAAGAAATGCTATTTTATGAATAGCTTCCTATTGAAGTGCATTAAAAAAATATGATTTCTTTTCCTGCAAGCTGGAATAAATTATAAACCATTATTGTTTGCTGTAAACACACCTTAATAGCACAAACGGCAGAATTTTGTTGATCTTTCTAACTTTGTTCAAAGTGTATGTGTATGTGTTAAAGTGGAATCACTTACTGCTTTAATATTTGTAATAAATGGATTGCAAAACTATGCAATAAGAGTCTTTCATTTCCCACTCTCCTAACATAATGTTCAACAAAAACATACAAACGAACAAAAAAGGAAGAGGGATTTTAAGGCTGACATTCATGTTTGCATGTAAATAAAGCAAGAGCCACAAACAAAGCCAGCAATCTCACATACTTGCCTTCAGTGGTAAAGGATGGAAAGGCTGCCTGCTACCAATCAGCAAGTGGTTGCTATGGTTACAAGGTCAGGAAATATGCCTTTTCCCCAGTTGTCCAAGGCTTGCACATGTCACTTCTGAAACTATGAATTTTATATACAGGTCAGGAGATGCATACCAAAGAAATAAACAGTGAACTGGACCATAATGACAGCTAACGTTCAAACGTCCTTGAATTTTTTAAATTTCTATCCAAACACATTTTGTCATTTTGAATGGGTTGGGTTTTTTTGTATAAAATTGGAGCAATTCTTTCCTGTAATGAAATTTTGCAAAGTAGGTACAAACTATGCCTCATTATTATAAGCTGCATCAATAACTTGCCTCAGAAAGATACTTATGTTCTTTCCCTTTATTTTTTTAAACTCTTTAAATTACAGCTTTAGAATATTATAAGAATATAATTTGATGCAACTTAAGAACTCAGAGTAATAACTACTTTCTGAAAAACAGATTTAATAATGCTGTATTTATCTGTAGACAAGATGGTGGTTAAGCTGTTAATGAAATGCAGATGGTCCTGTTTTAAAGTACAAATGCTTCTTTGCTCAATATGCTAAGCTTTAGGGGAGTTTTAATATAATCTCTAAAGGTTGAAAATGATATAGTATTTGTAAAATGAGTGAAATGTGAAAGAAACCTTGATTGTTTATGTGTCGTTGAAGAATTTACTAGGAAAATTAGTCAAAGGCCTCTCGGGGGACTTAGCATTTTGCTACAGATAAGGTAGGTCAAGTAAATTTAGTGATGGTTATTAAAGGGTCTGTATTATTTTTGCTTTGTATTCCATAGTGGTACATAATAATCTTGTCTTTATTTCAAACCTGTTTAAAACCTAGATTTTAATGTGTTAGTATTTAAGAATCATAATAATTGTTTCTGAACTTTCAACTAGGAACTGCTTAATGGACTTAAACAAAAAGTGAACGACAATTTTGAAGTGATATTTATACAATTGCAGTTTGAATATTAAGTTATGTTGCTTCTCTCCAAATGTGTATTATATAAATGTTATAGCTATGTAATTACATCTTGTTTTGTATAGAATCATTATTACTTTACTAACTAGGGAATGTACAGGGGAAGTAGTGTGCAGCATTTTAATAACACAGTATGTAGCACACAGAGTTCAGAACACTTGTAATGTTTTTATTTTTTCTCTATATGCTGTATGTAAATGGCATTAAAAGTTAAATTATTAGTTCTTTTTCTTGAAGATTCATTCCCACTTTATTTTTCAAAAAGTTCTTAATACAGCATGTCTGTTGTTTTATCATGCTTTTTTCCCTTGCTACTTACTGTGGATCTCAAATTTCATTCATTGATGTGAAAAGCCTAAAATAGACAAAAATAGGCAAGCAACACAAAGAGACTATGTTGTTTCCCTTTCCTTTTGGATTCTACTTTTTGTTAAACTGAATATTTTTATTCTTCTTATTTTGGTTGTGGGTGGGTTGGGGATTTATTTTTTTTTGCTTCTTAGGGATTTTTTTGTTTGTTTTTGGTTAAGAAAGCTTAGTCTTTATCTTGATAGCAATCCTTTCCTTTTCTTTCTTTTTTTACCCCCATTTTTCCTCTTTTTCTTTTTTAGCAAAAAGCAGCATTCAAATGAGAAACTAAGTACATTTCTTTTCAACAGGCAATTTACCCCATGATGAGATATGCTTTCACTTATTTTTCTTTGACATTCTAGCATCTAGCAACACAGCAGGTATCCAAAGGTTAGGCTTCAAATAAAGGATAACTACATTCTTACATTAATAGATGCCATTGTATGAATATGTCATATTATGCCAGCATTTAGTTCCTTTAATTGTTTTTCTAAAATTATACATGATAACAAAGATCTAGACAAAGTGAGAAAGATTTAAATTTTTTTTTCCCTTTATCATTATTTTTTTATTTGTGCAGGTTAGCTTTCTCTGGAGTATTAATTTTTTTTAATACATACGATACCATTTGAAATCAAGAAATTATCTGAGAAATTCTGCTAACGTTTATAGAATCTGCAAGAAGAATATTTTAATTAGTTGCTTGCTACTTGAACTGAAAATAATATATTCTGGTGTTCTACCTGTAAGATTGAAAACTATTCTAAGCAGTCTGTAATATAATACTGTCCTGGGGAAACTGTAAATATAGGTTTTATAGATTTGATTGAGGAATACAATATGTGTTACTCGGAACAGACTGTAGTTAATACACTTTTAAACAGTAAGATTAACGACATTTTTCCATTCTTACATAGTTTTACCACGAGACCATATTGTACTGTCTTACGTACTTTTTTCTCCTTCTGTGACCTTTTTGTATGGCCAAATGAGTCTAGGTTATGTGTCTTGTGGCCTGTGAGCAACCTTGCCCATTAGCCAGTCCCCAAACCTTTGATGTGAACCATCAGCCCTACGATTTCTGTGGTTCATTCATTTTTGTGGTTCTCTAACGATCTCTGCCCTAGCTCTGAATCCTGCCTTTATTGTAGACAGAGCTGACAACAGGCAGCCTTGTCTTTCATTTCCTTGATGTACTTTGTACTGCAGTATGGCTTTTGTTAGTATTGATGCAAACATTACCATAAACCACCACCTAGGGACTAGAAACAATTGACTAACTGTTTTCAAATCCAATACACTTAAGTTGATCAGACACAAAGTTTAAGTACAGTTAGCTATAACAGCACCAAAGCTGTGTGGTCTCAGCCTCTATAGACTGAAAAATAAAGGTCAGTGGAACGAGGATGCTTGTGTCAAGACAAACTGCAATGAAATTTATTCAAGAGGTGAATATTGGACCTAGAACTCATTCCTCCACTTGTTTAACAGGAGAAATATCAGCTTTACTATCAGGACTATTTGAAATTATATCCTTTTAATCTAATTTAAAAGTTCATTCTTAGCAAGAAAAAATATGGGATTATAGGGAGAAAGCAACCATTTTAGGAGCAAGTTCAGATTGTGATGAGATACATGTTTCAAATTGGCTAATGTTAAAATTTCTCAGTTACATTCTAAACAGCAGGCTAACAATCACTGAACTCATTATAACTGAGTATTTCTCTGCATATGGAAAAATTTCAACGTTAGCGATACTGTAGATGCAAAACTGTGCCTGACCCTTTTTGTATAAGGAGCAGTGGCAGGGTCATTTGCTTTTTGAGCTTCGTTAGATCCTGGATTCAAGCCTTTGTAAAAAGGGCTATTCAGATTCAGTTTCCGTATGATTCTTCAAAGATGTCAGTTGCATCTTTGAAGTTTCTTCCTAAATTAAGCAGTTGAGAACTTAAGAAAGTGAAACAAAAAGACTGAGAAAATGAAGTGGATTCAAGGATCCATGAATATTTCAAGTGTCATAAAAAGCTTCATATTGAGCATACAGTAATATGATTATTAACCTCCTGATTTTTTAAGTATGAATATGTTAAGCTATAGCATTTAAACAGTGCATGAGAACGTGTTAAGCGGGAGCTGAAAGAATTTGGGCTTTTAGGGGAAAGAAGGGACTAGGAAAATAAGAAAACAAATATCGATGCTTTGATTTTTTCCAGAGTTTTGATGCAGCCATTCATTAGTTATAACTGATTCATTAGTTACTGTTCTAAATTAGTGTAAATTATCCACAAAATGTTGAGTGATACATTTATAAAAATCTGACTTCAGAGTGAATGTAATTATTTCACAGTGAGACTCTTTTAATATTAAAATTTACAAGCTCGATTTCTCTATATTTGTTATTTTATATAAATGGCAGTAATGCTTTTTAACGTAATGTTAATCTAGAAATGAACTGTTGGCATTGACTCAAAATTGCTTATATACTTAGATTATGTTTTTAATTGTCCTGTCTCTTTTATTAAGAGTAAGCTCTTTGGGGCAGAGACTGTTTTTCTCCTCTGTTTCTGTAAAAGCCCCAAAACACCTTTGAAAACTGTAGTAACAATAATAAGACTATGTGGTTATGGGTTTGTTTTTTTCTTTTTTCAGCAATATTAATTATGTAAAATAATGAACAGTAAAAAAATTAATTTCCTTTTTTTTTTTTATATGGACAGAAAGGCAGGGGGCAACTTACCCCTGAGAGTCTCCAAGGAGAGAGGAGAAGAGACCTGTTTTCTTTTCGACGTCCTTCAGCATTTCTTGCTTCTCAGAACAATATGATTTTAAGGGAGAGTAGGCATTACTCTACCTCATTTTGCTTCCTATTGAATACCAAAGGAGATTTGAATGGACTCCCTGGCTACATTTCTGTTTCCCTTTCACTATTAAAGTCTTCTTCAGTATCTCACAACCATATTGTCACAATGTACACTCCATCCTTTTCCTTCCACTTGTAAATCTGACCTATTGTCAAGTCTTGATTTCTGGATTTGGTGGTCTAACCACCACACCCATTTGAAGTAAGAGAAATATTTCTGGGGTGGGTTTTTTCCCTTCTCCAGGGGACACTATTTTTAAGTTAAAAAGGAATTAAATGTTTGAAAATAAGAAATATTCATTCCTACTGTGACTTATTATCAGTGTCCAGCACTGACTAAATCTGAAAGGGTCAGCTCTTAGAGGAAAACATGATTAATAATCTCAACATTTCTATAGTGGAACTTTTAGCCCATAAAGAGAAAGAGGGACTATAAGTCTTTGCAGACTAAGAAACGTCTCATCTCTGCTTACAGAAAAAAACCCAAGATGATTCAGAGGTGGGCTGAGACCTGAAGATTAGGCTGAATACAGCCAACTCTGATTTATTGTTTATATCAGATGATGCCATTTAACCCTGTGCTGGACCCAATACAGAGCTTGATATTTTGGGGTGAGGGGGGGAAAATGATGATTCTACTGCTCAGCCATTCACTGTTTAATCCCTCCATGTTTAATAAAGTAACAGCTCTGAATCTATGTGTATCTGTATTTCTTATGCCTCGGGCATTTTGAACAAAAACTCTTTGTGTCCTAGTTACAGTTACAGCTTATATTTAATGATGTGGAAATAAGACAACACGAACACATGCATTGACAAATTTCATAACTTTGACTCTTAAATAAGATACTTTCTGAGGAAAATGTTCTGACTTTTCATCTGTGCACATTGTTTTGATATTTAATATGCCGTAACTAAATTCTGAAACATTTAATACAGCAACACACTGTTCAAACAGGTCTTTACCAAGGCAAAATGATTATTGATGCCAATTATGACACTTTGGTTCAGTGTTTCAATAACTGCGATACGTGCTGCAGTCATTTTATAGCTGAAAAAATTATCAGCGATAATTGACTCTGAGTCCTGAACAGGCAGCTTATCCAAGTTCAGTTCAGACAACAAAGGTGCAGAAGAGCCAAAGTGATTTAAGTCCTCAGTTCAATGTGTCATACCCTCCCTGACATCACTTTATTTTTTAACCATCATCCAATGGACCGTATAAGATATATAGGGGTTGATGGCTTTGGCTGCTGAATTTATGAGTAGAATCTCTTGCTGAATTGTCCCATAATTGGGTTCTTAAAATAGATTTTCTAAGATAAGTGCAGTTGTAGTTGTGTATTGTAGCCAAGTTCAGAATTTTTTTCATAAATGTGAACCAGCCATAGGAATTTATAGAGAACAGTATAATGGCCAGTGATTAATAATGATCGTATAGATTAAATGTCATAATTAGACTGGCAAGAAGACTAATAGGCCAAGAAGGAAATAGAATTTTATGAAATTTCATTAATACTAGATTTAAGCCTTGCATTCCAGCATACAAGCTGTTTGTAGTTAGAAACGTTGCAGGATTAATTAATTAATTTCAATCTTTTTGCAAAGAGATGAGAGACTCTGTAGTTTAATACTGCAGCTGATATTTTTGTTTAATGTATGATTAATGAGTAATTTTATTATTAGAATAGCCCAGTTCTTGTTAAAACATATATGTACCTAATTCATACCTGCATTTTTTTTAATGACCTGGTAATCCTTGCTTAGAGTTTAGATTTTATTTTCCTTCTTATATATTAGATGCAAACTAGGTGAAGTTTTCACTTGTGTTGTTTTGTTTTGTTTTGCTTGTTTGTTTGTTTAATTCTACATATAATTCTTTCAGAATTTATTTTTAAGGAAAATAAATACGTTGAAACATTTTACTAATTATGGTTAAGTAAAGATATTGCTGAAAGCATTTCAAGTCAAAAGTATAAACGATATGCAAAAAAAACCCCACCAAGAACTGAAATGCCACACATTTTGTCACAGTTATTCAAATAAAGCAGGACAGAAATATCTACTCTGGTTGTGGCAGTTACCAAAATCCTTGAAGTAATCTGATAGACTTGAACTCATGCTGAAAAGCATTACCAGTGCATTTGGTATCAGTTAAAAGTATCTGGTAATGCTAGTTTCTTTCACTGATTTAGCAACAGCTCATCTGCATTCAGCGTCACTTTTACAGGGTGAAATAGGAAAAAATACACTGAAGTATAACAAGAGGATGAGTTAAGAGAACAGAGCTAGGGGAAAAAAAGGCTTTCTGAGTGTGAAGTGGACTTGATCTCTCTCAGGGATACTCCTCTCAACCCACTTTGTGTCAAGCAACTAGCATGGGTGAAGTTCTCAAGTTCTGCAGACAAATGCATCATACTCACATCCACAAGCCCTATAGTGGCATTCAATTGGTGCACCTGTATTTGAATTTTTCCCCTCAAAGTACCTGAAATAGAACACGCAGAAGCTCTTTTTTTTTTTTTTTTTCTCCCCCATCCTCCATTTATCTTTTAATGGGAGTACAGAGAGGGAAGAGGAGGGAGGAAGGGAGGTGACAACAGTAGGAGGGGGTTGCAGACTCTGTAGGATTGGCAGCAAAGGTTCATTCACATATGCTTGTTCCACACAAAAAAGAGAGTATTCAGGCACTTTGAATAGATCATCATAACTGCTTGTCTGGTCAGCTTTCTCCTTAGAGTTTCAAGTTATAGGGGTCGATGTGTAATCTAGGGGTCTTGTCTAGCTGCCTCTATTAAAAAGTGAGGCACTCAATACCAGCTGCACTACGCAGGGTGCCTCTATCTGTAATAGTGCCATCAACAATTCTGAAGATGTACTTGGAGTGCACATGGGATAGACAGACAGTCTGTTGCAGCACTGAAATTTCCAGAGCTGGCCACAGCTGATTTTATGCTAAATACACTAATCTTTTACATCAGCTCTAGTCCTTTAATCAGGAAGATATTCATTCATTGATATGCTCCTAGTGGAGGCAAATTAAGTTTGCTTTGATAGTTCTTTTCCCTCTCCTGAAATAATTAGGAAACAATCCAGAGTTTAACTCACACAGCAGGACCAAAGAGTATTTTGGGGGTAGGGTGTGTTCTGTCATTAGTTTGTTGGATTTTTTCATTGCTTCTCTCTTTCTCCCTCTTATTTTTCTCAAAAGAAGTATGAATTGTATTTCATCTGGTGATTAAATACAAGAAGATCATTAATGGCTCTGCTTCTTTATCTTTTTTTTTTCCTCAAGTAGGATGTGCAGGAAAGGAAGACTGGTGTCAGACACTGAGTTCCCTGTCTTCAAAGAGGGGAATTCTCTCTCTGTTTTGAAAGAGGGCGAAACGCAAGAAAGTGGGCAGAATCTGAAGCCCTAGGTAGCCGAGTCTAGGTGTCTGAGGATCTGGAGGCATTCCTTCTAAAGCAATAAATGTTGCTCTCCTTTGTCAGCATAGCTTCCTAGACACATTTGTTACTGCTGGCCCCTATGCCCTTCTCATCTACTCACCTGAATAAATCTAAAAAGAATGGAGGAAACTAATTGCTGCTTGAATCAAAAAGTCTCATGTAAATTTACTCTTTGTGATATATACCATAAATACAGAATGTGCTGTGCCCTCCTCTTTTCACATACCTTGCATCTAGACACAATGTGTATTATTTACTTAATCATCCGGTGAAAAGCTGCCAAGGACAGATGTGAAAAAGGGAGAAAGAGAATCACGGTTTTTCCCTTCCAGACTCTCAGTCCCATTTCTGTTTGCTTTTGCTCCTCTCTCTTAAGGCTTAAGACTGTAAGCATCAGACCCATGTTATAAAAGCTCTCAAGCTTGGAGGCTGAGAAGAATGTGGAAACTAATAATGACATGGCCTTCAGTGCTTTGTTTGCAATGAACAGCAACAACAAAAGATTCCTCCAATGATCTAAGCCTGCTGGAAACACAGTGCCATTTCTTCCCTTGAGATGTGAAGCAAGGAGTGCATTGACAGTATGTTCTTCTTTTTTAGACTAAGGTGTTTGAATCCTAGGACAATTTTAAAACATGAGAGACCACAGCATCTCATCTAGATCCACATAAATTTGTCTTCGCCCTCCCTCACCCACCCAGGCATGCATAATGGAGATAAGAACTAGCAGAATGGCAGCGCTACAGCTAATAGCAGCAACTAAATACTACTTGCTTTTACCTTTTTCATGTTGATCTGTAAGAACTTGGCAAAGCCAAGGTTTTGGTTTTTTAAGGATCAACATCAGACTAAAACCATGAAGTTTATTCTCTATGATATAATACTGAATTTTGAGCTTTAGAGGATCAGGAATAGGGCTCTCAAGAATATTTTCTGCAGAGGAAATCTTTCCGTCCGATTTCAAGGTGGCATATGCTGGCAAACTGGTCAGCTCCACTGTTAGTTCCCAGTGTGTGTTAGGAGGAGAGCCAAGGTTTGGAATAATATTCTTGGCACTGTGTTTGTTCCTTTCTGCCAGGGTTCACAGAGAACTAGGGGAAGCAGAATACAGGTTGCAGTAGCTTTGAAACTTGCTGAAATGCTTCCTCATGCCTGTCTGCTACGTTTTCTCCTTGCTTCACTTAAGTTCTCCTCTCTGTTCTATGCAACTGTGTGCTTTTTGAAGGATAAAGAAGAGAAAGCTTCTTGTCCTCACCATTAAGAACTTGCATAAATCTCTGTCTCCCTTTTTATCCACGTTTTCTTTTTACTGGATAGCTCTCTAACACTTTTGCTCTGCTACATTTGTCTGCTTTGATATTCTATTTCCTTGTTTTACTTCCCCAAACTACTGCTCTGTGTGCTTCATTATCGTTCACAAGAATAGAACACCCTACCTGAAACTAGCCTGTCTGAAAGTGGTATATGTTTTACTGGCTCCTGCAAATGTTTGCCCTGTCTCCCATCTCTATTGGGTTTCACTGTTTATTACCTGGGTAATTCTGGTCTATTCTCCCCTAAATTAGGGTCTGAATTGATAAACAAATGTCTATGCAATGCTGAGTGGCCAAACAGATGAATCTGAATGTAGGATTAGAGCCTTCACTAGAGTCCTCCGTAGCCACAAGGCTTATATGGTAAGTGCTGCAAAATAAATAAAGGGGGGGGGGGGGGGGG
>VFFE01009149.1:1081753-1132536 GCA_008921705.1 Burhinus oedicnemus | reverse complement strand
ACTGGTTTTAAGTTTTTTTTTTTTTTGGCTTTTTTTTTTTTCCCTGGTATTTGGTTTGCATGCCCACAAGGATGAATACTAAGCCCCAGGTGAGATGACTTAATGCAATTCACAAACTAGTGACAAGGGTCTGCATGCCAATAAATACTCTGTATTTTCTATTAAACAAAATTAAATAAATAAAATGTGTTTGTGTGTGTGTGTGTGTACATAAATTGGGGGTAGTGCAGCGTGCCTCCAGCTCTATTGTATTATGTTCAGTTTATTTGCTTTGTGAGGACTCAACATCCCCATCATTTTTTGTATTTTCTTGATTCTAGAACACTACCTATTTCCACCCTAAAGCAAAATCTAGCTACAGTCCAATAGTTTCAGCTCTGAAATGTATTGTGTCATGCTCAACAGTGAGGATCACATCAAGTGCCACTCTCCACAGTGAAGAGAGCAGTAAAACACAGAGCTCCTGGGGCTTATCTTTTTCTCCCAAAAAATATTGAATTTCTATCTGTGGCCCACAGCCCTTGCTTTCAAATCCTACTGATGCCTCTGGCAGGAAGATCTGGTAGGAGGAATATAGTCTAAGCAGAGGCTTAGCACAAAACCTGTTCCTCTTTGGCAGGCCGCCATCATTTCTAAGAGGTGAGGAGAATTAAAGGTTCCTAAACTGTTCTTCTTAAAAGTTGAAGGATTGTCTGGCTCAGTCAAATCGACACAAGAACAGTGGGAGATTTTCTGTTCTTTTTTTTTTCACCATAAATAGATCAATGTCCTGGAAAATATTTGCAGTCTTTATACTCCTAATGACACTGTACTGCTGTTAGGGCAATATATCAGCATTGTTTTGCCATAAATGATGGAATGATAGGAGCAAGATATAGATTTCTAGCTTTCACAACTTGGCACTTGATATTATGTTAATTGCTTCAGATGAAGTATCTATGTGTAGTGTTTAGATTACATCTTTATGGAATATTTTTGAAAGTAAAATGAGCTTATATTTCTAACTGTTTAGACACAGACTCTCATTTTATCATTTTAACCCACTCTCAGTTCCCTCAGGAACACTCCACAACCCAAGGCATTGACGAAACTTTTTATCCAGACACTAGTGGTGTGTCCGATGACTTTAAGGCACTTGCCCAAGCTACCTCAACTTCTGCTGGCAACCAGGAGAAGTGGTACACATGCTCAGCTGGTTTCTAGTAGCTGGAACAGCTGTTTGAACCTGTTCAGCTTTAGTCATTACTTAGAACAGCTCTATGAGCACTCTGTATTGGACCAGGAGTGAAACTATGCCACTGCCTCCAGAAATTCAGGAGCATATATGTGCTTCTCAGTCCATTTTATTATGTTTTTATCAGGAATGCTGCTGTTAGGCCAGGAAATCTGGACCTCTTCACCTCAAAGTCAAATTTCAACCCACTGCTTTTTTGTACACATGGCATCGGTATTTTCAATTTATTTTAAAATATTTTGGTGGATTGTATCTCAATTTTTATTAATGCACTTATTTAAAATAAAATAATAAATAATAATAAATATTTTATTACCGGAAGTGAAGTTTCCTTTTTAGACAAATGATACTTTATGACACTTCAATTTCAAATGTTGTGTGTTACCCAATGCTTCGTATTTTTTCATTTAACATTTCATTTGGTTTTAAATTTAAAAAGCTTCATAAGACTGATACCATATTACAATGCACATCTCCGATGAAGCTCTCCGAGTGAAAAAATAGAATCTAAAGCTGATACATTTGGGCCAAAAACTGGGGTTTTTTTCCTGGGCGAGGGACAATCCCAGTAAGTGACAATCATCTTCAAAGCAAAGGCACGCGGGACAGAAAGTTCCCTGGGAGTATAATGCCTACATGTCTACATCTTATCCAAAAGTGTCCTTCATTAATGTGTCTCAAAATAGTGGCATGTTTGATAGTAGTGGGTCTTCTGAAATTATATCTAAATATTTTTGTAGCTCTATTTTGAGACTGTGCTCTGTATACATGCTCTTTCAGCTTTTTCCAATCTAAAATTCATCCTCTATAAAGCCAAAACCCATCCATCTTGATGGAAAGGGTTAATTAACCTGTACCAATTAGGTAACCTCAACTGTCCAAAGAGATTGGCTTCTCCTGAGTTTCCTAGCACAAGTCTGCTTAGTTTTTACCTTAGCTTGCCCCTTGCAATCTGTCATTTTTACCTTCTCCAAACTGGGAGAGGAGGTATGTATGCGTGGGGGTGGGGGGGGGAGAAGACAGGCTTTGCGAATCACCAGGGCTTGCTTAGCCCTTCAACAGATGTGTAGTAAACTGCTAACCCTGCCAAGTACTTCAGGCAAATACCATGCCTTTAAGTGCTGGGGTAAGGGGTGGGTGCTCAGAGTGACAGGGAAAGAGCATCCTTTTGGGACTGTCTGTACTTTCTTTCTGGTTTAGGGTTTGATTTTTTTTTTTTTTTTTTTTTTTTTTTTCCATGGGGGGAGTATTTTGTGGGGGAAGGGTTTCAATCCTACAAACTATGTGGGTTTGAATACTGACATCTAGAATCCATCACCTTTTCACATGTTAAGCAATGTCTCACTTTGAAAATAGCCCTACAGAAATTATTGTAGAATAAGTTTCTAATCAAAGGGATCAAGGATTTCAGAAATCAACTGGGAATGATAGAAAATGAAATCATCTGCTCAAATTTATGAGCGTATATGATAAATCATCATGCTTCCTCTCTGGATTTGAGATCTGATCTGAATATCACAGCACTGGAACCTGTTTCTGTTTTGTTTTATTCTGAACGTATTTTATGTACTCTGTCTTCTATCTATGCGAATTGAATTTTTTCCTCTAGCTCTTCTTTCAGTCATATTGTATTTTTACAGGAGAAGATTTTTCTCTGCAGTCAGTTGTTTCCATATAGATTGTTATAATTTGGAGTTATTTTTATATATGTTAAGGATCACATTGTTCCACAGAGTTTGTAGTTCTGTTATTAAGCTTGATGAAGAAAGCCTAAAAAAAAAATGTAAAAAAAATTCTGTGTAGTATCGGTGCTATTTCTGGTTTTGTTTAAAAGTTAAAGGGATTTACATGGAAAAGGGAAGGAAGGGTATGTCATAACTTCTCTGCTAAGTGAAAGGTTTTGTTTGTATAAATCACATACTGTATTCATCATGCTCAAGACAAATGATAAACATTACATTTCACCATTCCCATAAAAATTAGGAATCCGCATCAATAACATTAATTCTGCAGTGGGCTGGTTCCTTTTATTTTTCCTTCCCCTTTCCCTGGCACCGTTACATAGCAGGACTCATGGCATTATTAGTTGCCATTGCTGCTTTCCCACCCTAGGATTGCTGTCTAACTTGAGTAGCTTGCTCTGGAAAAGCTTGGCCTTTCATTCCTGAGGTCCGCTGCTTTTATTCCTTTTCTGTTTTTTCTGTTTTCATTTCCTGATGATGTTGTCATTGTCAGTGGAGTTATGATGAACAAGTTTGGTACTATTTATAGATTCTGGGCTTGTAGCCAGCTATTTTCATGCCTTTGCTGCTATTTAAATCTATTGTTCATTTTCAACTGCAGAGCAGCTTCCTCTCATTTTGCACCTAGAGCTGTGTGGTTTCTGAATCTAGCAACAACAAAATGGTGTTTTTAGTCTCTTTATAACAAGCTCATAAAATGGAAAGAGTGGAAGTTTTGCTTCCTTTGTTTTTATTGCGGTCTACATGCTATCACTTATTATTAGTTATTAAAGTGGAGCTTGTGTTCCCATTGAATATAGGATATGGCATTTTAAAAGTTTGATTTGAAGGGGGTTAATTTAGAAGATCATTTCTCTTTTATTTGATAAACTGCTATGAACATTTGTAATAACAATACACTGTTTAAAAACTCTTGACAAATAGGGATAAATATTCAGCATGCTACATGGACAAGTGCTCCTGAGACTGCTGTATTGTTAATACAAAGAGAATACCTATTTTTTTGTGCACTATACTGAAATACATCCCATTAGATTAAGGGTATGGCTCCTGCTCTTGTTCCCATAGGATCTTAGAGTTCTCCTTTTGTGTCTCCTCACTATTTATCTGATTATGGCTCTCTAAAATAGAAAAAAATAGAACGTTTCGCAGTATCTTCTCCTTAAATTAAGTCCTTCAGAATACAATGAGGATATCTTGCAAGGCTACTGCTGATATAATAAAGCTGTTTAGTTACCTTGAACTGGTGCACCAACACTCTAAATCTAATAAGTCAGATACAAAAAAAGTTTAATGTTATGTTTGTGACTTAAACTGATAATAAAAAAGAGATTTGAAATTTAGAGTGATGCACTGCTCTTAAGTTAGTCTGTTGTGAAGGCACGATATGTTCTTAGGCACAGAAGCATGAGTAGAGACAAAAGCGTATCATGTTGCTGGCAAGTTCCTTCCACAGCCTTCTGAAGCTTAGCCTTTGTTTATGCAGGTGTAATTTGCGTTTCTGGCTTTGCAACTGCAAGTGGAAGATAATCTCAGGCCTTGCATCACAAACTCCCTGATTTGCAGGTATGCTTAGGTAGCTGCAGAGGTAAATACTTGTAAAGCTTAAGACAAGCTGAAGTTTTGCCAGCCCCCAGCGACACTGCTGTTTATTAACAGAGCAAAGTGAGATTGCCATTTTAGAATGTGACTTCTTTGCCACAAACTTAACGTCATTCCAAAGTGTCGACTGGAATTCCTTATTACTCTAGGAGAGAATGTTTAGTCAAAAAGTAGGCAGCTTGTTGATTTTGTAGTTAAGTGCTAATATAACAACTGCATAAACTACTGCAGTATATGAATTTTGAATTATTTGTCTAATTTCTAAAGGAAGGGCAAAGTTATTCTGATGTTAATAAAAAGGAATGATATCTTTCTGCAACAGTTGTCCCTTCTTTGCATCTGAACTAAAACACAGTCTATACTGTGAGAAAACCTAAGGATTCTCTTTTCTTTAGAAAGTAATTGGAATGAAGGCTATTCCCAGCGTAACGTTTTTTGCAAGTTAGGAAACAGTGTGCAGATGTTGCCCAGCCATCTCTAAGGAAGCTGATCTGGAATGGAGAGTAGACATTTGCAAACGACATAAAGAGAGAGGAGGATTATATGGACAGCAGAAAGAGAAAAGAAAACTGAACGAGAGACTTCTCCAAAGGTTTGTATTGGTGGCTGAAGCTTAAGTGCTAGATGTTGAGGATGTTGAGAATACCTTGACTGTGGTACATAAATTCTAGGTTTTAGTCTCCTAGAAACTCGCTGTCTGAGAGTTTTGAGTACAAGTCTTAGGCACATAGATTAGTGTTAAGGTGAAATATAGATATTGATACAATGAAAGCAAGGAAAAATATGTGGGGTACACTCCATCAGCAAGGAAATACATCTGAATTTTGTAGAATCTAGCAGCTGTGGCCTTCAGAGAGTCTGATTGATAAATTTACAGTGCTCAGATTCTGCAGTCACTAAAGGACAGGTTGCCTCTCACAAAGAGGAGCCTGATTCACTGGTTGCTGCTATCTTGTCTCTCTGAAATGTGGAAAGCAAACAAAGTGCAGACATGTGAGAGATAAGTTTCAGAAACTGTCATAACCACCTGGAGACTTTTTTAAGCTAATAAGATTATCCTGGGCATGCAGGAAATGATTATTGCATACTGTCAGAAAACTGCAGCCTTCTCAATACCTAAGTCTATTTGGGATTTACAGATGAGGTGTCTGGGGGACTATGTTCCCTTATGACTCTGCTTTATTAGGCGTGGTCTAATGTTTTACCCAGACTTCAACATGAAACAAAAGAATCACAGCTGTTGTCATTCAAAAACATTTGATGGAGTGCCAGATCTCACCTTCTAAGTAACCAATAATCAGGTTCCAGGTACAAGAAGTGGTTGACGTAAGCTGTAGGTCCTCTCCAGCTTGAGAAGACATAAACCATCATCTCTTACCTTCCTAAAGCAACACCATGATAACAAAATAACCTTGAATAGGACTGTTTTTCTGTCATTCATTTGAAAAAGAGTGCCTTGTGTGCCTTGTGAATAAAAGAAGATAACAAATGTGAGAGTCCTGGGCCCTAGAAGGGTAAACTCCAGAGGAACTGCTGTTGCTCCTGTGGTTAATAGGACACTGTTCTTTGGGAGACTCCATACGTCCTAGGACTGTTTATGTGTTTTCCATTAAACAGCTGTCAGAACCTTCACATTTCCCTCCACCTGTGTTTCAAAGGAAAAACCCAATCATCCATTCACAAAGGAAAAATGTGGACAGTGACGTCTGGTAGAAGGCTTAGGATTAGGCATCTAGCCAGAAGGGCTAAATTCATGGGTGAATTGGGGTTTCAAATTCAGCTCTCTTCAGTGTTCTCTATCCTCTAGCATGAGCCTGCTCTGGTTTTTTTGGAATCCCAGTCCTAATTCAGTGCATAACTCTCTCTGGAGACTATAGAGAGATTTTCAGGTGGTTAGAACTGGGGACCAGACACCTAAAAATTTTTACAGTTATAAAGCCAGCAGTACTTGCATACAGGGTATCTGCACAAACCAAAGGGTGAAACCAATATTGTTTCCATGAGTACACAGCTTATAGCTTAGTGTTTCAGTCAGGCGATACTCAACACACAACTATTATGAGTTCCATAACACCTACCCAAAGACAGTTCTGTATTTTAGCTGACAATCAAAAATGGAGAATGGCAAAAGGCAGATCTGAAGTCTGGGGCTGAACTGACAAATCTGAACTGATAACAGTGTTTACGAAGGGAAGGACTATCTTTTAATATTGAGAGTGGGGATTTGGGGACACTAGTGGATTCCATTTCAGACTTGACCACAAACTCACTGTGGCTTTCCTTAGGTCACTCTGGGTTTGTATGCTGTGGAAAAGAAAATCTTAAAAGAACCCCAGCCCTAGACCAATTTTTTACAGAGATCCACTTTTTATCCCTTAACTCTTGTTAACAATCCCTTGTGCTTTGGAGAAAAATGGCTATAAGATGATGGAATACTTTTACACTATAGTTCCCACTGGTTCTGGTAGCAGTTCATCAAAACCAGAAAACTCCCTGCAAAGGGAGTTTCTTTGAAATTTCCTTAAACAGACCTAGAATTATCTGGCTTTGCCTCTGTATACACAAATATAAAAATAGGTATAAACTGCCTGCCTCATTAGTACAGTACATCTTTTGAACCATAATTAATTAATGTTGGAAAGGATGTTTGCAATGCTTAGATGGAAAGAGAAATGTGTTATTACTATGAATAATTAATTTTCAATGGAATGTTTGTGTGGGATTTCATGCCATGAGAGTCCCACTGATTTTAATGGAAGTCACATAGCTAAGGCCACTCACTGTTGTAAGTCTACAGTGTTTTGGGATTATAAAAAGAGATCAAAGAATCTCCATGTCAGCTGTAGTAAATTACATGTCCTATTGTGAACTAGTGGGGCAAAAGTGAAATGCCCATTTAAAACAACCAGGTCATACTTGTCTGGCAAGACATTGATACAATCTGTGTTACCTTAGTAAAAAGCTGGACCAATCAGAGGATTACAATAAAACTTTGATGGAAGGGGTTATTTTAATAGACATATTAACAAAATTATTTTCCAGCAAGTTGTAGTAAAGAAACGCCTGAAATTGGATTGGTTTGTAATGTAAATAACATATTGAAGTCTTGGCAGGTTCTGGAGTACCGTGGCCGTATATTTTGTAAACGGCTCCTTATTTAGAGAAGGCTGATAAGGGAGAGATTGCCTCCCTTCCAAGAGAGGAGTGAAAAATACGATGAACTCAACTGGGTAGGGAGTACAAGTCAGAGTTTTTGATGCAATGAAAAACATTGTCATCGGTGGGAGATGAAGTCTTGAGGAGTTATCATCCAGCTGCCAGGCAAAGGTATGTTCTGAATGGGGAGAAGTAGAACAGGACATCAGACATGCTCACAGCATGTCCAGCACTTGTGGAGGACACTGGAAATAACATTTGAGATGCCCTGTAACTTTCCTTACCCACTCTAGCGGTTCCTGATTTGCCCCTTTGCTCTGATCCAGCCTTTTCTACTCACCATAATGAGAAGCACAGGTTACATTACTTTCACTGGTCTCCAGACCTTGACCGCCTATCCAGCACATGACTGTTTCAGTCAGTACCATACAGTACTTTTTACTCAGCAGCAATCATTTTCTGGTAACACTGACTTCCTCAGAACTCATCTTACACTAATACACTAATCACAAAACCCTGTAATATTGCCGTAACTTTCCTCAAGCTGCTCAGCCTCCATCAGTGGCTTTAGCTATCAACGATTACTTCCCTACCAGTCCTTCCTCTGCAGCACCTTGTCCATGTATGACCCTTAACATTCCTTTTGGATTAAAGTGCCAGTGTTGTAAATGTTATGGAAATGGTACAAATTAACCTCTACTACACTAAAAATCTTCTGCTTGAAAAGAAATTATTTATTTCCTTTTGCACAAACTCTAAGGTAATTTTGGAAACTAAAGTCCAGATCCTCTGTCAGCAGAACACAAGTGGAACTATAGGTAGTGGTGTTGCTTTAAACTGTTTCAGCTTGGGTTGCAACAGGGAAAAGCATGCTTTGCACTTTCGTCTTAGGTTCTGAAATCCCAGCTCTATTCCCACCATCTGACTGGAAAAAACATGCTGTTACTCTGTGTGAATCGTATAGAGTGATGGGGGCAAAAAATAGAAGTGTCCTTCATCTCCAGCTTCTGTCCATCTTCAAAATGGAGGTAAACCATTATTTTTGTCCTCACCACTGTTGTTGTTGTTTGTCTTCTCAAAGTTGGATGGGACCAGAGCTACTAACACAAATATATTGGGAATGAGGTTCCATTTGAGATACATCTCATATGGCTAAACAGAGAAACGTATAGGAAATTCATGGGGAGTGGCAGTTGTCATCTGAATCACAGATTCTGAACGAGATTCTGAATGAGATTCAGCTTAAACTTAAAGGGTGCAGGAAACAGAACCCAAATGCTGAAACTCTGACAATTGCCTTTTGCCACTGTGTGACTGAAGAGGATGGAGGGGAAATGCTCAATGGTAGTCTGCCTGTAGCAACCCCAGACAGGGAATGGCATGCAGTGGAGTCATTCCTACTTCTGCCTGCCTCAGCCCTGTTGAATGCTGGCTGCGAGAAAAATGAAGATCAAATTGGGGTAAAAATTGCAGCTTTCTATTCATGTTTGCCTAAAATGATGGCACCTGTAATGGCCTGAAGTACAGTAAATGTAAATTACCTTTGTAACAGAGGTTAGCTTAATGAACCTTTTTGAAGTATTGCATATTTTTGTATTATAAAACTGCCACTCTGTATGTGATCAGACATAGAATTGGAGACAGTAAAGCAAACTGCTTCCATGAATAAATGCTCTGAAATTGGCTGTCTTGCACAGGTGGATTAAACATTTGATATAGCCGGATACACCTGCTGGAAAAATCAGACTTTCCTGCTGAGTGTTATAGCAACAAGGGGATTGACTAGGTGGACCAGAGCACTTTCTATATTCTTAAATTTCTATATGCTTGTAACATACATCTAGGCCAAATACCACTTAAAATATTAGTCCAATAGATATTTAATAGATTTAGTCCAGTGCTGAAGGGATAATACAACAAAGAATGTCATTGACAGTACCAGTGGTTTTTTAATTTATATTTTCATATATATATCTATGACATAATGTATTTCTTGCACTGCACCTGTTTATTAAAATATCCAGAAGGGGATACTTTCTAAATATAAATGAGGACCTTTTTAAGCAAAATTAATATTTATATCCCTTCCTTGTGATGTTATTTAAGGGGTTTATGATTTACAGATATTGGGACTATTTTATACATTAATCTCTTTTGGAAAGTTGGCAGAAAATCTAACTTTGTTTATTCAAATAAAGGATGGTCATTAAACCTTTTTAAAGACAAACTGTTTCTAATGGATTTCAAATTTATCTTAGCTTTTTTTCTCTGCTTTGTGACATTATCCAAAAATACCCTTTTTTTTCCTTTTCTATAAAAAATTTTAGCTATCTTTTAAATTAGTTGTAGTAGTGGCTTTGATCTGAAACTTTAGAACTAAGCTCCATGTTTTTGACAACCTTTAGATCAATCTACTTTAATTTTCTATTTAATTTCCTAAAATTCATGTGATGCCACTGTCCTTATTTCCTCATTCTTGGATATTTTTTAGCTTCACACAAAGTTGTTTTGTAAGGAAAGCAGACTGCTATAATACCAGGATGATAGTCTTTTCTTCCCTTTCCAATCTTGATGTTATTTTTGATATTGACTATCTTGAAAATACGTAGCAAAAATTACAATCTGAATTCCACCCTTTGGAGTACCTAAAGAAAATAAAATGCTTGTTTCAGAAGTGTTTTGTATCATATAAATTAAAAAGTGATTCGAATATGTGAACTCATAAGTCTTTGAATTTTACGACCTCTGAGTCATTCTAAATACAATTTGATTGCCTTAGGGTACATTGAGCTGTTGTAAAATACAGATTGCTTTCATGAAGAGAAAGGAATCATAGAAATGTGTGAGAATTTAATTTTAATGCAATTTAAAATGTAACCTTGCCAATTGCAATATATATGTTTGTCATTTCTGCTTTTGACTTGTACTAAACAGCAATTTGATTATTACACAGGTAAAATATTCAGTGTTATGTTATGGCTACTGCAAGCATTGATTAAAGTCTCCAGTGTTCATGAAGGTTGACAGGGATTCAAAGGAGGAAATGTAAAACTTGAAGGTACAGCAGTATAGTGACATTTCACTCTATAAAGCTGCCAATATTTTAATCCTGCACGTAAATCATTTTCATCAGTTCAATTCCATATCTTAATTTGTGTAGCAAACAAAATATTGGATTGCATTATGTTTAATTATTAAGAATGTGATATCAATTTCCATATATTTTAAGTTCCTGAACAAGAAATAGAGTTAACATTTTTAGCTTCAATTTGTTTGCTTTACAAAATAGGAATGATTAAGGATTAGGTCTAATTTTCATGCTGTGATCAACCAAAGTTTCATTATTTGCTTTTATAGAACCTGTAGTTTCTCTGCTTAAGTGACGTCTTCGTCAATGATCATGTTGTATTCATTTAGAGTGATGATTGATATGGTAATAGATACAGTGTGATTGAAAGCAACCTTTGTCAATAGGAAGGCCAAATACTCAAACAGTGTATTGGTCTGAGTTTGCTCATTATTGGAGACCTTTCATAGTCATATTGACTTGCTGTCCAAATGTTGTTACTTACCTGATGCTTTCATTGTTTAAATGGTATAGACATTGGTATTGAACATGACTTTTCCCAATATTTGTCCTAAAATACACACATGGCTCAATTATCCAATGAAAATGCTTAGAGTCTATTTTCAAGGTATTAAAAGAGTATTTGGGGAATGTAAACTAAAATTTTGTGGCAAAGAAAAACAGAGTCCTATACTGGTGATGTTAATGCAATGTGTTCTGTACTGTGACTTAGTATTTCTTGATTTTAGAAAACAATAGGAAGTTTGCTTTTTCTGAAATGCTTTCTTCACAGCCGCAGAAGTCCATGGAATCACCCATCTTCTGAAAAGAGCATTCCACGGTCACAGGAAATATTACTGTTCCCTTACATGCGCATTTTGCCATTCAAAAGTTTTTCTGTTCTCCTTGGAGAAAATCTTCTGGACTCATTCTGACCCTAATCAGGTATTAGACATGCCTACAAAGTGTGGCCTTGACTTGGATATTAAGGCATTTCGGGAATATCAGGAAAATGCAGTCCTCTTCCCTCTTCAGACTCATTGCACTTTAAAATTTGCGAAGAGACCACGCACCACTAAACTCTTGAGCAAAAGCTTGGGGGTACAATATAAATCAAGAGACAATTTGTTACGCAAAGGCAGAAAGTCTTCATGGGACTTTGGAGTTGGATTATGCCTTATGACTTTCAGTGCACCCCAAATAGCAGCAGATAACGAAGATCCCTCTGGGAGGACACAGAACAGAGTTAACTCATGAGTTAGGCATGAGGTGTTTTAGATGCGATGGATGGTTCTCCCTCCTAACAGTGTAATTACTACACTGAGACAACATTATGACTGTATCCTTCCTGTCTTGTCCGTATCTTTCACAAGATATCTTCCATATCTTCCTAAAACTCAAACCTTTCTTTTGCTAAATCCTTTGCATGGCTGAAAAGGTCTTCAATAACTTCATTTTTTCCCCATCTAATTTACTCCCAAAAGGGCTAGTTCTATTGCACATCTTTTCATGTCCCTGCTGACTTTTGAAAACCCACTCAAAAATGAGATAATGACATAAAAGAATTAACCTTTGATATATGAAAGACAGGGAAATAGAGAAAATTCAGAAAAGTTTTTCTCTTTTACCCTGTGATTGCATTTTATCTACATGGAGACACGTGACTGGAAATTTCATTCACAATTTAAAATTTATGAACTAACACAAGTGATTGTGAGTAGCTCTGAATTAAGCTTTGTTTACAGAATTTTTAATTAAATGTATAGTAAACATTTGCCATTTTCTGAAGAATCCTGTGATAGTTCCTTCAGAAAATGTACTGAAACTAGTTTGCAACATTTGCAAGCCAAGGATACTGACACAGCAGATGGTCTTTTAAAAATTACTCTTAAAGATCAAGGTTTGGATAGATTTCGTTCCAAAGCTTTAGGAAGAATTTGTTCTAGCTATGAAAGTGTCCATATTTGTTTACTGTGATTTGATCAGCACTGTTTTCCTTCTAAATGACCTACTACTCAAAGTACCATCAAGTTATGACTTTTTTGAAGTTTGCCAGTATCCACTGTCATCCTTACTCTGTCATATCTCTTCCTGTACATAGTTCCTGAACTTGTGGCACTAACCATCATCATACCACAGCTACATTAGAAGACTGTCAATAATATGCATGCACCTACCCCTTGAGCAATTATACCTTTCTGTATTAAGGTGTGAGAATGGATGGTGGAGAATATTTTGAAAAGGGATCTTTCTCTTGTGTAAGTGCCATGATGCTCTCCCTAGATCCCTGGAAATACATGCAGGTCTGGTAAATGCCCAAGGTAAAGTTTCTTTCATTCATTCATTTCTGAACTGAGCAACCTCTTCAAATTGAATGTAGACTCTAGAAAGAAATATATATGTTCTTGTGTTAGGCTGGATGCAAAGATAAATCATTTATTTCAGAGTTCAGAGACGCATTGAGCAATGTCACTCCTAAATTCTTTTTTTTTTTTTTTTTAAAGGTAAAGAATGTAAAATGCTATGTTTGCTTCTTTAGATTTTTACTTCACTTTTGGTAATGTTCCCTTAATTAAAAATAAATAAGAAAATTCAGACCTGCAGATATTTATTAAAAATCTCAGGAGAGAAGCCCTACAGCTTCCTATAGCATCTAATTTATAGGAATTGAATGCTGTGCTGTACTCACCATATTTATTAAAGAAATATATACTCCCTTCCAGAAAAGAGCAGTAAGTACAAGTGTAGGTATTTGAAGAGGTTTTGCCATCCCTTTCTTATAATACTAATCAGGAAACATTTTTGTTTAAATAGGAAAACAAAGTAAATAAATGATCAGCATCACTGTGTTCCTGTCTACAGGTCTCTTGCCTTGCCAGTTTATATTGCGCTGAAGAGGAGCCTTTGTGTTGCTCCCGTTCTAACATCAGTTGTGCAAACTCAAATTTTCCCCCATGTAAAATTTGAAACTGTTTGAGATTTAAAATGTCCACTACCAATGATAAAATGGCATGATGAGTGTTGTGACTCCTCAGCTTTATATATACAAACTGAAATTGCCTGCTGCGCATCCCAGTAATACTGGCACAAATTGCAGTGTTTACCGCTAACCTCTTAATATTTACAAAAAGCTGTCATTGAATAGCACCTGAACACCAAGGTGTGTCCCATTTTAAACACATGAGAAAAGCATGGCGTCACACTCTCTGGTCTGTGAGGGGAAGCTAGAAAGAAAGAAAACTTATAGATGCTGAAATACAAAGGCGGAAGATGATATGAACAGTAGACGTTGTGAAAGACAGTTCAGCAATGTGGAAAGGAGCCTGGAGAGTGCAATTAGAAGCAAAAGAGATTAAAATGTCCCTGATGATAGGCAGGCAATAGACTGAAAATGTTCACTTTTATTTCTAGGGTGATAAAAATGTACCTTTTCTCTGCCCTTTGGGAACATCTACACAGTGTTGGTGGGCAGATATGATTCCAGGCTCCTTCTCTTCTGAGCTGTCAGGCACAAAGCTTTCTAAACTGGAAACTATTCCTATTATTGGAATTTTTCCCAAAAGTTCAAAAAGGAATAGGAAAACAGGAAAATTCAGGTCATAACATCTCTATTCTCCAGTATCATAAGCCAGTAATTACTATTTTTTACTTGATAATAGGTACTTTCTGTTTTGTAAGTCAGTCTGGAATTCAGAAGGCTTTGAAGTGCCTAGCGCTTATGAGTAACCTCTTTTGGTGTTGAGGGAGGAAAAAAAAAAGCCCGCTCTTGTGGGATTCCCGCTGGTGAGAGGCCTTCTGGAAGAAGCGGTATTCCCTTGGCATGGATTGCATTGTGGGGGAAGTTGACGGGAATCTACCAGGCTTAACCAAAACAAATTTGCACATCTGTTTTATAACTTTACAGCTTACCGTAACAATATCAACAAGAGCAAAGTTATTTAATGAAAGCGAATAAAATACTCATGCCAGTAAAACATGGACGGTCATGAATCATGGGCAAGAAGTCATTCTAGCTGTGCAACAGTTTGCAACGGGCACTAAAGGCACTATGAGCAAGAAGGTTTGAGAAAGCTGTTCAGATTGTGAAGGAGTTGTTTGGTTTTGCAAGGAAGAGTAAAGATTTTGTCCAAGAAGTCTCCCTTTGGTGGTGAAGCCCTGAAGTACAATGTGCTAAGCTCCTTTTCAAAAGAGATGAAGCATTGCAGGGACTGCTGAGAAAAGATGGAGGGAGCTAGTTGAAGCATCTGTTTTAAAAACCAAAAAGACATTCAAATAGTGCAATATTTCTCTATTTAGTTGTGAGCTTATTCCAGAGGGTAGTGCTGGGGAACGATACTGGGGATGTGAGGAAATCCGGTAGATCTGATCTGCAAAAGGCTGAAATGTTGTGTTTATGTTCTTCTTCCTGAATGCATGTGTAGCACTGGGCACAATGTAACTTTGATCTATGCTAGGGTACTTGCACACAGTGATAATATTTGCCATTAAAATATATAAAGATTATTTGAGGAGTAAGATGGCTGCTCGTTAGCAAGCATTTCAGGTGAGGAGAGACAACTAATGGGAGAATGTAAATGACGTGATGAAAAATAGGAGGATACTTTTGGAACAATCTGTCCTATGCTGAAGAACAAAAAAAATAAACGGGGTGGGGGATGGAGGATTTAATGAATTAGGCAAGTGAGTCTGAAAGGGAGTCTTTTCAGAACAAAGGATTCAGAATTATGTTTTGCATTGTGAACGAGAAGTAGTGGATGAAACATTTGATTAAAATTTGGTATGTAAAGAGACTAGAGAGAAAATGTGTACACGCAGTAGACAATCTGGTAATGGGAGAAACTGAGAGCCAGTAAGAAATAGAAGGAAAATTTGGGATTTGGAGATTTGAGATTTAAGAGTAATGATGGAGCTGCAGAAGGAGAAAGTCTGGGAATAGAACAAAAATGAAATCTGAAGAATTGAAGGAATTGAAAACTTGTAAAGCCAAATATAGCTAAATCAATACAAAGAAAGATTGAAGGAAAATTAGCAGTTGTGAAAGATGTAGGAATTAGGGGTAAAAGTGTTATATGTTTTCTCTTAAGAAAAGTGGGGAGAAAAGGGATAAAAGGACAGAGAGTGAAGACTTGGACGTTCCCTAGGTTCCCTTCGGTAGATGGTGACAGAAACACAGATGATGAATGCTTAGGTTAAAGTGCAGAGGAGCAGACACAATAATATGAAAGAGGGGCAAAGAAGTGAAGGATATAGCTGAAGTTGGAGACCATAGTGATAACAAGGGAGAGTGAGGTTAGGGAAGGAAGGACGAATCTGCGAGCATCACAAAATCAGAGACGATGATAGCTTGGAGATCATAAATACGATTGAGTGACAGGCTGTGAAAGAGTGAGGGGTAGTGAAGGAGAACAAGAGGTGATCTGATAGAAAAAGCACAAGAACTTGAAGATAAGTAGAATGAGCTGGTTCTGATTTTTTTCTTTACTTTCCTATTTAAACAAATAAATGCTTTACCATATGATACAGTTTTCTTAATACTTAAACCTCTTAATTGAGCTTTAACTAATTTTATTTTGCACTTTCAAATACCTCTCTAAAGGTTGCCTCTGTGTACTATTAGGAAAAAAGAACTTACTCCAAAGAAACTGTTGGGAATACTAAAGAATTCCAGTAAAGAGAAGGATAACTTGATGTTCGCAGCCTAATTAACCAGTTTAGCTTTATGTGTTCAATGCAAGTGCATAAAAATTAAACATTTTATTAGTGTCTCCCTGTCTCCAATGCATCCAGCTCCACCTGTATGCTAATACCATTGTCTAATATCTTCTCTTGATGTCATGTGACTATAATTTTCTGAGTGTATCAGATCTGTTTAGTGCTGTCCAAAATATAATGGCATGAAGATATAAATACTGATGAAGAAAGTGCACCATGGGGAACACCCGTCATAACATGGAACTAATTGTTTTATGTACATGAGTGCTAAGCAAAGAAACTAGGCTTTTGTTCAAGGTTTGATTTTTTTCCAGAATACTCATACCGTAGATATTTTTTCACATTTACCTTGTTGTATAACACAGACAACATATAAAATGAAGCCCAAATTGCTACTTGCTACAAAGTAAGCTGAAGAAGATCTGCGTCTGACCATCCTAAATCTGTGAATTGAGCTTTCATGGATGGATGATTTTATTTCAAGTCACTTCTTTTCATTACAGTTGCCCCAACTACGGACTTCATTTCAGAAGGGCTTAAGATGTGAGTACAGGCAGTTTTGACAAAAGTTATATGAATAAGTGTCATGGTGTGGGAGTTACCTCAGATGTGAGATCAGTATTTGTGCAAATGGTAACTCCACCACACAAATACATACCTGAGTGACATGAATATCCCAAAGGGATTACAGAAGCATAGGAGAGAAAATGCACAGAAGTCCCTGAAGACAAAAAGAATTCTTGAGAAACACTAAGTTCCCACATGAAGAACAACTTTTAAAGTGTGGTATTGCACTGTGATGCATATGTCTCTAATACATGTAACTTGGAGATGATACACTGCTATTAGAGACTTATCATGCCTGATGTGCAATGCAGAGGCGTTTGCTTTGATGAATTGGAATTTGCTGTCATGAATCCAATGGCAGCAATGAGACACATCACTACCACGAGCATTCAGAGGCTTATAGCTATAATTACCCTATATTAATACATAGGCATATACAGGACAGAAGCAAATCTTTACCTATTTGTGTCCTCTACCACAAAATTCTTATTTCCTTCAATGTTTCATACTGCCTGTGTGTTTCAAACTTAATCCTGCGTATCAAAATAACACTTAGTCTTTATAGCTACACTGTGTTCGTATCACTAAACATGTATATTATTCTAGACTTATTTCTGTGAGATTTATGCACACTGTATGAAAAAGCAGAGGAAAAGAGAATTGAGAATTTCTTCCCTACTTAAAAAGGATTTTAGCTATTCAAAATATCTGAGATCAGTAGAAAGAGAAACAAAAAGAAAAACAGTAAATTCTAGGAGCTGAATTCTTTGTTACAACATGCATATTCATTGGAGAAAAAAAAAAAGGCTGGAAACATTTTAAAATTGCACATATACAAGTTACAGCTGCTCTGGCTATCCTGTTTGTCATTCAGTTTTAAAACAGACAGCTTGGCTTTGTTTATGCAATTTTAGAACTGTCAGACTCTTCCTTAGAAATAACATAAATGCAACTTGTGAAAAGGCTCCAGTTATGGGAAGCCACAAGGCATTCTGCAGATTTCTAAAGTTTTTAAATTTCTGTTTAAAATTATGAGGAAAGGAATAAAAAAAGAAAAAAAAATCTCTTTGTTCATAATTCTAGAGGATTTTAAAAAGTAAATATTACAAAAGACGTCTCTCTTTTTATACAGATGCACAAATTACTGGGCAGATTATCACCGTATGATTGCCTTACTCTTTTTTGGCAGGTTTTCATAAGCAGGACAGGATCTCACCAAGTCTGGCCATTCATGAGGATGTTATCCACACTTGGGCAAACTGTATATGTAACATACAGGTATATGATGTAGTCTAAGGACAGCCTGGAGACCTTCATCAAGACCAGGCTTGCCTGTGGTATAGCTTGCAAACTTTGCGAGTACCGTCTTTGGTGGAGCAGTTTGGATGTTTGCCACATGTCTGGGCACGCCCAGGTAGGCAGCACACAAACCATGAGACTTTCATGCACATAGGAGGAAAAGAAAAGGTGTGAGCACACCACTGCCAAATGCTGTAGACACCAAACTTTCTGAATAGTTGTAGAAACATTCAGTAATCTGCTGCCTTTTTTTTTTTTTTTACTTTGGAAGGAGTTAATACTAAAGTACTGGATAGATTTAGCTAGATTGACTACAGGTGAATCTATCTTAAATTCTACACTTAAAAACTAGAAACTCTATCTAAGCTGCCTTACCACCATTTGTTTTGTAAAAAACACTTCTGAAAAATATTGCATTTATGTATTCATAAAGTACCTTACCACTTGATTTTTTTAGTAGTTTGATTTTTAAAAGTTATTTTCTTGTTTTAATATAAACAGAGAAAAAAAAAA
This sequence comes from Burhinus oedicnemus, assembly GCA_008921705.1. Taxonomy (NCBI): domain Eukaryota; kingdom Metazoa; phylum Chordata; class Aves; order Charadriiformes; family Burhinidae; genus Burhinus; species Burhinus oedicnemus. The sequence goes on along the minus strand of VFFE01009149.1, from coordinate 1,113,644 downwards.
ACAACCCCCTAACTGTGGATTTATGTTTTGGTCTGGTTTTTGGTTTGTGGAGTTTTTTTGTTGTTTTTTTTTTGTTGTTTTTTAATGTTGTTCCACTTAATATTAATCTGTTACACTACCTGTGTATCTTGCCTGTGACATACTATACCTGGTTCACTTTTTAATTTGTCTGAGCTTGTCTTATCATCAGAGATGTAGTCTGTTATTGATTAAATAATTCATTTAGCTGTCCCCAAGATGACAGATCTGCTTATTGTCACAAGAAAGTTGATATACTATACTTTGTTTACAAAGGTTGTACAACAGTCAGAAAGTAATGTATAACTACAACATTTTTATAGATTTTACATATTATGTGCATTTCATTAACCATTATATCCAGCGAGAAATGTATATTTATTTGATAAATATTGAAATTGACACTAAAATAACTCACATTTATTGGTTGTGCTCAAAGTAAAGAGAAACAGGAAAAACTCACATGGTGAATTAGCTTATGTACCTTTTAAAAATCTCATCAGGTTTTCTAAGCTCTCACATTTAACTATTTCAACACTGCTTTGGGAATGCACAGAAATTTCCGCCAGCCTTCTAAAGTTTCACTGTGAGCATATGGTATACTGCATATAGCCATGCACACATACCAGTTTTGCTTCTCTAGATGAACTTCTCACACATATTCAATGGGTTAAGAAGAGTTTATCTCATTAATCCTGTGCTTTAAAATATAATCCTGTTCCTACTTTGACACTACATTGAAGTAGACATATTTTAAAGTGACAGTTCTAAGAAATACTATTCTTTCTTCACCCTCCCCCTTCTCTGCTCAGTATCCTACCCAGAACCTGTATTAACATATTGATTAAAAAAGTCATCATCATCTTTTCCAGGTACAGATCTCCAGCCAAGCCTTGCTTTTAGTCTCCACTCATGGAACACACACACTTTTCAGGGGCTTTTTCAGAAACAGGCTCCTCAGGGGATTTGAAGATCTGGATACGAGAGGCAACAAGAAGGGAGAACACCAGACTGGGATGTGTGCCCAGCACCCCACTGCCATCCTGCTGAAAATGCCATATACAGCAGAGACATTTGCAAGTAATTATTGTAAAGGAATAGTAGGAAAGGTGAACTTCTCATATTTGAAAATTGCTCTTTCCTACATTTGGGCCTGATGCACTACTTCATCTTGTCAGCTAAACCAAAATATAAAAGCCTTGATTTCAATTTAATAAATTCATAGAAACAAAAAAGGGGTATTGTAGGGATTATTCAAAACCTCCAAATTTTTCCTAATTCTCAAGGCATCTCCTTATTTTATGTAAATAAATTTTACAGATGTTGAGTATTTTTTTTTAGGAAAAAACACTGAAAAAATTAACAAATATGCTAACTAGCAAAACCACATGAGTTAATCTCCAAGTGCAATGTGATATGTAGGTACAAGAGTTTATAGCAATACCAAATGATCAGCAAAAAATGTGCTTAGACTGCAACAGTAAAATACGAATACTGAAAGTTAAGAAGTTTGAAAATACGCTATTTCACTTTCTAGGAAAAAATGTTCATTGGTTTTTATTTATATATTAATTGTGTATTAAATTACTTTGGATGAACCAAAAATTTGCCCTGTGATGTTCGATGATCTATTGCAATTCACAAAACCATGTCTCTTCTTTTTAAATGAGTTAAATCAGGACATTTTTATTTGTTTTATAACTCAAATAAAAAAGACATACAGTGGATTTATAAATATGTATGTATATGGTTGTTTATGTCTACTTACATACTGCATATATAGTGTACCTAATATGTATATTAACTAAACATGTAAATAAGCGTTTTCAAGCAATAATAACCACCCAAGTTTTTTGCATAATATGTCAGTATTTTCTCACAAGTTTTTAGTATTATTTTCCTCACAAAATTTGAACATTATTGATGCATATCATTCTGTAGAACTCTCCACTGGATTTGAATTATATGTACAGATTTTCAATTTATATATTTGTCATTTTTATAAGACTTCATACACTTTGTTTCAGTAGAAACAATGATTCATAACTGAAGAAAAAAATTAAAAATACATTTTCATAAAAAGGGCACAAATTATTGATAAACACATCTATGTTTGCAGATTGGTTATTTCTCAGAGGTTATTTGGGGTCATAATTGTAAATCTCATTACCTTGCTTGAAGGAGAAGGTCTCTTTCATTATTACGGTGCTGAGGTCCATATCCCTGAAGCTAATTGCAAGGTATTGCTTCAGAGTTCTAATTGTTTGCCATCAAAATAGCTGTGTAAGCTTGATTAACAGTGTTCAGCAACATTCATAATAGTCCAAACCTGGTCCTGCATAAAATAGAAACTGGGAAAAAATCAATAAGATTTAATAAGATCAGGAACAATCACTTACAATAGTACATCAATCACACAAAGTAATAGGTGCAGGATTTGATAGGGTCCTGAACTGCCTGAGAGATTCATAACCAGTACTCGTTAATGATTTGTTCATTTGCATTTTATCAATCCAGCTACAGCTGACAAGCAGAAGGAGCAGTAAGGAAATATGTTGAGTTAAACTCATCAGAGTTTGCAATTAAAAAAATAACAGATAACTTAATAGGAAAATCAGACGTAGCTATAGATGTGGAGTGTGTATGTATATACATGTGTAGATGTACTCTTTTTTGCTGTGAGATTATAATAAATTACCACACCATAGTGGCTCTTAGAATTCCCATAATCCCTCAGAAAGTCTACTTATGTCTGAGAAAAAGTACAACAAAATATAAATTTTTAAATTCTCCTTGGTGCTTCACAATGTTTCTCTCTCATTGCATTTCACATAGTGTAGTGCCATCACAATATTTAATATGAAACATGCATATTGCCTTGTTTTCCTACCCTTTTAAATAAATAAAGCCCTGGGCTTTGCCTTGGGCCAAACCCATATCAAACACAAAACCAATAATAATGAGATGGCTTTCTGGTGATTATTATTTAGCATTATATCCTATATCAGCAGATTTTATGTCTTTCTAAAGTAATTAAGTTTTGTTTACTATCTGAACATTTTTTAAAATTGTCATGAATAAACATCAGATCTCATTTATCCAGACTCTTGCCTGTTTGTAATGCATCAATCTTTTGTTTAAAATAGGAAACCCAGAGCCAAGCCAAACTAAAATGCTACAAAAAACCATGAGCTGCCTAGTGTGTGGATGAGTTATTTAGTGAGCGATCTTGTGAGACTATCTGCAGAGCATGTTTGTTTGCCTCTGTTTGTTGGGTCCATTTTGATGAGTGTCTTGTTATAAACCAGATTACACACCTCCCTTTTCTGAGGAGTGGTTTGCTCTGTTGGATGCAGTAATTCTAATTTATATCCCAATTAACGTGTTTCTCTGGTACCCTGCCTTTCCATGTCCTTCCACCAGAATTTTTTTTTCCAGGCAAAGCCTTAAAATACTATTTTTGGGTCTTCTGAGAGTATCTCTTGACCCAAAACATGTGTTGTTTATTTGTAGGATCCCCTTTGTTGTTCATTTGAGTCAGCTTCTATATTTTAAAAGGAGAGCAGCAAATTCTAAATCAATATATGCTCCTGTCACATCATCTTCTACTATGACAGCATCTAATACCAGCACAAAGACAAGGCTTCCTTAATGCCTGGTGGTTTAAAATAGATTGCCACACTGCAGTACGATACAGGAAGAATTGAATTTGGGTTTTCTGTGCTACATCAGGCCCTTTGGCCTCAAAGACTGTAATGGAGGAGCTTCCCAGGTTAGGTGACACTATGATTTTTGAGGTAAAAGGATGACTGAGCCTACAGGCTGACTGCTGCTGTGATTTTAAGGTTGCACCACCACCATCTCAGTCGTATGCGTTTCGTGGAGAAAGAATTAGCAAGTTGGTGGTTTTGTCAGAAAATTGGCTCCATCTCTAACTGGATATCAGAAACTGTATTCTCTAAACTGCTATTTTGGGACATGTAAAAACTATCGGCTAGTGTATTAATCATGGGTTATTCATAATAACTATTAATTTTATGATACTTTCAATTTTTTATAACTTTACAAATATATCCTGAACTGGATAATTAAATCCATGAGCTATATTAAAATCAGCGTAGTAATAAAAGAAAGGGAATGATTTGCAACAATAATTCTTGTGAAGAGAATATTCTTTTTTCTCTTCCTGAGCTGGCCATAAGCAATTTGTAATTTTTATGAATATGTTTGCTTCAGTGAAAGGATGTTTCATGGAGAAAAACTACAACCTCTGAATTTGTTAGATATTCCTGGATAAAAAAATATTAATTTGACTATTAGATGTGTGTGATTCAGCAGCTGTGCTATTCATTTCTCTGAGTAGGTTTGATAAAATCATTCCCTTGTCAGCTGCTGCTCCAGCCTCCTCCGTAAGTTGCTGCCCATGAGTCACAGATGCCCTGTAGCACCTTCTAAACTGCTGGAGTCACCAACTAGGAATAAGCCAGAGCTGATTTCCGTTCAGGTTGAGTTTAGGTTGCAGAGTCTAGCAAGAGCTAAAACGTGTCCCCTTCAACCGTTACCACAATGAGGACGGTAACCTCAGGGAAGGGAAACACAGATAACTGGAACAGTTGCCTTTTCAATTTACTGGCAGATGTGAGTTAACACCTTCAGTATCAAGCTACATTTTCTGTCCCTTGATTAAGCGTGTATTGTTATTTCAGGAACAAACCTTAACCTTTGCCTGCAATGCAGCCTGCAAACCTCTTTAGAGAAAAATAAGTTTAGAAGAAAATCTGTTTCAAGACCCTGTCTCAGATTCCCCAAATCCATGAGAACAAGGCCAAGTAGTTTTAATTTCTAATTGGTTGCTTTTTTTCAGATATATAAGAATATGGTACCCAATGTAAGCTTTCTGCTTACAGAAAGACCTTTTCGAGGGACCAATGTGTGACTCATGGAACGGGGATGGACTCTTGTCATCTCTCTGCAGCTGGAGGCTGTGCCTTTTAGTAGCACTTCTCTTTGTGGGAAACCCCGAGCCACGGCATCTATTGCAGTACAGTCTGGCAGCATCTCTCTGGCTCTGCGGCCCAGGTCAGATAGATCCTAGATTGTCCCAACCAGCAAGACCGGTCACATAGGATCAGAGCAAAGAAGAAGCCTCTGTAATGGCCTGAGATGTGAAGAGAGTGACAAGGAACCGAGACATATGTCAGGTGCAGGGGACTGGAGAGATCTGTGTGATGCAGGCACGTCTGCCATGTGCAGGTATGTGCAGTGATTGATAACATCAAAATTTTAACATTTCTTTGTAATGTTGTTAATCACTGGATCCTCAAGAGGCAGTAATTATTGTTTTGCTCTCTAAGAGACAGCTCAGCGGCCAGATCCTTCAGAGAAACTTCTCAGCCAACCCACTCTATAGAAAGCTTAAAAACAGAATAAATAAAAGATACTCAGAATTTTAAGAAACTGGGGTGAAACAAGGAAATTTCACAGAACTTATTATGGAGAAGAACTATCAGAAAACTATGTAAATTGTATTAAAAGTGAGCATAAAACCAAGTTGCTAGTGATCTGAGGTGTCTAATGAAAAGTGGTAGCTTGTGTTTCCTCTGAATTTTCTTTTTCCATTCCACAAGAGCTACATTACTTACCCCATGCTTGTGATGACTCATAGAACCTAAAAATACTATGTTGCAAAGCTTATGTTTTTGCTCAAAAAAATACACCAGAGCATGAGCTTTAGAGGCAGTTTACCTTGTCTCTTTCCAAAGTGTTATATTAAAAAGTGCTGCTGAACTTTTAGATGTGACATGATCACATTATTCTGGACTTTGTGAGTGTCTAAGTGTGTAATGGCACTATACTTCTGTTTCTTTGTGGAAAGAAGCGACTATGGAAAGCTCTCTCAATATTCTGGGAGAAAGAAGCAAAATACGCTGAACTGGGCACTCTTGCACATGAAGGCAAGATCCAATTCTAGGCAAGAACTGCTGGTCTGTAAAGACGTGTCACACTAGAATGATTTCCACCCCCAAACGTAAGACAGAGAAGAAAGTATTTCAGCAGTATAGCACTGATTTGTGTACCATAAAGAAGCTCAAAAAAGTATTATGACCTGTGGCTGACAACTGGTCCGTACACCAGTTGTGATACCCGCGGACTTGACAAATGAGGATGAGAGTTTACAATGGCTGCAAAGCAGGTTTGCAGACGAGGCTCGAAAAATAAACTCATGCTTACAAAATTCTAAATATTACCCATGTGCTGACACACAACTTCAAGGCCTAGTTTTGAAATGAACAGATTAAAAACAATGCAAATTCTCAAAAGGGTATTTCAGATAACACTGATACTGACCAGAGCCTGAAATTTCTGTCTTTCAGAGAATTCCAGTTTGGAAGGCTTTATGTTTGACTTATATAATTTCAAGCTTTTGCCCTAGAATATTTAAAATAGAAGCTTAATTTTCTTCTTCTTCTTCTTCTTCTTCTTCTTCTTCTTCTTCTTCTTCTTCTTCTTCTTCTTCTTCTTCTTTCTTCTTCTTCCTCTTCCTCGTCTTCTTTTTAAACTTGTCACCATGTTGTCATTTTTTGTCATGTATATTATTCCAGAAGGATTTGATGTCTGGAGTGATTGCATAAATCAACTCAACTATGTCACTACTTATAAGTTTGCAATGTGTTAACTCTCTTCATAATTTACATAATGTTTAAATAATATACCTTCTTTTTCCCTTATCCCTACATTAATGTGATTAGAATCAGTGGAAGCGCTGTAATTTTCTTGTAAGGTGTGCTTTCCACCTACGCTTGCTTATTACAAGCAGTATCATTTCTAAAACTAGCAACCTCTGATCATTTTAGCTGTCAAAAATTATTTTTTCCAAGAACAAAAATACTTTATAAAATATGTTATTGTTTCTACTTAGTATTCCCATTAAGTTAAACAAACAGAAAGTTGTTGCTTTGTCTTATTTATTTCCATGCCTGCATCTAACTGTAAGTAGTAGCGGAATACATCTTCTGATATATTATGCAATTAAATTGATGGATGGTTAATTGAGTCAGTATGGCATACCATATGTGTACCCCTGACCTGAATGTCACTGGTCAGATTAAGGCTTCACACATTTGGCCAAAGAACATATGCCGTTATTGAGACTGTGGCTCTAGATGGGATAAGGATTTTAGTCCATGGAAAAAATTATCATAACCGGCTTTGCTCTTTGGTTGTTGAAGCCCTGGGTCCTTAGGAGTCCAGCTGTAAAGGACCTTAAAAATAATGAAAGTTATTAATTAAAAGCTTACTGACATCACGCCCATTAACTTTGGCAGGCTCTTTCATTAATTTATTTGATCTCTCATTACATGTCATATCCTCATCATAGTATTTGTGCCTTTGCACATCAAGCTTTAGATCATATTGGATTTTAATTTGTGTTTAGTCTTTTTTTTATTGTTCTAAACATCATCTTTTTTAGAGAAATAAAATGTTTTCCTTATTGGTGGGCATGATACATACGTAAGCAATAAAGTAGCAGAAGGAGGGGAGCTCATATATCTTTAATGACAGTGACACAGACATCAAAACACATACAGACTCTCACACAGAAACAGGCATGTATGTATAGTTACATCACAATTGCAAATAACAGATATTTTTAGAAGTGCCTCGCTAAAACATTGTTTTCACAATGATTAGTCCTAGTTTTTGGCAGATTTAATATTTCTGTTTTATCTTATTTATCTAAATAATATTTAATGACATTTTATTTTTTGTCAGCTATTTTGCATATTTTTCTTCTAAACCAGCTATTATGGGAGCTATTTTAGCTTCACAAATGTTTTAAAGTAAATTATGTTATTTTACAAAATTATTGCAGTAGAACATACATCTGAGCAATAATGTTTTATCTTTGACATTGCTTTGATGACTCATCCATTTTGACAGGTAACTGTCTGCTTTAAAGCTATTTAGTTTGCATCAACACTGAGATAAAACGAGACTTGAACAATATGTACTGTAGAAGCAAAAAATATACTGTCATTACATGGTTAGAAAAACAAAGATTTGTAATGGGAAAAAACAGCTAATAGAGAAATATCTTTGATTCAGACATTGTTTATTACAGCAAACTTGTGTATCCTTTGTCCACTGACTTAACCTAGAGAAAGAGTAGTACTGTCTCTGCTGCATAATTTGTTACTGCCACATTGAGAAAGATTATGATAATGTACATATAACAAAATTGACAACAATGGAGGAGTCCTGTAATTGTGAACTAAATTCAAGGAGGCTGCTCTGAGCATGAGAACTAACAGTGTCTTCATTATGATTAGCTTACCTTTTCAAGTGTTCTGCTAGGAACCTCTATCACGTAAATTGAGGCAGGAACTTTATTATCATCACTATAGCAACTGCAGGGAATTTTATTTCAAAACAGTTGGCTACCTGAAAATTTTCTCATGATGGAAAGAACAGCAGATGATATATACATTTTAATTCATTTTCATTTATACCTGTTTTGAAGTGTTCCATAAATGAGTGTAAGGTTTTTTTCTTCTTTTCTTTTTTTCTTTTTTTTTTTAAAACAAGATTTCCAGTTCCACTGTAAATTATTATTCTAATCCAGCTTTTTCTACCAGGAGAAAAAAGTGCTGGCAGATTTTGGTTGTATCGTTGTATGTAAAATTTTAATTATGCTAAGATACGGAATATTTCAAATTGGCCCATTTAATATACAATTCTCTTCATTATTTAATTTCTGAGTTTAGCTGTTACCTGGCTTTACTTTTGACTTTGATCTTAAATCGTATAACCTCTCAGCAAGAATAGTGAGGTGTGCTTTTTTTTATTATTTTTCCATGGTGTTATTATGTTCTGTGCCTAAAGAAAAAGAATAACTACACAGATGAGTTTGTAGAGGGTGTGAGTGAACTGTAGATGCACAGAGAAATTGAATGCAAATAGAAGGAAGTGTCTTTTTTTTGTCCATAAAAGGACTGATCACATGTTCACAGCTGGAATTTTTATGCAGAACCCTAATCTCCTAAAATTGCACAACCCCCCTATTGTTGCGTCTCTGTAATTACAAAACTAGCATCATACTGCAGACAATAGTAATGCTTCAGATATCGGCATGAGTCTTTTATTGCAACTATACAAATGATTTTCTTTTTTATTCCTTTCTGCTCAATGATATTCTGATTTTCTTTAAAATGAAGAGAGCAAAAAGACAGTGTTTTGAAATACGTGTTTGTTTATATGAATAGAGGGAAATGGAGAAATATTTCAGCTGCCTCGAAACTCTTTTCCCCCACAAAATATAGGAAGAAGTGTAAAAATTCTTATTATTTATGCATTGGGGCTGGTGTTCCATTATGAAAGTGCTGTGTATCTCAAAGGTAGCCCATATAACACATTTCAGTCACTGCTGTAACCAGTGCCCATTTTTTATTGAAAAATACCCTATAAAGTTTCCTGCAATCTGCATTAATGAGGAGATCACATGATGGGCACGTCCTTAGCTCCCTTTGATATTTGCATCTTCCTTGTAGCCAAATTTTTCTAAATTCTTCCTAATAAAGAATATTTTGTGCATTGAATTTCAGTGTGTTGTTCCTTCTACTGTGAAATGGAAATATGTTCATTTGCTTTCACAGACAGTATGGCATTTAAAGAGTTGCCAAAGATGAGAATGCAAGATTGAATGCAAAACAGTGAATGCAGTTGAATGTTTCAGGTATTTCAAATGAGGCACAGTTTCGTCTGATACAGCTTTAGGAATCTCACCAAGACTACCATAAGAGCCAAGTTGTCCCAAAGTCCTTACATAATTCATGGGGAAAATTTGCCCCTCCAGAACATAATCAGAATTGCTCTCTGGAAGTGCCTTTCTTTTTCCATGGACTTTCCAGGAGCCTAGGTTCATTGCACTCTTCTCTTACTAGCCTCACTTCAGTAAAACTCCATCAGGTGAAAATCTTTTCACTCACAAACCACTCACAGTGGAAAAACATATTTTTCAACTGCAATATGTTTGAGGCTTTTTTGTTGAGTGGGGATTGGGGGACGTGGTGTTTGGTTTTTTTGGTGGTTTTTTTTGTTTGGTTGCATTTTTTTGGAATGGTTTTTTTTTGTATCTACAAAAGCTTGAAGAATATGCAAAATCCCAGGGGGGCAGATCTTGAATGCATATTTGTTAACAGGAATTTTGCCAGTGACTCCCACCCACGTCAGTGTTTCACCCTTGTGAACAAATTAAGAGTCAATTAACGAATGACTGTGTCTTGGAAATGTGAGTGGGACAAGTCTGGGTAACTATGTGAATGATCAGAAATGAAATTATTTTTTGGTGCTACTTAAATAATTGATAAAATAACATTAGGTATTATAACCCATAAAAATACTAGCAACTACTTTGTGGAAGAAAGTGCTAGCGCTTTGAAAATCTATCTCTAGACATTGGATTAGCCATTGTAAAACGTTGTTCATCCATTTTGCAGCTTCAAATATTTTTGATTTGACATCTCAATTTATTAAGGCAAATTATTTGTACACTAATCCATTTGGGTCATCTCCAGTATTTTACTGAAGTCCCACCAGCGCCAGTCTTGCTCTACATGGATTCAACATTCTGCTAGCATGTGTCCACTTGCAATGTTAGCACTTCTGCAATATACAGAAAGCTACGTACCTGTCAGGGCCCTGAGCGCACCCATAGGTAGTGCCACCTCTTCACCCTCTCCAAGGGCTCCGGCTACCTCTGTTGAGGGTCATCTCTGATATGGCACAGCTGTGGGATCTTGGTCAGAGCTGCAGAAGGAAGAGCCTTGTCAGGGGCTCCCCACTCCCTTCACCTGGGAGCTGACTGTATTCAGGCCCTCGCCCTGGGTAGTCACTGCAGCCTGTACCTCGCTGATCCTCACCCTGACCCGCTGACCTGACTTGCTGGCTTGACTCTGGACCTGGCCCATCACCAGGATCTTATCTGTGATCCCTGGGCTGAGGCTGATCCTGGTCCCCATCACCAATCCTGCCATGCACTTCTCATTGGGCACAGTGGGATGGCACCCCATCAGTGTGGCACTGACCTGCCAGCCTGATCATCAACCGTGGACCCTGGCTCAAGTCCACTTGCAGAGCAGCTGCCCTCCCCTTGGTCGCCGGTAGCACAACCACCAAGGGCCAGCCAGCAGGAGATAGGAAAACAATGCTCCAACAACAGTTGTTCAAGAATTTCTTCGGTTCATTTCATTCTTGGTACCTGCTTTGATAAACTTACACCTGAAAAGATTTTCCTATCTAGAATGTCAGGTTTTGGTCAGGACATAAGAGACAGTATGAGTATCCCAGTTTAGCTGATCATGTGTTGATTGTCAAGAACATAGAAGAGCTGATCGAAATCAGGGCAGTGATTTGAACCTGAGCTGCTATACAGCCACTTTATGCCCTCAGTTCTCATATACTCCTTTATGAGAAAATACTCTACTTGGCAAAGCAGGCAGGCATTGTGCCAGAAAATGGATGATTAACTCCACAACCAGAGGATTAAGGTGCTTGTTTGCAATTTTGATTTGGAAATTCCAGCTTTGAATTCTGCTGTAATGAATGTTTGTGCGAAATGGAACACCTCCAAATAGAAGGACTCAGGATGAATGCAGTCAAACTCAAGGACTGCGGCATTGACTTGGGAAGCTGGGACCTCGAAAGTGATTGCTTGAACCTCATTTCTCAAATGCAGATAAATGAAAGAAACAGCACACAACTGTCTATCTGAGGAAAGCTGAATGGTTTGTTCTCAGTGGTTTGCCTTTAAACTCTATTTATGAGGAAAAGAGAGATGTGTTGTGGTAAAGAACGGAAAATTTAAAATTTTTTCGTTAGAAATTCCAGCTCTTTCCTGTCTGTCCAAAGAGGTATCTTCTTCGTATTCTGATGCACTAATAGTACCACCTCAAACTTTAAAAAAGAAACAAACTAAAAAATCACAGTCCGAGTTCCTTGTCTGATCTCTCTTCTTGAGCATCAAATGTAAACTTTGTCATAAGTAACTCCTTTTCAACGTTTCTGGTTCTCCACCATTTTCAAATTCTTGAAATGTTGGAAATGATAACTCATGCATAATACATTAGGTGAAAATTCTATAAATGTTTTTGCTTTTAATTCATTTAGGAATCAAATTAATCTCATTTTTCTCATTGAGTATATTTTTATTCCTTGTAAAACAATCATTAAAACATTTGAAATAGAAGTGGAATAAGAAAGCATATCAAATACGTAGTTTTAATAATAGATTGCATTGTTAAGTCAGAAAGAATTAAGTAATTGTAGACAGTAAATATTTTAATGCATGTTCTCCTCGTGGCTTGTTAATTCAGTTACTTACATTAGAATAGTTGCATAAGAAAAACAACATTTTTTTGCTAAATCACTTATTATAGAAAGCAGTTTTTTTAAAAGTTTATACATTTAGGATACATATGAATGAACAATATTATGCTTATATCTAATTTAAGAAACATGTTTCTAAGGAGTTAAGAACGTGTCCAGGACAGAAGGGAAGGGGAGGTATCTCACTTTGTTAGAAGAAAAAAGGGGCAAGGTTCCTTTAAGGTCATCTGTTCAAGGTATGAGGTTTGGACAGAGGAACTACCCTAAATCGGGAGCTTGACCAGGAGTGGCCCATGGGGTTGAGTGAAAACTCATCAATTTGTTCAGTTGAGAACAGAGAGGAAGAAGGGAATGGGAATTTGCAAACAGGTCTTTTTAGTCAAGAAATTTTTCTGATGGTAAAATACAGATTAAAAAGATTTCCATTTGAAGTATTAAACATATACATATTCTTACAAATATAGGGTACCTTTTTTAAAACCTTTGTAACTTCCTATAAGCCTAAGTCCCATTAACTCTGAAAGAGATTTAGGTGCTTTTGAAAACCTAAATTACATACCTAAGTATTTTTAAAATAGCTACCAATACTGTGTCCTCAGTTTCTAAATAACTTGTAACAGGAAAAAAACCTATGGCTAGGCATGACACTGTCCAGAGCAAAAGGCACCACTTTTAGGTGAATGCACAAGTCAGAAAGAATACAATCAAGTTGTCTTTTAATTATATATAAATAACATTTCACACTTTGAATGACTCACCCAGTTTTCTTCATGGAAATCCCTACAGAGTGATGCCGTTATACCTCTTGAGGCACAATAGGAGAAATTTCCCAAACAAATAAAGGCCTCAGTATGTTGCTTGATGCCACTGCCACTTCATCATTCAACTGGAGTTCTCAGTGCTACCTCTCCTGACCTTGGTGAAAACACCGGCGTAGCACAAACACCACCACCAGAAAAAAAACCCTCCTACCTCCCAGGGACTTCATGAATGTAGGAGGAATTAGGGAGAGTTGAGAGAGCCTTACTGACGTAGTGCCTCTCCAGAGCGCTCTTCTCCCTCCCCTCCGCTGAAGGCAATTGCCAGCTCCTGGGGTGGAGATGCGCCTCCTTTCCTGAAAAGCTGCAAAGAGTCAGCGTTCTCTGTACCCTCATTGCACCCACTAACACTTATACATATGTGGTATTTCAGCCAGCTGGAATGGGATAGAGGACAGCTATGTGTCACCTTCAAGACCTCTTTCCCCTTCATTTGCAGTAAAATTGGGAGCTACACCCAAGAGAAGAAGAGACCATTTTTTTCTCTCCTTCCTAACAAGAGAGTATAGATCAATGGCAAGTAATAGAGACCAGTGCTTTTACAGGATTCAACCTCAGGAACAGTTTTCTGCTCTTTACTGTACTTTGGTTTGGCTGATTTTTATGCATTAGTACAGCAGAGACTTTTCAATATTCAAATGGATGCCAAGCACAGTAGTATAGTGCATTAACCTTTCCCTTTGAGATATTTTAGTTCAATTGGTGGCAGAGAAAACCACAAACTGTGGCACAACTGTCAGTCTTGTAAATGATTTGTGACTGTGTAAATGCAGACGCCACAGCTGTCATGTAATCTGCACACAGGCTATACTGGGAATGTAACTCAGACCCTTCTGCTCCAAGAACATGGGCCTTTTCCATTTGTACTGTTCCATTAGCTGTTGAAACAGCTTAAAACTAGAAAAAATTATCCTTTCCCTTTTGAACTTTAGCAAAATAGGACAGAGCTCTGAACCAGCTTTCATTTACAAACCAAAATTCTCCCAATGTGATTTTCTAAAGCAAACATTTAAATCCAGTGATATCTAAATAGCTGTCAACAGTATTATAGAGAGCTGTACAAAACTTTAAAAGTAAAGCTCAGAAACAGATACGTTTTCCTGGTTTCAAGTGTCACTGCAAACCACAGATTCATGAACCTGGATTGAGTATAACATCTAATTTATGGGTTTGGGTGGAAACCACCTAAAAGCTGCAAATGCCTTGGAGTTTTTATTGTAAAAGACCCAAAATTGCAATTCTGGCTAAGATTTGCTTTTTGAGGGAGTTTGTTTGAACCAAAAAAATCACAAAGCAATACTAGGGAGAAATGAAACCACGTAAACCAAAATCAGCAAGGCATGCACCAACATTTTGGAAACAAAACAAGGCATAGATCTCTCATGCACTTCCTTTGCAGGCCCAAGATAAAGGACAGTCACAAAGCCCACCAGGTATATACTTATGTCCAGCAGAAGACAAGTTGGCTACTTACTCTCCTCTCTGTCTAAGAGAGATCCAAGGATAAAAAGGAATTTTACAGGCCACAAAAGTCAGAAACATAAAGAAGTATGAAAGAAATTTGCAAATCCCCTATTATTTCCTGATAAAAGGTAGCGATGCTGACTCCACTTACTTCTGAGTAACATATTATTTATTCCTATGTGGAAGAAAAGTAACATTTTTCTGCAACTTAATATGGAGCTATTCTAAAAGTGTTAAAGGAAACAATATTTGCTCAGCTACTGCATTTGAACATAACAGCTGTGCTGAATATAATTTTCTACTTTCTTTCTTTGTTTATATTCATGGACAGTTTGCAATTCTTTCCACCACTCTACCCCATCCCAATTCATTGAACCTATAGTCTTCAGGCAATTGTGTAGCAAAGACTAGAACAGAGATGTAGTGTTTAGTTGTTGCTTCCAAAATCTAGACTGCCAGTAACTTAATGAACCCTCCGGAGATACGCTCCCATGTGGAGCAGGTTGTGTCTGTGCTTGAGAAGGTTTAAATTAGTTATTTCTTAGAATACCCTGTGATGAAGGCACTGCTACCAACTGCTTTTCTTGTCACTAGCTCGTCAGGGCAATAAACCAATTAGTTGTTGCTATAGTAAGGGTCATTTCTTACTATTTTAAATTCTTGGTAGGATACACAGCACTTCACATATTTGCAGAGTCAGCATTTTCAGTTCATTATGATTGCAAATGAATGTGTTTCTTCACAAAAGCAGTTTTGTTGTCAAAAAGGACTTGTTACATTGCTGTTTTATGAAGTGCTAGCATAATATGGGGCTGTGGGGTGGGAGGGAAGGGAGCAGGAGGTAGTCTGCTTCTTGAGATATTTCAACCATTCATTTTTTATGAATGTTTTTGAAAAATATTTGGTTCTCAATTAGAAGTAGCCACATGCTGCTCCTAAATCACTGTTGGAAAGAAATGTCAGAATATGCCAGAACTACAGCTCGCATCCTTCTGGAGGTTTAAGATTTCTCCTTTGAAACTTCCACCTATAGAGAAATCACTTTACCCTTGAAAATTAAATGTGTTTGAGAACTTGGACTGTGTCTTTTGGTTTGGATGAATGTCCATGTACTTATGGCTTTGGGAGGAGGCATCAGAACCTTGTTTTGCCAAATTTGATCTTACAATGTGCCATGTCCTTTAGACAGTGCTGAACACCCTTACCTTCTAGTATGTTCTCAAGAGAAATTTGGAAGGCTTGGCTCCAGGAAAGATCTCATACAGCATAAGTAATTAACTCACATGTTAATTGCCATGGAACCATCTCAAAGCACCTAGCACTGGGGTAATGGGCCTGACAGATACAGTTGCCAAAGTAAGGCATGTGACTGTTAGTGTACTATTGTGGTTTAACCCTGGTGGGCAGCTCAGCCTCACACAGCCGCTCACTTACTCCCCTCCAGTGGGACGGGGGAGAGAATCGGAAGGGTAAAAGTGAGAAAAATGATGGCTTCCGATAAAGACAGTTTAATAGGTAAAGCAAAAACTGCATGTACAAACAAAGCAAAATATTAAATTAATTCACTATTTCCCAGATGTTTAGCCATTTTCAGGAAAGCAGGGCTCCATCACGTGTAAGACAGAACACTTAGAAAGACAGACATCATCACACCAAATGTCCCTCCCTTCCTCTTTCTTCCCCACAGCTTTTATTGCTGAGAATGATGTCATGTGGTACAGGATAACCCTTTGGTGAGTTGGGGTCATCTGTCCCAGCTGTGTCCCCTCCCAACTTCTTGTGCACCCCCACTTGCTGAGAAGCAGAAAAGTCCTTGACGCTGTATAAGCACTGTTCAGCAAAAACTAAAACATTCCTATGCTATCCACACTGTTTTGGTCACAAATCCAAAGCACAGCACTGTACAAGCTACCATGAAGAAAATTAACTCTATCACAGCCAAAACCAGTACATATATTCAGGCTCCCAGAAGTGCCATCAACAGCAAAATCATTGCACATCACATTTATCTGTTGGGCATTGAGCATTTGTCATGTGATTCAGGTAAGACACAATAATTAGAATTAGCGTTCCAACCTTACACTAAAATTAAGCCCAGGTCCCTTCTTAGGTGATTTGCGTAGCTGACAAGTATGGCAGTTGTGAAGAGCTTTCTTTACTGTAGGTAACTTGGCCTGGGTGACATTTGGGACCTAGGAAAAGAATTTTCATGAAGACAAGCATAAAATTAAGTTCCTGTGCTGGTGAAGGATGCCCTTCACAACCATAATTTCCTTAGGCATGCTCTGGAGTCCCGACGAGATGATAAACAGAGTCAACAAAATGGGCATGAAAATGAGGCTTTTTCTTCCTGTTGTGCCTCTCACACAAAGTATTTCACAAACAATATCGACACTAAAAGCATACTTCACTTCCACTACCTAGGGAGAATACCCTGGATATTGGAACCTAAAAAGTTTTCATGCAATATGTTTTTCTTGATACACAGCCTCTTCAAGTGCTGCAGCAGAATCCAAATGGAGGAGTACCTTGCCTCTTCCTTGTAAATGAATTGAAAAGACAGGGGAAAACCCTGATTTTTCCTATCCCTTTGTTGTAGTTTGCCTTTCTTTCATTTTATACATTTAAATGTTTAATTCCACTGAAGCTCCCAGTTCTTTAGTTCCGTAAGAAATTTGATGTTAGGTCCTGTTGGAACTCCTGAATTTCCAAAAAATTTGGAGTCCAGTATTTATGTTTTTAGAGGCATAACAAAGATATCATTACTGAAGGAACCAGAAAAGCCACCAAATTAAAGGTAAGCTGCCAGACACAAAATGACAAAAGGGAATAAAACCAAATTTTTTGGTAATATTTGTAGCCATCTTAGTCAGAAAAGTTCCCTAATAGGGAGTTCCTCTGCAGGAAGCACAGAAGGCAAGTCAAGGAGAGACTGGTGTAGTGGTTCTTCCACTGCTGCCAGAATTGAAGGTATTGACTGGTAGTTTGTGTCTGAACCAAAACCATTTTGGTGCATTACTGGGCTCTCCTTCCTAAAACAGACTTTGGACTCTCTCAAGAGTTGCTTTTGAGGACAGTTCCACTTCACTCATGAGGCTAAGGAAGCTCAAGAGATTAGGCTTATAGTGTACAAAGTGCTCTTTCCCACTAGGGTCAGAGGTGGACACTGATGTCTTCAGACTGGGGAAGTGTCATGATGCAGAAGTAAAGCATATAGCAAACTGGGAGGTTTGAACAACAGACTCAAGAGCTAGTCCAAGGGTAGCAAATCTCAGCTCCTTGCATCTCTGGAGCCATGGTGGAAAGGATCACTCCAAACTTTTGTAATATTGTTTGATTTGTTTCCATGAGTAGGAAACACCATTTGCTTTTGCATGTGCAATTGAAGAAGGGAGACTGAAAAGGCCTCTGCAACTATGAGACTGAGGCCTGAGGCAACCCGTGGTCTGAGGAAAGGCTGTTATATTTACTCTGATGACTCTTTTGCACTGACTCTGGAGAGGGACATCAAGCTACCTGCATAGAGTCCCACCAGGGTATAAAAGGGTATAGACAGAGAGCAGGAAGGAAATGTATTGCTATGCAAACAGTACCACCTCTTTTGAAGCAGAGAATTAATCCTGAATACATTCAGGACACAAGACCTGAAAGGCAGGCTTAGTGGGAGGTAATCTGCTCAATGCCCTTTCTTTTCGCATGGCTAGAAATAGCTACGGGATCTGCCTCAGTTTATCTGTCCTTTCTTTATTTTTTTTTCATCTACTTTTTAATAATACCTTGCATTTTATAGTGCCTTTCATCCTAATGATTCCTAAACTGCTGTACAAATTTAACAAACTGA
Organism: Burhinus oedicnemus; assembly: GCA_008921705.1. Lineage (NCBI taxonomy): Eukaryota > Metazoa > Chordata > Aves > Charadriiformes > Burhinidae > Burhinus > Burhinus oedicnemus. The sequence continues at coordinate 1,095,119 of VFFE01009149.1, read as the reverse complement.
TATGTAAGCTATATACTGGGATTATTCATCCACCACTGCAATGCAACCAGCACAGCAGTTCTTTAAGAAGGAAAATATTGCTGTACATTGGTCATGACCAGCAGCTCTTCTTGCCTTTATGTAAGTGGTGACATCTTCATAGCTGCTTCTGAAAATGTTGCTTTGCAAGGTACAATACACTGAGTTGTATGTCCCTGGTAAATTGTGAATCTGAGGCAAACACTGTGTGAAAAACATATGTCCACATGTAATTAAAGAGAAGGACTAAGGAATTGTCAGCTGCAGCTATGAAGTGTTTTCCAGAAGTACATAGACTGATAATCTTGGACCTAATCTTGACCATGTTCAAATTTACAGAGCTTCCATAGAATCCCAAAGGAATTCTCATCGAAAAAGCAGCAGTTCATTGAATGAGTGACTTCATTCTACTTTTTTGTGGTGTTGCAGATGATAGGAGTATCTCCTACCAGTCCTCTTGAGAGGTAGGTTCATAAATACTGAGGAAACTGAATGGCTTTGCCAGCATGTTGAATGGAAATACATAGACATATCAGCCACAGAAATCAAGTGATCGTCAGGGGGAAAAAAAAAAGAAAAAAAAAAGACCCTCTTCCATGGACAACTAGGAGTGGAGAAGCACGTTAAAAAGCACCTTCTCATTCTCTCATATTTCTGTGAAGCTCTAAGCCTCTGCAACCCTGCTCTCAATGTTTCCTTTTAAGGTCACTTCATGGGTGTTTTTGTACAGCAAGGTACAAAAATCTCTCTGATCTCTGCATGAAGGAGGGGAGGCTTCAGAAGTGACAGAGGGCAAGAAGCTCAGTACACGAACCTTCCATGTTCCTTTGAAAGGACAATGCTGAAGCCAGAAAAGATCTACTCTATCTCAGGATCACAGGGTCAGCATAATTTTCCTGCTGCAACTTAACATGCTTGCTTTTGAAAATTTTGGCCGACAGAAGGCATTTAGCTGAATTAATCTACCTTTGGTCACATCATCTTCTGTTCGGGTAATCAATTACTAATGTGGAAGACATGTGGAAGTGGTAACACCATTTGGAGGGTGGAAGAATCTTGGCAGATCAGCAGCCTATCATTGAGGCTGTTAGCAGCCTGTCTAACATATCTATAATTCAAAATTTTGAAGCTCCTATGGTATGTATTTGAAAGGAGATTGCAGCCCTATGAATTTTATGCTTTGCTGTTGTCATATGGGTGGATGATGACACCAAATATTTGGTCTGGAACTGAGTATGCTACATATTTATGCATTCAGAAACCTGAGCCAGACTAGAATGTTCAAATCATTTATGAATTTTTAGTAGTCTTCCTACTGTAAATGTTTAAAGCTGTAGCTTAGTAATAAGATATTTGATAGTAGCGCTCAGAAAGACACCACTTGGGAGTTATTAAAAAACATCTACAGAGCTTAAATGTTTTTAAGGAAAATAAAGTGATGTGGCCATCTTTCTTCCCCCTCTGAATAAACACTAGAGAAGCAGCTAAATAGAGATATAAACCAAATAGTTGAAAAGTCAGTTTGCAACTTGCATAAAACTAAATGAGATAAAATAGGTTCTAATTGTGTTTCAGTACCAAATAAAGCATATTTTGCATTAGGAGACATTATGCACGTGTGTGTGCATATATATGGGTCTATATGTGTGTATGTGTGTGTGTATATTTACATATGCATGTGTGTATACACACACACAAATATATATATAAACACACACACACACACATCATTAAAAAAGCAACAAAAAAGGCTTGTTGGAGGCTTATATTATGCCGATTGTTTTACCCGTGGTCATAATCTGCATCATCTTACCAGACACTCTTTTAATAAAAAAAATGTGATGAAGCCACTAAAAGAACTAATTTATTATTTGTATAAAGTATTTATAATAATTGATTGTGTGCCATGGATTTGTGTAAACTTGTAATATGAAGGAAACCATCAAGAACACAATATTTATTTTCCTTGTCTAATGTGCCATAGTGTTTCCAAGATTGCAATGCTGCAAATAAGAGTAATGTCTGATGGGGCACATTGAACAGTTCCCCAGAGACCCTGAAAGGACAGCATATGATAACTTTCAGGGCTCCATTTATAACAGCAAGGTTTTCTTTAATGTTTGCATGTTTCTAATATGAACTATGTAAAAACAATAAGAAACCGTATGGAGAGAAGTATTTTTTCCTATTGCATCAATTTTAATTGGCTTTTGTTTTTCTTCACTGCTACAGTACTTGCTCTCCTCCAGAAAGATGCATAAATGCTTAACCTAGCATAATTATGCATATATATTCTTATTCCATTAGTAATTCATGCTTTAATTATATTTATCATTTGGTCCACTGTATATTTGTGTGACTCAGAGTAATTTAAAAGTGTTTCATTTTCACAGGTTTCTACTATTTTTCTATAGATAAATTAGGAAAGCTTGGGAAATTGCATACTGAAAATTGAAATGAGGACTATACAATCCATTTTGAGACTTGCCTTTTGGTGTTTACCTCAAAGCATGCTTCTGTGTGTGTGCTTGATTTACATTTAGCAATATCTAAGTGCAAATAGTAATCATACACCAAAGTAAACCGGACTATATGCAATTGCTTCCTCTGTTTCTTCAATTGCAGTTGCAATCCCATAGATTCCAATCTTGACAGGTAGCATAATTAGAAAATTCTCTTTGTCTTATTAAATGTGACTCTTCTCAATAGAATTCACTTCATTGCAGGCAAAGAACAGAAAATATACTTCAAATCTAAAATGGGAAATCAAGGGGGACTGTTTTATTTTTATCTGTCTTTGTGCAAGCGACATTATTATCAAAGGATATTGTAATGCTGAAAATGTACTTTTGGGATTTAAATCACGTATTAGCCTGGAAAGCAAAAAGTGCTGTAGGGCCCATGCAATATATTTTCTCATTAATCTGATTGAAAGATTATCCTTCCTATAGCTATGAAAAGTCTAATACCCATATATCCATCTTTCCTGCTAGTAAAATTCAGCTTTGTGTGTAGTCATTGTCTCTTGTGTCTGAGGTCCTACACTCTTCTTCATTTCTCTGTATAAGCCTATCTGTATTAAAATAAATTCAGAACAGGCCGCCATTTCATGCACACATTTTGATTATTTCATAAGCTGCTGAGGAAAATGGAAGTATCAGCAAGTCATGCAGTTTTCTGGTAATGTAATGCTGTCATTACCTCAGTGGTCATGTGAAAAAGTTTAGCTATAATATCTTTGACAAATGTTCAGTGAGTCAAAACAGTGCATTTAAATGAAATGCAGATATGAATGAGCCATTATTACAATCACAACTCCAGCTTAGAAATTATTAAATATGAATATATACACTTCCACAGTAACCTGACATTTGTAATACATAACTAGCTGTGCATTTCTCACCCCCCTCCTCCCGTTTTCCTCCCCATCATCCCCCAGATTGAGAACAGAGGAAGTCATTTTGATCAGAGGCTGCACACAGTAATTGAAGACACTCCTGATGATTTCATGCAATCAGAGTGGCACATTATTTGTGATGAAAATTAAGTAAAGAAGGAAAGCAGATTTATAGGTTGTCTTGCTTATGGTCAACTGCCTTTACAAAAGATTAGCAATTCTATTCTAACCACCCCAACTGCATATATACTTTTCCACATCGTAGATTTACTGAAATTTTCATATAACCTTAGTCATAACTTGCAGTACCTCATGATTTTAAGCTTTTAATGAAACTACAGAAGATGTCTTAAACTGAATGATTTCTATTCTGAGCTCTTTGAGTGCTGATAGCATGAACAGTATAGATGGCTCTAGCCATAACTGTCACACAGATAATATTCTTTTATGCCTCAAGACACTAAGATGGTTCTGTAGATAACCAAAAGGAATAAGCTGCCACCATCACTAATCTGCAGCTTTGAAACACTATAGCTTTTGCATGGTTAAGAGAAGGTAAAATCACCTAGAAGTGTAATATAGGAGACATTTTTAAGTGAACATAGAAGAGAGATCTAAAGGTTTTCATATTTTGTAATCTATATCCACTCTGGATCAAATCAACTATATCCCCCTTTTTGTGTGTTTATGGATAACAATTGCAAATGCAAAAGAAGCTGAAGCTTTTGAATTCTCCTAGGATACTTTACACTAATATAGTGAAATTGAAATATGGGGAATAGTTAGCCTTATTGTTCCCTTCAGAGTTTAACTTTCAAGATGTTTCATATAGAGTTTTTGGTTGGTTTTATAATACATGTAACAGATTTTGTCCACAATAATATCTGCTTTGTGCCAGAGGGGTATAATTTCTGTTGATTATTTTTCAATATGTAAAAGCAAAGGCTACTGAAACTTTAATAAGAGGCTGAACTTTATTTACATTTGTCATAGTTAAGCTCACCAAATTAAAAATAAAACTATATAGCAATACAAAGTAATGCAAAAAGTGAAACTTTTAGAAAGTCTATTCCACTTTAAGGTGGAATTACCTACAAATAGCCTTGTTTATTCCTGTTCTTAAAAAACACACCTCATGTGTGCTACCATTAAAAATTGATTTATAATAAATAAATAAAAACAAGGAACCAGTATCGTTTTTGCCACCTAGATTTTTTTCCACACACAGTTTAGAAATCCCTAATCAAAAATCCTATTGTTGTGAGAATACAGCCTGACATGAAAGTGTCAGGGAAGCAGTGAAGGAAAAATGATGAACTAAACATCAGCAGAGTTGGACCCACTATAAAACACATTTTCTGGGTGTGTTTTTTAGATACTGCAGTACGCTTTCCAGAGAAAAGAGAAATTCCACTTGAAAGTCTCAAGCAATACTCACATTTTATTTATTGAACGCATGAACTTTCAATAATAATCTGCTAATTTGTGCTCCAAAATACAATCATTGTTGGGACAAAAATACAAAGCATGCAGGAAGCTATTAAATGCACAGCAGTATTTGAAATCGAACCATGGTGACTTGTTGTTATGGCATGCTGACATTATTGGTTCTTGTATATAGTTACATAATGATCTCTGAAGCCAGATTTTAAAAAATGATCTGTAAAGCAGTTAAGGGACATCAAAATCTGGCTTCACCATCAACTTTCTAAGCTCCATGCTAAGCGGTACTTACGATTCTTCTGTATAAACAACTGCATGCGGTTGGAACTAAAACAAAATACAGTTCCGTTTATTCCCACTGCAAGAGGCATGTTGTGTAATAAAGAATTTCAAACTCTACTTCTAAATAAAAATGGGATTTTAACCTCTCATCTTGCCATGCATTCAATTAATGCAGACACCCCCCACCCTCAATTCCACTCGACTTTGCATAGCTCTACAGCCTGTCATTGCTGCTTTTATGGCAAAAGCAGGTCTTCAGTCAGTAGGTGATCTGGAAACCATGTATATTTTGATTGAGAAAAATCCCAAGTCCTGAGGAGAAATACTGAGTCAGAAACAAGAATTCGTCCTCATTCTGTGACTCCACCCATTACCCTGTTACAAATTGTCTTAATATTAATTCCAGAATGATTTTAAAGGAGCTGCCCAGCAGCAAGGCACATTACTCATGTGCATAGCACTGCCATTTATATATAAGAAATGTCATTTTTGGCCCCAATAGTGGGTGAAGGAAAAGGATTTTTACTTACTGTTGTGCTGCTGCTGTTCACATAACCCATTTGAGTCTTGCTGCCAGAAGAGCTCACAAGAAAGAATTGTCTGTAGGCTTATCCCTATCTAGCTATATCTATTTACAAATCATAGAAGAAGTATTATTTGAAATAGTTTGTCTGGAAAGTTAATATAAGGTCATCTCACAAATTAGTTATCTTTTGTTTTCGTTTGTACTCATTACAAAACACCTGCTTTTCATTACTGTACCACATTCAGTCCTTAAATTAAGGTAGTCTAATGTTAATGAGAGAACATGATATGAGCATCTAGAAGACGTTTATTATATACCAGCACAAAAATGCACCAAAACACAGAAAGTGATCCGTGTGTTTGTCATTAATATAGCTCTATGCAGAGCTTTGCACTGCACCTTCTCTCCCCTTTCCAGGCAAAAGGTAATCTATTCCTTCTTTGAGTATGAATGCTGTGCAATAGATGAGTAGTCTATGCTTGCAAGCTTTCCATGCTTACTTTGCTAACTAAAATCATACGGTTCTCAAAGTTCTTTTTTTTGTCCTGAAAGGTGAAAAAGATTCACCTCCTCCATTTTCCAAAGGGTTTGAACAAACCCAACCATTTTTATTTTTTTCCTGGCTATTGCTCAATTGGCCTTGTGTCTTGTTTTGCAACCAGACACACTCTGTATCTGGGTATGCAACGCTTTGTGTTTAGGAAGCAAGACAAAACTGCAAATTGAAACAGAAGTGCCACAGCAAACTCTATCAGCGCACTTTCTCTGAAAGTGCCTACTGACGCAGTTGTCTTAGGTAAATCTAATGCATCTGCTTTACACATTGCCATTTGGGCTATTGCAAATAAAGGCAATAGAAGTGATTAACAGAGAATTTGGATTCATGTGAACTAAAACAAAACCAAGAAGTGTTACTACAGGAAATACATTGACAAGCTGGTCTGAGTGCAGTGGTGGCCTACCAAAGCCGTCAGCAGCTGGACAAGCTGAGAGAACTGGCTTGGTTCAGCCTTACAAAGAGAAGACAACTTCCTGCTGTCTCTGATTTCCGAATGGGAGCCTTTAGAGAAGACATTCTGACTCTTCTTTAAACTAGATGATTGCTAGCTGTTCCCGTACATCTTAAAAGATTCTGTGATGCTATTATTTTGAAATTTAGGTCAGCTAAGTTGGCTATTCAACTTCAAATTTAGAGAAGTTCCCCCAAAACTGACATTTTCTGCATAGTTCAGAGACAAAAAAGAAGGTGATACGCCTAAGTAGGATTGATCCTACAGAACAGTGCCAGAGGTTCCTTAGAGTCTATGAAATAAATATTTAAAAAACCCCTAGTACTCATGCACAAAATTCGAACTTGAAATGTGTGGTTAAGTACCAGAGCTTACTGCTTAAGATATTACATTCATAATTTCACTTTCATGAAGATTCTTGAAGTGTCAGATAATACTTCCCTACCTATTATTACTAGGCTAAAAGGAATGGCATGTAACACTGAAAATATCTTTGAAACATTATGAGTGCTATTTAAAATTTCCAAATTACTTTCATCATATAATTTTAGCAGCACACTGGAATTAGTACAGTACGAGTAATATATATTGGAGAAGCAAGTACTGCATAGATGAGTTTATATCAGTACTCACATTTTATCAAACATTATAGTCTGTTATTCTATGCAGTAGTAAAGCAATGATAAATAAGTCATGTGGTAAATATAATGTTATGAAAAATATGACTGCACAGCTCATCAGTTATATCCATTTTGCTTTTTTAAAACTTACAATGCTTACACAGTATAGAATATAGACATTACAGCTGAATTTTTTAAAAGGGCAGATTAATTTATGACCAATAACAACATCTCTAGTTATATTGCAAAAATAAGCTTTATCAGATCTTATACTTCTGGACATAAACTGATCATTGAAAAGGTCAGGATATAATTTTTATGCACACACACAATTTTTTTCATTAGATAAAGTTTTTATTGTTGCTGCTTCTTGCTTTCTGTTTTGTGGAAGCTAGAGAAATTCATCAGTAAAAGTAGCAGACCACTGCATCTGATAAGACTTTAATGAGTCTAGAACTTTCTCTGTGATCCTAGAACATAGTTTCTTTAATCAAAAGGGGTACATGACCATATCATGTTACCAGTCACTGTAACTGTCTAGCAATTTTTTTCTTTATGCGGGGGCTGGTAATGCTTCTAAATGAAAAATAATGCTATTTCCCCCTCATGCTTTGGGGAAATGAAATATTAGTAAGGGTACTATAAATCAAGTGTTCCAAGATTGCAGAAGTATCACATTGAAATAGGTTACTGGTTAGAAACCAAGGACTTCTGTTGTTACTATTGTTTTGATTTCCATTCCAGACAGATCTTGATCAGACATATCTAGACAAACCTTATGATGCAGTAGTGTGTAAAAATATGAATAAATCTTGCCTTGTATAGATGTAAAACTTGGCCTTGTTTACTGCAAGAATTGAGAACAAGAATGGTCAAACTAGGAAAAGAAAAAGTGGTCTCAGTGTTAAGGCCTCTCTGTAGAATTTGATTCACTACAAAATAATTAAGTTGTTCTGAGTAGTTCCTTAAAGCAAAACCTTTTACAGTTGGTTGTTAATTGAGTTTATCCAATCTGAGAAACTTGTGCTCTTATCTTCAGAAGACCTGAGAGCTTTTAGCTGCAACTAATTTAAGTAGGAACTGTATTCTGAGCATACAATATTTTAGAAAAAAGCTATTAATCCTAAAAACTCAATCTGTCAGGTACAGCACACAAACTTAGTGGATTATTTTGATATTCCTCTCTCTATGCATTTGATATCTGTTGCAAAATGAGGACAACAGAGTTTCCTATGCATTTCATACATGATGTGAAGATAAGCCCGCATATGGACAGCATTTCTGTTCTGTGGTGATGAACACTATAGAAAATTAATAATTTTATATTCAGTGTTGAGTTTGGCTTGTGTCAGGTGAGTAGCCAATGGCAGTGGTAAAAGAAGACATTAAACAGGCTCTGATTCCTTGAGCCTGTCTGTCTTATGCAATGAATCAGGCTGGGGTCTGGTGGGAAAAATAAAAATTTGATAATATTTTTATGGCCGTTTGAACTTGCTCTGGGTCTTAGTTCCATGTGAAATATCTGAGAACAGAATCATGGTAGGGTCTACTCAATTCTCTGTGGGGACACTTTGAAAGTCAGAGTAGTTCTACTGCAACAAACTACTCAAACTAATCAGCACTGCAGGAGAAACCTAAGCTGGATTTCATCTACAGAAAACATCTCTAGAGAATCTAGCAAAATTTCAATTAGGGAAGTGGACAGTGTAACTTTTTTCAGTGCTTGTTGTTCTGATTAAGGTGTGCAATGAAATCATATCAAGGTTCAGAACCTAAGAAAATAACATCAAGAAGAATTATGCCTGTCCTTTTGGTTTCATTTATTATTTTAAATGTGTTCACTGATCAGTTGATTGCACAACAGGAACATTCATGTCCAATATAAGTTCAAATACATTTAGAGGGCCCAATCTTTGGACATGCTGAATATCCTTAACTCCTTTTACATCCCATAGCAACTGAAGGTTCTTAGCACTTTGCAGTATTGGGAAATTAATGAGCAATTTATTTAATTTTATACTTTAAGAGAATCCATGGAATTTGAGAAGGACAATGTAATATTTGTAGATATTGTGGAGTGGTAAGAGCGTGTCATAGAAAAAAAAAAAGATATTTTGCAAGCTCCAGTTGAATGAACAGTAACATGAATTATAATCCCAAGGACTAGTTCAATCAGAGTTTGTGATTATAATGGAAAATTAGTTACAGTGCAGCTGGATGTGCATAGACACCATTAGAGACTTAAATAGCATGACATGGTTTGTGATGTTGTCAGATGTTTGATCCATGACAAAAGGAGGAATCTTGATTTCTCTTCAAGCCAATAGCAATGCTTTTAGTCTCTCTTAACGAGACAATTTTTGGTTATTAAATGGTTAATATTTCTAATCAGATGATGCAAAAATTCAAAATATTTAAAAATGTCTCCTTCTTGCCTACAAATATACTCTGGTTTGCTGGATAAATAATACTGTTACAATGTTGATATTGGTATTACAGTCTCCTAATTACAGAATGATCTGTATGTCCTTTCCTTTTTTTTCTTTCTTCTGCAACTGTCTTTTCCCTTATTGATTGGTATCTTGTAGTTGACTTCATAAGCCTAAATTATTTTTCAGGTAACATGCAAGAATTAATGGTATAGTTATTTATAAAATACTATAATATGAAAATAACATGACCATGTGTGTATATATCTATGAATTGATGGGAATTTGGAAGGGGAGAACTGCTTGGTTTTGTTTTTTTAATTGGAGCAGCTCCCTACCTGTGACTTAAGGTATTCATACATGCAACACTTTCAAAGCCAGACAAAACTTCTTTTGGACAGACAGATCAATTTGTTAATACAATAAGACATAATTTGCCTTCACCAACAAAGCTCCCCCAAAATGGTCAGTCTTGATGGTCCCTTCTTTTCAGTAAAATGTGGTTCTTGTTGATATTCAAGTATCACTTCATCCAAGCTTAGGATCGGTGCATCCCTAAAAGCAAGAAATCAGGCAAGGGAAGCAGGAGACATGCATGGCTGAACAGGGAGCTTCTGAAAAAGCTCAAGCGGAAGAATGAAGTTTACAGTAAGTGGAAGAAGGGACTGATCACTTGGGAAGATTACAAGAATGTTGCCGGATTATGCAGGGACAAAACGAGGATAGCCAAGGCCTCCTTGGAATGAAACCTGGCAAGGGATGTCAAGTCAACAGAAAGGGTTTCTTCAAGTACATCGGAGGCAAAAGGAAAACTAGAGAAAATGTGGGCCCGCTGTTGAATGAGACAGGGGCCATGGTGACAGATGATGCAGAGAAAGTGGAATTACTGAATGCCTTCTTTGCTTCAGTCTTTACTGCTCAGGCCAGCCCTCAGGAGTCCCAGACTTTACAGGTAACAGAGAAAGTCCGGAGGAAGGAGGACTTTCCCTTGGTTGAGGAGGATCAAGTTAGAGATCAGTTAAGTAAACTGGATATCCACAAGTCCATGGGTCCTGATGGGATGCACCTGAGAGTGCTGAGGGAGCTGGCAGGAGTCATTGCTGGGCTGTTCTCCACCATCTTAGAAAGGTCCTGGAGAACAGATGAGGTGCCTGAAGACTGAAGGAAAGCCAATGTCACTCCAGCCTTCAAAAAGGGCAAGCAGGAAGACCCGGGAAACTACAGGCCAGTCAGCCTCACCTCCATCCCTGGAAAGATGATGGAACAGCTCATTCTGAGCATCATCTCAAAGCATCTGGAGGAACAGAAGGTTATCAGAAATAGCCAACGTGGATTCACCAAGGGGAAGTCATGTCTGACTAATCTGACAGCCTTCTACAATTGCATGACTGGACAAATAGATGAGGGGAGGGTGGTGGATGTTGCCTGCCTTGACTTCAGCAAGGCTTTTGACACTGTTTCCCACAGCATCCTCATAGGCAAGCTTAGGAAGTGTGGGTTGGATGAATGGATGGTGGGATGGATTGAAAACTGGCTGGCAGATAGAGCTCAGAGGGTTGCGATTAGTGGCACAGAGTCTAGTTGGAGGTCTGTGACAAGTGGTGTTCCCCAGGGGTCAGTAGTGGATCCAGTCCTGTTCAACATATTTATCAATGACCTGGATGAAGAGACAGAGTGTACCATCAGCAAGTTTGCTGATGACACAAAACTGGGAGGGGTGGCTGACACACCGCAAGGCTGTGCTGCCATTCAGCGTGACCTGGACAGGCTAGAGAACTGGGCAGAGAGAAACCTCATGAAGTTCAACAAGGGCAAGTGTAAGGTACCGCACTTGGGGAGGAATAACCCCATGCATCAGTACAGGTTAGGGGTTGACCTGCTGGAAGCAGCTCAGGTGGAAAGGGATCTGGACTCTGTCCTGGTGGACAACAGGCTGACCATGAGGCAGCAATGTGCCCTTGTGGCCAAGAAGGCCAATGGCATCCTGGGGTGCATTAAGAACAGTGTAGCAAGCAGGTCGCAGGAGGTTATCCTCCCCCTCTACTCTGCCCTGCTGAGGCCGCACCTGGAGTACTGTGTCCGGTTCTGGGCTCCCAGTTCAAGAAGGACAGGGAACTGCTGGAGAGGGTACAGCAGAGGGCTACAAAGATGATTAGGGGGCTGGAACATGTTTCTTATGAGGAAAGGCTGAGGGACTTGGGTCTTTTTAGTCTGGAGAAGAGAAGGCTGAGGGGGGATCTCATCAATGCTTATAAGTACTTATAAGTACTTATAAGTGCCAGGAGGATGGCATCAGTCTATTTTCAGTGGTGCTCAGTGATAGGACAAGAGGTAATGGGCACAAACTTGACTATAGAAAGTTCCATCTGAACATGAGGAGGAACTTTGTTCCTTTGAGGGTGGCAGAGCACTGGAACAGGCTGCCCAGAGAGGTGGTGGAGTCTCCTTCTCTGGAGATATTCAAAACCCTCCTGGACACCATCCTGTGCAACCTGCTCTGGGTGACCCTGCTCTGGCAGGGGGGTTGGACTAGATGATCTCCAGAGGTCGCTTCCAAGCCTTGTGATTCTGTGATTCTGTGATTCTGTGATTCTTTCCCATTTATGGAATTTTTCAGCACACATCAGAGGGGGAAGACACCGTGTGCACCCACAGGGACCTGCCAGCTCATTAGACTCCCAACATCGGTGCTGAGACCTGAACTGAAACTCTGGGCCACCAGTGATGGTACCTAGGCTAGACTGGAAGTACTAAATCAAAAGAAAAGACGGCAATCTGCATACTACCTATTTCCAGAGCACGACATTTTAGTTGTAAGTAATGCTTAAAGGGAAATCAAATGGTGTTCATGCACTTTCTACTCAAATGGACAGAAATGGACATATAAGAGCATTGGGTCTTCTGTTCCTTCAAGTTCTTCTCTCCAGTGAGAAAAAACACTTTCATGAAGATTTAATTTAACTGTAAAAAAAATCTCGGCGGATAAAATCACTAATACGAATCTCAAAAGAGATATTTCTGAGAGATTAAAACTTTCAGAGGAAGCAGGGTTGATTTGATTATAAGTGTACGAAGCTCAGAATTCCCAGTGGTGTGATAATCCTTAAAATGAAAATGCTTCCTAAACAGAACACTCTATATGGGAGCATCTTTCAACACACACTTATCTGAAGTTCTTTACAAAAAAAATCCCTATCAACAACAAATTCTTATGGGATAAAGGAGATCTATTGGAATTAAAGCCATGAGTAAAAGACAAGCTCAACAAGCTTATGGTGTTTTTGAGGACGTGATCAATTTTATTATACAATTAAAATTAAATGTTTACTACTAGAAAATATGTGCCTGCCTCTAGCAAAATATCACTCATATAAATGATCAGTCCAGTATGGAGGAACACCCTATTGATGCATTTTTTAGTAAACAGAGAAATTTAGATCTATGAGTAATAGAGTATAAATCATGTTGGTCCACTGCTCAAGACTAGTAAACTATTATAGCAGAAATTTTGGAGAAATAGTGTGCAAATAAAAACAGCAAAGAAGGCTTACTTGAAAGGTCTATTTTCCTACCTTTATCAAGTTGCTATTCAAGAACTGTTTTCCCTTCCCTTCCCTTCCCTTCCCTTCCCTTCCCTTCCC
>VFFE01009149.1:1039340-1078844 GCA_008921705.1 Burhinus oedicnemus | reverse complement strand
GTAGTTCAAAGAGAACAAGAACAGGCACAAACTTTAGCTCGCTTCTGAAGAATGCTGCAGTATTTCAGGTGCAGCACTACAGGAAAAAAAAAAAAAAAGGCCACTTCAATGGGCTTTTGCTGATACCCTAAGGAGAAATCAGGTGATTCTGCTTGTGTTTGTGCAAAGCTTCTGCTACCCCTCTGCAATCGTCCTAGTATGGGAAAGGGAGGAGAGTATACGAACAGCTCATCAGCACCAGATACAGAAAGAAGGGGAAGGGAGCTGCTGAAAGCTTCTTCCTGTCCTTGTCAAACTGCAGTTTAAAGCTGTTGCTTATTTAAAGCTTCTTAGGGTGAGAGAGAGGGACATTCAGGATCTGAATTCAACTAAAGATGCATCTTTAAAACTAATCAGGGCAGCTACATTCAAGCTCTCTGTGGATGTTCACGTTCAGACTTAAAGAAATAAAAATATATTAAACCTTATTGGAGTAAGGAAACTTTACTTATGAAAGAGAATGTCTACACAGAGATTTTACGTGGTTTATCTAATCTGCTTTGCAAAACAGTATTGAGTTCCTTGATGGCTCTGAATTGGCAGGTCCTCATGATCTTGTGACAGCTGTCAGGGACTCCTTTGCCCACTCAGTTCTCCGGTCTTGTATGCCACAGGAGACTCAGGCCCCAATGAGACTTTGTGTTGTACTATATTGAATATTTAATTAGGTCGTTACTCATTTTGTTGTTTATATCTGGAATTTAATGAAATGGCTTCTAAGAGTGCCAATGGTAACAATAAATTATATTTACCCTGCAGTAATAATTAAAATCTGCCTTTTAAAATGCAGTTCAGAGGTGTGGTCTCAGTTACTGACTGGGACCTATGTGTTTAAGCATAGATCTGTTTAACCATCTTAAACTCTCTAAGAAAGTACATATCGGGACATACGTATATTTCAATTTAACTCCAAGGTTTGGGGAATATTGTTATTAGGAGTGAAAAGGGCAATGCTCTCTTATTAGGCCTCTTGGCAGGGTGGATGTCCTGCATTTTGCTTTTGTAAAATTGATTGGTTTCTGCTGAAGGTAAGGCGCTCAAACATTTGGCAAACAGCACAAATCTAAGGGCTGCCTTTACGTGGTGTAAGTCTATTGAGTAGAAACGTGGAGACACATACCCAATATTTCTAGATAATGCTCAGTACTGGCAGCTAACCCACTGGTATATTTTGTTTTATGACTAAATGCATACAGATGGGTAAAAGAGGCCTTTGTACTTCTTCTATTAAATTTTGCTATTAGGCAGCTGGTAGCTTTCTTACTACACAATTAGTCTTCTTGCTCCTCACAGGAGGACCCATTTCTTCCTTTCCTCTAGGATTTTTAGTGGTTGATCTCGCTCGCTCTTGTAATCTATCTATTTAGGGAAGAAGGTTGTCTCGTGATTTGAATACAGAAGGCAGAGCCCAGGGAAGTCCAACTCCCAGCACAGTTCCACTGAGCACTCAGAGGCTATGCAGACCATAGTTCTCAGCCCAAATTCTTGCACTGACCTAGCTGGGATCCTTCACTTTTGGGAGCCCAGCTGAAGATGTTTGGTTCAGGTAAGTTACTCAGGAGATGTCCTTAGAATGTTGAAATCCGTTGCTACTTATGTCCCCGTCAGTAAAATGGGGACAAAAATTTTTGTCAAGTTTTCAGAAAAAAAAAGAAGTAAATCAAATGATGAAATATTAGCTGTGATAGTAAAACTTACAGCCTTTAAGCAAAAATAAAGGATTTTAACACATTTTAATGATAAATTTAAAATGCAGATTTTAATTGCAACTTTTAAACTAATTGTAGGCAGCTTTTGAATAGGAAGGATAAGGAAGATAGGGGAAGTTTAAGGGAAGAGGTACTGCTCTTTTTCCTAAAAAAAACAGGCAAGTTTTTGCAATAGCTCAGACTTCCCTCAAGTCTTAAAATGAGCAGCATTCAGCCCGTCTCCTGAGGTTTTTCTAAACAAAGTTACTGTTGATGTTCCCTCCACAGACCTGGCCAGAGAAACCCATAAAACGTTTACAATTCCCTGATTGTTAATATAGAAACATCATTAAAATATGGAAAGTTGTGACTATAACTGCTGGTGAAGAGGCAGAGGAAAAAGTAATGTTATTAACGTAGAAATTTCTTTCACTACCAAGGGGAGGAGGTGGGGGGAGACTTCCTATGATGACTTTGGAGCGAGCCCTGGGTTATAAATAGTGGGATGGGAAAAGGAAAACAAAGATCAGGTGTGTGTTCCCCACAACCACCTCCATAAGCAACATTTCCCTGCCTCTGCCTGTCCCCCTCCCCAGAAATATTATTCTATCTCTTAAGCAAAGAAAGAAAACAAAGTCCAGCAGACAGCTCTATGCCTTCAGCAGGCTTTAGGAAAATTCTGGCAAGGCTTAGCCCTCTCTCATCAGAGAAAATAAGCCTGATTTTATCAACAGAATGAAAACATTAAATAGCAGTTTCTACCCATATCTGCATTTTTAGTTCCTCTTTCAGACTGGGGGGTCAGAGGAATAAGTTTTTTCCTGATCCCTGTTACAACACTGTCAGCTGTAAAAAGTCATCTGCTCCATCAGAGAACCTAAATGCCACTAAACAGAACCCACAGGGACGAGCAGAGAATTCAGACATGCATACAAAGGAATCACAAGAACATTAATCTTTTCAAGAACCAACTGACAGTACATTTCAGAAAGCACATATAACTCAATTAATGTTTGTGCTCACAAAACCTTTTAATTTATGAACTATAGCTCTTGGGGTTTGCTAAACAATTAAAATCAAATCTAACTTCTCCCCTAAATTTTGCAAAGCATATTTTATAAGTTTAATTCTTGCAAATTCAGCAGGAACATTTCTTCTACGTGACCCTGATAATAATAAAGGAAATCTTACGTGATCTGCTGTCATCAATAGACAAAAATTAAATGCTTTTGCTAATCCTTTCACTCTCTCACTGGCCATTGACCATGAAGCTTTGTTGACCTTGCTGGAAACCCTGGCAAGAATTATTGAGAGGCACTTGAGTGAACTGTTCTTTTCTCTCAGGAAAGAACCAGAGGGTAGTAGCTGATGATTGCTCTTTTGCCTCAGTGTGGTCTTACGCAAGATATTCTGTTCCTCCTATTTGATATACATGGTACATTGTTAGAGCAATTCAGCAACATTTTGTAATCACGTCTTTCGGATCTGATCTGAACTGTACAGTCACAGCCATGGTGAAACTGGAACTATAGTTCAAACCAGATAAAACAGAGCTATTGCTACCAAATTACTTGAAAAACCTTAAGAGGAGGTGAATAAGCTATTTCTCTGTTAATGTCGGTATTTTTAACTTGCTTTTCACAGTAAGACCAACTGTTTAAATATCTTTAAATGCCTGGATACTTTTAAATAGTCAGCAGTAGTTATTCCTAAGTGGTTTTCAAATATTGCTTTGAGTTGGGGGGTTCACTGCAGTAATCTCTGGTGTGCCTCTTCAATGCTGGAATTTCAATGTTGCACCTTTTAGTTGTGGCTGCATACAGAGCTCTTTTAGTTTCTCACCTACCGGCCTGAGCCCATCCAGCTTCAAAAATTACTTCTATTGTAAATGGACCTTGATTAGACAAGCTGAGATGACCTAGCTGAATGGCTTGCTGCCACTGGGAGAGGCTGTTGTGCTCTCTCCATCCCTCAGGTACCTTCCAGGGCCTCCCTGGTGCATACTGTAGCGCACCTCTGGCTCTTTGGTGAGCTGATTCAGTTCTCTAAATGGGTATAAAATTCATGCAGGAGCAAAAAGCATCTTGTTCTCTAAGAATGAGCTACCTTGTTGATGTATTTTTATCTTGTTCAGTTAAATCCTAAAAGGAGATGATGAACTACAAATTAAGGTCTGGCATGCTGTTGTCAAGACTTCTTAAAAAGTCATTCTTTGGTGTTGTGGAGTTTGATGACCTCCAGGGGATGCTGCGAGAGATAGTGGACACCACCTTTTGCCATGTGAAGAATGGGACATAGGCCAGAGGGCAGATTTTACTCCTTTAGTTTCTATTGGCTTAAGATATTCATTGTTAATTTTCTATAAAACCTGTGATGTGGTTCACATTATCTGTGAACAAAAAATATGATGGGTGAGTTTTAGAAACTACATGCAAGGTTTATTCAAGAAATGAAGCCATTCCACAGTTCCTTGAAACTTTCATAATTCTTATTTACAGGAGCACCAAAGTCCCATTAAAAAAGGGAAAAAAAAATCAGCAGGGACCTTTTTTTTCAGTGATGAAATAGGTTAATTTCATAGCTGACTTGAAATCTTGTGACAAGTTATGGTATTCTATTATGCCATTATTAGTGGAAGAAATAATCCCTTGCAGCTGTGGTAACTCATGATAACGCACAATATATACCCATCAAGATATCTCCTGACAGCAATGAAATTAACTCGTGTCACCCCTGTGTCTAACAGAATGTGCTTGCAGCTTCTTCTTAGTATGCTATTTCAGATACCAATGAATTGATATATGGGGAAAATGCATCTATTAGAAACAATTGCTTATACCAAAATTTTCACTGCCTGCATTGTACATTTGATGACTGATGTTTCAAGCAAGGTGAGCAGACATAGGTAAGTGATTGAAAGTGAAAGAATTCATAGTTATTGCTTACTTCTCAAATGACTGTTTTCTTGAACTTCAGCAGGATCTGTGTAACTGCACTGCCCAGTTACCATTACTCCCAGTACATCCTTGGTGGGGTTGAAATCCGTTTCTGTGTCCTCTGGCTCAGAATCGGTGTGTGAGCCGAAGCCTAGAGCCATTGCAATGTCTGCTGTTGCAAGAAGCTATTTTGAAATTACAGGATGATGAAAAAACTATGTTACTTACGTCTTCTTTTTACGTCCTAAACTAGTACTTCTAGTACAGTTCTATTAATGTGTCTATGAAGCTTTGAGAACACGTTTTTTATGGCTAGGTCCAAATTGCTGGGATGAAAATATATTTTACAGTATTTCTAAGCAGAGGAAGAAAGCAAATCAGATGAGAGCAAATGCATTTCAGCAACACTTTAAGACTGTACTTTTAATGACTTTTTAAAATAAGTGTTTTGAAATAACAATTGAGTAAGCAAAGAGATAAAACCCATTATTTACTGCCACACATATTCTCACTTTCTGACATGTTTCTGTAATCAAATACTTCCCACATCACAAACGTTATCCAAACACTTTGTAGTCCAGGCACAGTATGCGTTATCCCCAACTTAACTTCATGTACTGCTTCCCCAATGACTAGACCACTTCTGAGTTTCATTTTTTATTTAAAAACAACAACAGCAACAGAACTCTAAATTAGACTCATGGAATACCCTCAATTTAGCTCTTTTAATAAAATGGAAAAGTTGAAAGCAGCCTGGTCACAAGGGGTAGTGTTACTTAAAGCTCGAGTTCGGCCATCAGCATTACAGAAATACAAGACAGCTTTAAAAATAGAGGTTACTGGCTTTACTGCTGCTCAGTGTTGTTTCCCTTGTGGTTAAGCAGCTTTTAGCTTTAAATTTTTATTAAATCAAAAAAACCCAAATAGAATGTTCTTTTTTTTTTTTTCCTGATTTGGGCAGATCCTATTTTGGGAAACAAAACTGTATAAAAATAAATAAAATACTTACTGTGCAGAAGGTGTGATTCTCAACATTTGCAAGTTCAAAAAATATGAATTCTTCCTAGAAATACAGCATAGATACATTCTGAGACTCACAGGCATTTGACAGCAGGAACGGACGCAAGCTAGATTTATAAACGGCAGGGTTTTACAGCCTGTATTTCATACAATGTGACATTATAAATTGTAAATTTACAATATGTAATTAATGAAGATGTAAGAAATACTTGAGCTGTGTCCCAAAGAGCAGTGCAATTATATCTTACCAGAAAAAAAATAATTGGTAATTGACACTAAAACTCTACCACGTAGGTTTTCAAAGTGGCATGCAACATTTTAATGGCAGTCTACTGAGAGGCTAATATGCTTTGCTGGACTTTGAAAGTGTAAGGATAAATGTTTTAAAGCCAGAGGTTATTAGGGGAAAGGTGTGTCAGTGAGAGTGTACGGTGCTGCAAGAGTTTTGATTGCACAGCTTTGGGATTGCTATGTGGATCTTGCCTTCCGAACCTTCAGGCACCTCTACCCCCCTAAGACACTGAACCTCTTAACCGATACATTGATTTAAAGCTGTTTTAGAGAGGCCAGCTGCGATCCAGCTGAAAAAGGTTAGATGCCTGGACCTATAAAAACAAACATGAGAGAGTATCTTTGCTACACTAAAGTGGCTGCCTCCCACTTTTATTTTCAGTCTGTTTGCAAGTCTCTGTGCCTGGCCCTCCTCCCAGAAACCACCTGCTACTGTTCCTGCAGATGTTGTACTTCTGCTCCAGAGAAAGGACTTCGGAAATCTGTAAATGGGATGTGCACGGGCAGCATTTTCGTAATTTCAGATAATTTTCATAAATTGTGTCTGTTGTTCTATGGCTAGCTCTTACCCTTCGGCTTTCAGCTCCCTTAAATACCACCTTGGAGTATTCTTTATTTTCTTCTCCTCAGCTTCTCTTTGTACTGCCTGGGTTGGAAGTACCTTTCAAGGTAGGTGTGAGTCTCATGCTGCATTTGTCAAGGAACAACGTACATTTAGGGAATCATGAAACCGATGGAAAAGCTAACGTGGAATTGAGAATATCATCAAAGGAACTGCTAAAAAATCAGAGAAGGTACTCTATTCATTTAAAAAACAACAACAACAAAAAAAAACCAAACGCTTTTATGTAGTACTTTTATCTCAGAATGTTGCGAAGAGTACAACAGGGGCCCAAACCATAACAAATCTGTAGAACTAATTGCTGAGGATCAATTTTTGTTCAGGAAAGAAATCAAACTGGAACAGGTGCAGAGGAATGTTACTAGGATGATCAGGGGAAGGAGAAGAGGAGGTGCTGAGAGAACTTGGGTTATTCAGCCTGGGAAAATGAAGGATACTTTGTAGAATACTTTGAAATAAAAACATTGGAAGTTTTAAACACCAGGCAGACAGAGGAACTCTTGTAACTGGGTGTCAACTTTGTGAACTGGCCCCGAACAAGTTTTGCCTCGAAGTAGTAAGATGGTTTTTCACATTCACAGATTCTGAAATGCACTTCTGATGAGAGGAGGAGTACCTAAGCAGTTAAGTCACCAGCAGATGAATAGGATAATACATCACGTCTGTTTGTGATAACAGGAACTTGATTTGATGAGCCAGATTGTCCCTTCCTGTCTCAAATTGTGATGTAGATTATTATAATTTTAAAATCTTAGTAAAATATACACGTTGATTGGAGCAGCAAGCTCAAGGCACAGAACAGATGACTCAGATCTGTTAAAATAGCTCACTTGGCCCACCCAACAAAAAGGTTGAATTAAGCTTTTTCAATAATGTTAAAACCTAAATAACATTACTGAAGTCTTCAGTTCTCTGAAAAATTGTAACTGATCTGACTACACTGTAGTCTTTGGCAAATTATTTTGCTGATTGAAAGTTTCCCTTATTTTTGTATGCCTCAATTTTCTTTGGCTTGTGCTTTATAAAGGGACAAAAGAATAATTGAGAAGGCACAGAATACAGCATTGTTTTTGTCATTCTACTAGTGCAATAGTGCAATACATTTCTTTTGGAAACATAAGGAAGAAAGTAAATAGTCAGGATGGAAACTCCAATCTGAGATTTAAGTTTTTTATACGGATTTTTGAAGTAATTTTCTTTTCCCATATGATAACATCTTCTCATTTTCAGGATACATTTAAATTTAAATATAATTCTTTTTTGTATAGAATTAAATGTTGTGAAGCTGGAGAAGTTTTGTAGCAGTAGAAGCAGTAGAAGCTTCAAGGATGGAGAAGCAGCAGCTAAACTGCTGGAGAAGTTACAGCTCTGGTATTTGAAAGGACAATCTATTCCTGCAAAATATGTTTTAAAGTGTATTGCTTAATAAGCATGTTCTGTGTCAGCTGCTTACTCCAGTGTTTTATTCTGAAAAAGTAAGGTATGCATGGGAGTAGTTTGGAAAAATATTTTCCAGGGAATGAACAAGGCTGAGAGCTAACTGAATTAATTATAAGTTGATGATGCAAATTAGGGGAATATTCTTTTTCCCTGATTACTAAATATGTTTAGTGAAAATCAAATTCATTAGTAAAGAATAAACACACATGCTATAATTAAACTGTATTTACCTTTGACGTATGCCTGTTAGCTGAAAACATCCACAACTGGTGGCTATAAACTTTCTGATGAAAGTGTCTCCTGCCAAAACCCTGGTGTTCTGTTGAAGATTAAAGCAAATAACTTGTGGTTTCTTTATTATAGCTGGCTCTGACAGCATATATAAACTGACGGGAAATTTCCATTGAATACATGGTGTTTCAGGATTCTGCTAAATGTGCATATGCACATACAGCAAGGTTCAGTGGAATTTCAGCTTTAACAGGAAATGGTGGGATATGAATTGCTGAGGAGACAGGGCTTTGGGGATGCCCCGATTCTCTCCACATTCTGTAGAGGGAGGTGAGAGTACCTGACTAGCTACTTCAGGCTTGGCACAAAGGAGTATTTTCTTCTTCCCTCCCTCCCACAGAAAACAAAATGTAAGCGTGTACCTGTCGGAGCAACTCCTAAACAGGCACTAAAGAAGCTGACTCTGGAACTGGAAGCAATAAAGCTGCTTCAGACTGAGGTTACGCCTGAGCTAATTGCCCAGGTACAGTTCCATGCTTCAGAGGCCATGCTGCTCCAAGTAATTGTAAACTTACCTGCTCAGAGATGTCTAACATACTGCTTTATTGTAATATTTAGACATAACCCAAATGAATCATCAAAAAGCCAGAAAATATCAAAACTGAAGCTCTTTGGGTTATTTTATATAATCACCTGTGGTATGTGCATCGCAGTAGCATTCTTAATTACGCAGCAACAGTATATTATTTCTGTGGGATCACTGCCTCATTCACTGTACACACTTGGTGTCAAATAAGTCTAAACTGCACAGTGAATTGCTATGACATAGAGTACTGCGTGTTATGCCCTGTAATGTCTGAATGATGTCTTGTGAAACAGAATG
The DNA here is from genome assembly GCA_008921705.1 of Burhinus oedicnemus. Classification (NCBI taxonomy): domain Eukaryota; kingdom Metazoa; phylum Chordata; class Aves; order Charadriiformes; family Burhinidae; genus Burhinus; species Burhinus oedicnemus. The sequence goes on along the minus strand of VFFE01009149.1, from coordinate 1,069,694 downwards.
ATGTCTACTGCTTCTTGCACCGAAATGGGTATATAGCATGCAGTGAATGGAATAAGGATCAGTTGCAAGGTAAAGAGGAGTTTCGTGGTTTCGTGGACATCTGTCTTTCATCCCTTTCTTTGCCAGTGACTTTGTGTATGACTTGCTGGAAGTTCCTAAGGATGTCTCCATTTCAGTTACCCATTAGTAAAATGGGGTCATAATACTTCCTGGTTAAACAGGGGTTTTCTTACAGGTAGTGTATAAAGCTTTATGAAACAAACTAAAAGCCAACAGGGCATCAAATAAAAATCTAAGAAAGAAAGTAAAATCTTTATTCAATGCGGGGCTTGGCCAGCATGAAGTACAGGAGCCACAGTTTTGAACAACAGGCGTAAAAAGTACTGATGAATACTTTTTTCTTTCAATAGTCGAGGGAAAACAGTATGTGTCCACATAAGAATGGAATACAATATGTAAATTACTGTGTGCCATATCATGACTTTTGAGTCATGATGTTGCAGACCTCTCGTGTTCTAATGTAGCTTTCCGTACTTTACCTATTCCACCTCTTAATGTATTTGAAAGTACAACAGTCTCTTTTCAATCACCTATCCTTAAATCAGCTGTCTAGAAAAATAAATGAAAGGCCAAATAATTAAGTGACTAGACTTCTTTACTGGGGATGTAGAAGGCAAGTTTTCTTTGCAGGTCTATTGCTATCTTTCTAAATGGCTTGGGAAAGACTTGCTTCTTCTCTGTGTCCGTGTGACTCTTCTCACCTTGTACCTCTTGTGTGTATTTAGACTATCAATATGTATGTAGACCTGGGTTGTCTATTAGTAGAAATTTGAATAGTGCATAGCACATTGAAGGCCCGGTTTCATCTGGATTATGTAGGCATTAGCAAGTACAAGCAAACATGCTAATAAATGAAATTCTGACCAGCAGAAATCATTACAACTTTCTCCCCAATTTTTTCAGAACCTGAAACTTCTCTCCTAGAAGAGTTTGCTGCTTTTCTGATACATTTCCAGGCATATTTTAAGGTCAGACACACAAAAACCCATAAACATTAATCCAAGTATCACTTTGGAAAATGTGTTGCTTAGCCACTCTGTACTTTAGCATTTCCAATGGTAGAATAGGAAATGCTTTCTCGTTCCACATCAGTAGAGGTGCTTTGTGCCTAGTTTCTGGTTGTAAAATTTCTTTCAGATAACTCAGTACATGGTACAGTAGACATTAGACATAGAAAGTAGTATTATTAAGTTTGTGGGTATTATGTTCTAATTACTGTATAAACATAATGTTCATTATAACAAAATAATTCTTTAGACCTAGCCCACTCAAGTAAATGCAAAAGAATGTATCTGTTCATATATAACAATAGGCTATTACAACTTTGTGTTTTGCAATTTTCATGGAAAATTGCAAGTTAAATTACTGAGCCAAAAATCAAACTGGTGCGGTTTTTTCATCTTTTATGACATCTTTTCCTGTGAAAGTGAAAAGTAAAATCCCCTTTCATGTCAGACAGACAATCCCCATGTCAAAGAAAACACAATGTAACTTATGTATGGTTCCATGCATTCTTTCAAGTGTATATAGCTAAACTAGTTCTCTATTATTTGTGAAGACCTTCATGTTGGCTAAGTTATCATCTTAATTTGTGGAAACCATATGATATTGTATCATAAATAGTGTGGCCAGCAGTACTAAGGAAGTGGACATCCCCCTGTACTTGGCACTGGTGAGGCCCCACCTTGAATACTGTGTTCGGTTTTGGACCCTTCACCACAAGAAAGACATTGAGATTCTGGAGCGTGTCCAGAGAAGGACAACGAAGCTGGTGAAGGATGTAGAGAACAGGTCTTATGAGGAACGACTGAAGGAACTGGGGTTGTTTAGCCTGGAGAAAAGGAGACTGAGGGGAGACCTTATTGCTCTTTACAACTACCTGAAAGGAGGTTGTAATGAAGTGGGGGTCGGCTTCTTCTCCCAGGTAACAAGTGACAGGACGAGAGGAAACAACCTCAGGTTGCATCAGGGCAGGTTTAGATTGAATAATAGGAAAAAATTTCTTCACCAAAAGGGTTGTCAAGCATTGGAACAGGCTGCCCAGGGAAGTGGTTGAATCGCCATCCCTGGAGGTATTTAAAAGACATGTAGTTGTGGCACTTAGGGGCACAGTTTAGTGGTGAACTTGGCAGTGCTAGGTTAACATTTGGACTCGATGATCTTAAAGGTTTTTTCCAACATAAATGATTCTATGATTCTATGATTCTATGATTCTATGATCTCTTTTCCTAACATGGAAAGACTGCTCTTGGAACCCAGGTTAACTTTGTCTTGTCTACATTGCATTACAGCATACGGTGTGTATATACCTCAAGCCTCATGATAAAGATGAGGGGCATAGTCTTCAGTTCATAGGTTAAAAATTGAGTTCAGAACATTTTTCATGGCTTTTAATTGAAATAATACTTGTTTTCTTCTTCTAATTCTGTTCCCTAGCAATCAGGGTTTGATTTCATTTCAGTCTTATAACCAGTGGTATTTTAATGAATTTTTGATTTTTAGGAAAACTATTCTTATAATTTCATACAGTTCAGAGTTTCAATCAGTACCTACAACTAGCAATGAAGTTTTGGATTCAGCAGCTGCAGGCCACCTCTGAACTCTTGTGCCTCATGAAAGTTAGAACCAGTGGCAGCTGCAGCAATGACTGATGCTTCTGCATTGCACTGCTGGGAAAAGGGCTCACTTCAGCCATCCTTAGAGAATTGCTTTTCTTTTTGCTTTGGTGTGGAAGAGAAGCTATGGAACACTTCTCTATTGGGGAAAAGGTAGAGGGACACTATTTAGAAGTGTAGGATGTTTTAAACCAGAAGATGAAAAATGTCCCTGAGAGTAACAAAAAGACCATAGTAGACCTGGTACACATGGTAGTCCTAAGGAAAAGAGGTGCTGGTGGTAGAAAGTGTATTATTTGGAAAGGAAATATACAATAGATGGGGCCTTCATATTTCATAGAATCATAGAATAGTTTGGGTTGGAAGGGACCTTAAAGGTCATCTTGTCCAACCCTCCTGCAGTGAGCAGGGACATCTTCAACTACATCAGATTGCTCAGAGTCCTGTCCAACCTGACCTTGACTGTTTCCAGGGATGGGGCATCTACCACCTTTCTGGGCAACCTGTTCCAGTGTTTCACCCCTCTCATCATAAAAAAATTTCTTCCTTATATCTCATCTAAATGTACCCTCTTTTAGCTTAAAACCATCACCCCTTGTCCTATCGCAACAGGTTCTGCTAAAAAGTTTGTCCCCATCTTTCTTATAAGCCCCCTTTAATTACTGAAAGACCACAATAAGGTCTCCCTGGAGCCCTCTCTTCTCCAGGCTGAATAACCCCAACTCTCTCAGCCTTTCTTCACAGCAGAGGTGTTCTATCCCTCTTATCATTTTTGTGGCCCTGTTTCTCAGAAATGAGATAAATACCTTCTTGCCTTATGTATTTCGTTTGTATGTTTTAAGCTGTCAGTCCTGTTCAGTGTATGGCCAGTTGAAAATAAGGGCTCAAAATAATAAGATGGCTGTATAATCCATTAAGACATTCTCATAATATTTTGGCTCAGAGTATGTGTTCAGGCTCAGAATAGAGTAACATTTGCTATGTCACATAAATGTGGATTTAAAATGCTAATAAATTGGGTTCTTTCCCCTTCGATCTTTCGCACCTTCTTAGCACATGGTAAATGTTATACAAAATGGTGGAGGGCCAGACTCCTTCTCTTTTGAGAGCATAAGAGGATGGATGGATTTAATTCAGTTTGGATATCTGACCCTAGTTGATTCTCCTACTCAGAGTGAGCCACTTACCCCTCCAGCCTGTCCTCTGTAGCTCTGACCCTGATCTTCAATTTCAAAGGATATTTGGTAGCAGGGGAGAAAAAAGCTGCCCATTTTGTTGCTGCACAGTAGTTTAGAGTTAGGTAATCAGCTTACAGCAATTGCAACTCCTCATTTCATGAATTCCCACCAAATCCTGAACTTTCTCAGTAAGGTTATATGCCACCTTCTCCACCTTTTCTCCAATGGCCACACTCGCAAACGGTATGTCGTAGTGCTCACGCCCAGACCTGGTGTGCAATTCTTACTCCTAAACTGACCTTGCTGTGACCCCAGGCACTCACTCTGTGCCTGCACTGGTCTGGCTCACACCACACAGATAATGAGGTCTTCAAATTTTGTTTCCAGGGATTGTTCCTACTGCATTATTTGGATTACAAAATGCTGCTGTATCTGTACATACGTATCAGGGTGTCACGACTTACATACCAAGATGTATTAGCATTTCTTCAATCAAGCAAAAACTTGCACATTTTTTCTACTTTAGCTCCTGCTTCATTACTTGTGATTCATCATTTCCAGTGTTTTGTTCTGATAAATCTTCAACACAGTTTCATTTTTCTGCTATTATACAGTGTCAACTAGCTCACAAAACCAGAAGAATAGTTATTAAAATGTTCACGCTTCACAAATAATATTTTGACTGTTGGATAGATATAAAAGTCCAGTAGGAAAAATATTCTGACATGATTTGTAACATGCTATCTTTCAAATGGCAAAAAATATCAAAATATAATTGAAACAGCCTGCTCATGATGCAATCCCCTTCCCATTTTCAAATGAATGAAGGAAGCACACAGTATGCATTTTTCTGTGAATCTCAGGGCTTAGATCTACACAATATATCTACTGAGGCAGACAGTTAAGCAACTTTTCACAAAAGAAAAATAGACAACAAATATTGTGATTGTTTTGATAGTGTGTGACTTAGAATTCACTAGTGAGAATATTTCTATATATGTTTCATTTTAGTACATAATTATGAGATTAATTTATCTATGAGTATTTGCAGGATTGGGGCCATCACGTTTAATGGAATGAGAGAGTGAAGGTGGAACTGTGAAAACACAAGTCTTCTTGTTAAAATGAAACAATTAGCTTAATACAGGATGCAGAAAATATACTGAAGACATGAGAAATCCCTCTTGTTAAATGTTTATGATGTTCACCTTGTTTGAAAAGCAGAATGTTTAGCTCTCCCTCTGTAATGGGTTGACCAGATTTTTCTCTTCAGATTCTTTTGGGCATGAAAGCTACTTTGTGTAATGTAAGATTAACAAAATATCATCTGAATGAAACGTTGACATACTTGTGCATGAAATACAGTAAACTGTGCCTTTTCTATATATTTACTGTAATATAAAAAGTGACACATGATAGACCTGTATGTCTAGAATATATACTTATGCATGGACACATATGTCTGAAAATAAAATATACACATGAATATGTTATATAGGTGTCTTTCTTCTCCCTGCAAGGTTAAGCTATCTGATTAAATCAAACTCTATTCTTTTTGTTTCATCCATCACTACCAGCAGATAGCAGAAACAGCATGCACATTCCGAATTTTTTTTGCTTTGTTTTTATGATGTGTGAGGCAGAAAGAAAAAAGGTTTAATTTAATCTGTTGGATTGACTTTGCAGAGATGATAGTAACAGAAGCAGTATCTTCAGCTAAGTAACCTGAACAAACATGACATGGAAATCAAAAAGGAGTTTATAAATACAATACTTAAGCCCCACTTCTACCTTCCCTTTTTATAAGGATACTTGAACAAGCCACCTCCTATTACAAGCAAATTTGCCATAAGCAGGCTGGTGGTTTTTCTGTTGTTGGGGGTTTTTTGTTGTTGTTCTTTTGCTTTTTTTCCTTCTATTTTTCTTTTCCTTGCTTCTTATTAACTTTCTGGAAGATCCCTTTGATGTACATGCTCATATTATTTAGTGAATTTTTCATTTGGTTACAAGTAAAAATAGAAGACCCAGAACAGCTATAATGTGTTTTGGTCTGTACTGATTCTAGTCCTTCAAGGCAGTTATTGCTTTGCATTTGTTTTTTTACAGTGATACATATTTATTTAATGAAACTGTCTTAGCAATAATGCAGGTTCTGAGGAACAATTTTCTAGTTTAAAAGCTTTTTAAATTGGAAGTGAAATCAGAAGGGTTTGATTTTTTTAATGACTTTTCCATGTAGAATGGTTTGGTTTGGATGCCAATAAAATTTAGAGTAAAAGGAAATTTAGGTTATATTATAGTGATAGAAACAGCATGTCTTTCTTTGAGACCTCTATCTCACCTCTTCCCCACCCAAATAAACTCAGCCCAAATTTGAGTTGTGAATTAAGAAATGCGTAATCCTAACCCTCTCCCAGTTTAGCAGTCACTCACGGTGCTTGCAGACTGCCATATGTTCTCAAACAAAAGGTAAAAATACTTTTGAGATTCTAACTATAATTACGCAAACAAATGCTCGTTTTCATTAGCAAAGTAGCTGTTTAAAACATTAAGATTTCACTTCTGGTTTTAATTCAGTTTCATGCTAGAGTGTGATTTTTAATGTACCAGCAATCTCAGCTGAAGAGAGCCAGTCCCTTACACTTGCCATTCTTATCTGCATCTGTCCTGGAAAGTATTCTAGTAACTAAGGTAGTTACAAAGATTGAAATGCATTTTATAGATACCGCAAATGTAAGTTTGGACATGCCATAGTTTTCAGCTCTGTGTACGGGAAGAATTAAGGTGGAGGATTTCAGGCACCTCTGTATTATTTTCAATTACAAAACTGAGCGCAGGGTGGCATGTGAAGTTGAACCCTTGTGTAATTTTACCAGCTTCCTCCACTACAACAAATGGTTGTTGGTTTTTTTGTTGTCTGTGAATGACAGTTTAGTTTCATAGAATCATAGAATCGTTTAGGTTGGAAAAGACCTTCAAGATCATCCAGTCCAACCATTGACCCTACTCTACCAGGTCTGCCACTAAACCATGTCTCTAAGCACCACATCTACATGACTTTTAAATACATCTAGGGATGGTGACTCAACCACCTCCCTGGGCAGCCTGTTCCAATGTTTGATAACTCTTTCAGTGAAAAATTTTTTCCTAATGTCTAGCCTAAACCTCCCCTGGTGCAAGTTGAACCCATTTCCTCTTGTCCTATTGCTAGTTACTTGAGAGAAGAGACCAGCGCCCATCTCACTACAACCTCCTTTCAGGTAGTTGTAGAGAGCAATAAGGTCTCCCCTCAGCCTTCTCTTCTCCAGACCAAACAATCCTAATTCCTTCAACAGCTCCTTATAAGACATGTTCTCCAGACCCCTCACCAGCTTTGTTGCCCTTCTCTGGACAAGCGCCAGCACTTCAATGTCCCTCCTATACTGTGGTGCCCAAAACTGAACACAGTACTCAAGCTGCGGCCTCACCAGCGCTGAGTACAGAGGCATGATCACTTCCCTACTCCTGCTGGCCACACTGTTCTTGGTACAGGCCAAGATGCCGTTGGCCTTCTTGGCTACCTGGGCACACTGCTGGCTCATGTTTAGCTGGCTGTCCACCAGGACCCCCAGGTCCTTTTCTGCCAGGCAGCTTTCCAGCCACTTCTCCCCAAGCCTGTAGTGCTGCCTGGGGTTGTTGTGACCCAAGTGCAGGACTTGGCACTTGGCCTTGTTAAACCTCATGCAGTTGGCTTCAGCCCATCCATCCAGTCTGTCCAGATCTCTCTGCAGATCCTTCCTACCCTCAAGCAGATCAACACTCCCACTTAATTTGGTGCCATCTACAAACTTACTGAGCGTGCACTCGATCCCCTCGTCCAGATCATCAGAAGTTTGTTACTTCTGAAGAATTATGTACCCTAGATTTCTGCAAGGCAGTGCTGAGACTTTGGGAAAGGTTTGTTCAAGCTTATAGAAGCTTGCTACAGAAACTACAGAAGCTACAGAAACCACAGAAGCTACAGAAACCATATGACAGCAAAAATTCTCCTCCCCGAGGTCCAAGGTCTGGTTGTGGTTTTATGCTACCACAGTAGTGTAAAACTTCTGTAGTCCATGTGAGATCCTTCCTCATATATTCATTAATTGTTGAAATTACCCTAGGGGTATAAAAGTAGAGATTGACAGTATTCAGAATTCACTGATATGGAATGTCAGCTTTATAAACTTGTTACTTAATGTACTCTTCAAATTGTCAACTATCAGCTTTTTTGCTTCCTTGCCAAGCTATTCTAACTTAGCACTGACAAAAAGTTTTAGTATGGAACAGTGTCGGGTTTTTGCACTTTAAGAGAAGTTGATTCTGTCTATGGAGTCCTTTTGGGTAGCAATGAAATACATTCTTAAATGGACATAGTACAGAGAGAAGCAATGGTGTTATGCTAAATCTCCCACGTTAACCTTATTAACGGAAGTTAAATACAGGATAATTTAGCAATGACTGCAATATATAAGAACAGATGGCTGGTGGATGACTTCCTTCTGTGTACTGAAAAATTCCAATTAAGGCAAAATTAAATGAATTAATAATATCATAAAACTGCTATTCCACTTTTTACTATGGATTATGCCCTCCTTAGCAGGGAAAATTGCATTAATTGCTCCAAGAAAAGAACCATTCAGCGGCTGCAGAGGACTTGGTGGTGAACTGTTCCACTTCCTGCCATTGCACAGTTATGCATAATGTGACCACATGGAATTCACAAATCGTAAGCAGGAAAAGAGCGCAGCAAGTTTTTTGCTCCAAAACCAAAGCACTGTCATTTAAGTAACAGGAGAATCTCCAAGAGCTGTATCATAGTATAAAAAGTTTTTATCCATGCTGGGTAGCCACTAGAAAGACACATGTGTAAGAATACCTGACATTGCACTCATTAGAGGACATTATGATGCTTGGTGCATTGCATAGCCTGCAAAAATGTTCTTATACCATATTCCATAAGGAGCACTAAATATGATTGTACTAATAAGCTTTCTCTACATATAGTAGGCCGTGATTTTGGCTGTAGGGAGGGTTAAAAGTGAGTGAAGAACTATCTTAGCTCATCACTTATTAACTATCTTTCAAGTCATTTATTTCAATTGGTAGCATTTTGCTGTATCCTTAAATAGGATATTTTGACCTTCATTTCTATGAGAAGTTAATTCTTTCTAGTGAGTGAGAAATTGAATCAATGCTTGCTGTTGTCTAGGTTTCTGTGACCCAGACTTGTCCAGGTCTCTGGGGCCTAGTTGTGCTCAGGGTACAATAGGGTATAATCTACCTGTATGCTGCAAACAATATAATTATTGTGCCACCAAAGGGTGGATTTACACTTTTTATTTATTATTTTTGGAAGTGTTTCATGTCCAAACTCACCTCATGTCTGGTCTGTTCAGATGTGAGTGTCCACACAGGTAAGGGCTAGAGGTAAATTCTGAAGCAAAACTCAGAGTTGTTTTAACTTTTACACTCTTTTCGTTAGATCTGGCATGGACAGGTTGGGTATCTGGCATTCAGCCTAACTGTTACGTATTGCCCACCTGCCCAGCTGTAGGGCATTGGGCTTGCATGTGTTGGGTATAGTTACAGTTAAAAGGGTGCTTCCTTCAGCTCTGGTGTCTCAAATAGCAAGGGCTGATGTGGCATGTGGCAGCCTGGCCTCAGACTGTCCTCTCCATGTGATAGTGTGGTCATACCTCACATGGGCTAGAGTCATCCTGTAGCTGTTGGAACATCATGACTGTAGACAGCCAGAGCTTTGGTGTCTGCATCTGAGCTAACCTCCCCAGCTTCCCTGTATGGACAGTGGAGAGAAAAACAGACTTTTAGGGAATGATTAGGTGAATCACACTGCAGAATTGCATGTCCTCTCTAGGAACTATACAAGCAAACCAGATAAATGAGCTGTGCATATCTACAGGTTAGCTATAGGTGGTCTAGTGAATCCCACTCAGGCACGCTACAGATTGAATATATAAATGCTCCATGGAACACTTTTCTTTTTTAGTGTTTCATAGCCACATGAATTGTTTGGGAGTGTATACCAACCATGTGGAAAGCATAGAAGTAAGCACATTAGCCTGTAATTGGACCCTGACTTGTGTTAGTGATGATATGTCTACAAAGTAAGTTTGGAACAATGGCAGTGGCATCCCTATAAATGTGTGCAAATAACATCAGAAACCAAAATGAATGAAGACAAATATCTTAAACTGAACTTTATAAGAAGACATGTTATCAGTTACAGAAGACAAATAGTTATATGGCACCTGACATTTTGTACCACAAGGGTTTTGATTAAGCCACAAAGGTAACATAGAATCCTTAAAGACATAGATATTTGACTGTAATACACACTGAACTGTGCATCTAATTAAATGGTGACAATTGTCCATACTAGATGCTTATGACAGCATTAAGCCTCTATACCCATCCCTGTAGCAGGAGTTCTGGAGACCCCAAAGGAGATGAGTGATATGCCTCCTTAGTATTAAAATGTACTGCTCAGTTGTTGCAGCAGCAGGAGATTGTAAGATCAAGAGGCTTAATAGCTTTGGTACAAGAGGCAGTGCTACATTAAATGCAGTAAAATGCAAGAACTTACTGTACGTTCATAGCACTGCAAGCCCCCTAGCTACACATAAAGGAGCTGACAAACTGCACGTCTGTAGAGTTTGTAAGTTAAGCAAGGTTAAGAAGAGTCTTACTATGTGTCACTTCAGACGGCCATTTTATTTGAAAATTATTTTTTGTGTTTCTGAAAATTTTGCCTACCAAAATATTGCCTCACATGATTGCAAGCACATCAAAGATGGGACTGTTTTATAGCACGAGATGTAAAATTGAAGCCGTAAACCTATTTTTGAAGCATATTTTTCAACATGTGTTAAATCTTTTGCTTTTACTTATTTCTGAACTGTTGCCAACAAGTTGTGACATTTATTACCTTATTGTTTGGGGTGCATCTTCCTACCTTTACTTTGTTCCTCTCATCCTTAGTTGTGTGGTAAATGTAAGGATTAAAACAAAGGACGAAAGATTTTTATTTTCATAAATTATTAAAATACTTTGCTCTTTTTGCTTTTTTATGTTACTGTGTAAAGAGCCCAATTTTATTTTTTCCTGACAAAAATATTAGTACAGAACAGTAACACAGAGGCTTTCATAACAGATTTTGCAAAGTTGAAGCTTAACATTGAAGACAAAGTTCCATATTAGATATTACACAAGACCATAATAACCTACTCGCCCTTTTACTTACCTATGTACATGACCATATGCACTGGCACAAACTGGCATGTTAACTCGGGTTCTTTGCTACAATAGCATCCTTCTTCACAGCACAGACCTATTTTACTGAGGTAGGTCTCCATGAAGAGGGGATTGGGATCTATTGCCTCTAGTTTTTGTCCACTCTTAGCCTTTTGGCTGCCTGTGGCTGCTCCACCTGTACAAACTGCCCCTAGTCCTTTGCTGCTGAAGCTTTCTGAGCAGCATCAGCAGCTCTCCCTGCCACCCAATCTGTCTTCTACCTCTTCTTTGCTGTCTCTAGCTTGTGTTTTTCCATCTTGGAATACAGCTGTTTCTGCTGCAGAATGAACTCGGTTAGCAGTACCTGTGCAACTAATTTGTCTGTGTCTATGTCAGGTTGGGGCTGATTGCCTGAGGGTAACTTTGCCTCAACAGCTTCTTTCAGGCCTGGTTCTATGAGCAGCATTTTGAGCTCCTTTAAAGTCTTTCCTGCATACTCCAATTTTCTTTCTGAGAGTAATTGTTCACATTCCAGTTTACCGAGTTCAGAATATGTTTTTGACTGGCTCATTTTACTTTGCATAAGATATTTTTTCAAATGAAATTCCTTTACACAGTTTTTCTGGGGAAATTCTGCCTGTTCTCCAGTGAAGGATTTCTCACACATTGTTGTGTTTTGGTTTCTGTTTCCTTGCAGACTGGCACCTTGTGCTTGGCAGAAAGCTTTGTTTTGGGGTTTTCTGCCTTATGTGGTTTTCCCCAAATGAAAAAAACCAAGCAAACAAAACAAACGAACAATCAAATACCCCCCCCGCCCCCTCCCCCCCCCCCCCCCGAAAAAAAAAGCATAAAATGGGAAAACAAGAGATTCTGTGCATCACATGGAGGTGGCAGGGCTTACAAGTAGACCTACCTCTCAGTTGGTATCAACCATTTGAATGAGAGGGAATAAATGTTTATCAACTTCCCTGTCTGTTGCATAAAATAAAGTAATCTTGCTAGTATTTATCCATGTGAGCAAGTTACATAAAATTATGTGGAGTTACAAATGTTTACTAGTGGTGTCATCTAGTACCAGAAAAGCATATTTCCATACCCTTTCCACTCCTTTTATTCCAAGACCTCTTGGCCTCTTACGGCAAATAGAGAGACACGGCAGAGAGCCTGCTTCCAGCTTCCATCCTGGAAACTCTGTACATCCCCACTGCAGGGAAGAGCAAGCACTCTCAAAAGTGTTAATTATCTTCACATCATGGTATTCCTGGAAATTCCCTGACAATAATCACTTTGCAGCTTTAGAAGTGCAGCCAAAATAACAGATTTTGGCATTAGGCTGTTCAAGGGTCATTCTTAGAATAGGATAACTTGAACATGTGTATGGACCTACTTCCCACCCTGTTGGCTTTTGAGTTTGCATCATCCTTCTCTAATAGTCATTACCTTAAGAAGACCTTGACAGCCATGGCTTCTTCCCAAGCTCTCTTCCTCTGGATCATCATTCAGGCACATTCGTAGGAAATTCCAGGCCTTGAAAGAAATATTAATTTATATCTGGGCACTCAGATCTGTCATAACTTGTGACACCTCTAGTTATGGAGAGGGATAACAAGGAATAAACAGAAAGTCCTCAGCTATTACAGGCTACAGCCACAATGATTCTTTCAGCAAGAAATTATATCCCTTTCCAATTTCATGTACCTTGTTCATTTGTCAAGATATACTTGACCAATTCTTCTCATCTTCTAATTTTTTCTCAAGAGTTTAGCAATTATTTTGAGGTATTAATAGCTGAAGGAATGTTTCAGAATATAAGAACTGTGTTCTAGACCCCATTTAATACTGTAGACATGGCTGCTAGTACTTTATTCACGGTTGTGGTGTTACAGAGGTAATCAAGGTTGCAATGCTTTAGTTTCCCTAAGGAGGTCCAATCCACAACTGACAATGTCCTGTTTGAAGGAAAAAAATCTATTCAGTGATGAAGTGCTGCAGTCATTAAACTGCAACATTGCAATCAATGTAAATCTTCCATTGGACCAACAAAAGAAGGTAAAAGTATGATCAGTGCCCTGTGAGGCCTAATTTCCTTCAGCTTTCTTTCCTTTTTCATACTAATTAAAGGCAAAAAAGCTTGTGTACTGAAGAAAACTTCTGGTTCAGGGTCATTGACTCCCTGTTCATCAGTGTGAGAGAGATCTTTATGGAAGGTCCATTGAAAAGGCACAAAGCGATTTTCCCTTTCATTCTGTATCAGCATCTTTTACTGCTCTATATCTTTTAATGAACAAGTTGTCATGCTTCCACATGGAATAGCACTTTGACAAGTGGTGAATAGATGCTATTAGCATAGAGTTACACTCACCCAATTTTTATCTAGAACCTCCAGATCCTACTGGTGTTTCTTTGGCTGTGCTTCTTATAAGGCCATTCTGTAACAGGATTTGGATATGCATTTCTATTAATCTCAGGGAGAACATTCTGCAATGGCTGTTTCATGATATATTTAAAACAACAAACAAACAAACAAACACAAGCAAAACCAAAAACAAACACACATCATAAATGCTGGAGATCTATATTGATGTAAGAAGCATTGAAGGCTTAATCAGTAATCTGGAAAATTAATTATGATCTCTGCAGTGGTGATTCTGTCACTTCAGAAGGAGACTGATTCATATCTTTCATCCTGCAAGGTGTTTTACATAGGCCTTCACTGTTAAAAAACAAGTTCACCACAAGTCAACATCACTTCTAGTCCAAGATCATATCATTCAGTATGACACCAGAAATCTTGACCTCAGCTACTACTTTCTTTATCACTATTAGTGGACATTATTCTCCACAAAGATTTTAAATACTTTTAACATTAATTAATGACTGCTCTGCTCTCAAGTATATCATGTGGTCCCACCAGTTTTGTGTCATCTGCAAATTTGACAGGGGTGCACTCAGTTCCTTCTGTCATATCATTGACAAAGATAGAAGAAAGAGGTGCAGGAATAGACTCCTGTGGTTCTGGAGGTTCCCTGCCTCCAGTTAGAGTATGACCCATTAATTGCTACCCTGTGATCCTGATCATCCCACTAGTTTTTTTACCGATCCAGAGTATAACATCCTAATTCAACATAGATATGACAATATTGTGAGAGATGGTGTTAAAAGCCCTGTTAAAGCTAAAGTAAAAAACAACCACTGCCCACCCTCACCCACAAATCCATGAGTCAACATTTTGTGTTCACATTGGGGTCATCATATGCAGATAATAACAGATGATACCATCAACATATTCTGTATTGAAACTCAAGATGGAATGAAAGCTTATCCACATTGCAAGGACATGGTCAGTCTGTTGACAGACTGCATTGAAACACTTTCTCACAGTTTGCCCTTAGCCCAAAACATACTAACAATGAATTCAGATATTTTGAGAAAACAGGGTATGGGAAGATGTCTTGAAAGATACATTCAAGGAATGGGAGTATGCCAAGAGTGACATTTTTTCCGTAAAAGTTGAAAAGAAACACAGGTCTTCCTGCTTGTTTCGTCCTAGTCAGAGCAGCTGATATTCTGTTTTCCAGTTCCTCCTATGTCTGAAGTCATCCAGTCATGGAGAGGCTGGCATGTGGCAAGTCTGAATCTCCGGACTCCGGAATGGATGAGATAGTTTTGATTAAAATCTTGAGGGTTTTCAGTGTGGGACATGGTAACCACATCACTATTTCTAGACTTTCTTGGGTCAGATATATCACCTCACTCAATTTTCTCCACTTCTTCCTGTGGATGGTGAAGGGATCTTAAGTCTGGGCTATATATTTTCTGGCATTCTAGCATCATAAAAGATTCAGTCAAATGGATTGTGTTTTCCAGCAAGTTAGAAAATCAATTGTTTTCTCTGTTTAAGTTCCTACACTTCCTACAGCCAAAGTTCTATCAATTCTATTTAAATTTACTTGATACTCCGCCTCAGAGTAAGTATTGTTGATCTTCTTTCATTCAGCTCTTGAAATTATTTTGGTCATTTTCTACATCAGAAACATTAACCATAAATGGACTAAAGACCTGGTGAGCAGGCCTTTTGAAACAGAAACCCATTGATTTCTGTCAGTCAGATTCATTAAAACAGTGGTATTGACAGCTAGAAGAATATAAGGAAGAATTTAGTTCATATAGCTGATTCTGTTCACACTCCAACCTTGGGAAGGATATAGTTCACCTAAAGTAATATCAGAGCTTAGCTTGAATCCAGAGACTAACGTGCCTTGAATAACAGGCCTTGAAATACCTCAATCTCATGTCTTCAAATCTGAAACCACATTCTACACCTTAAATTTTGAGCATGCATCATTTTTTTATATGGACTAGAAGAGGCTATTGGCAGTTCATCACCTTGTGTCTGCGGTTAAGTTGTGTGACTAGTGATCTAAACTCAGAGTACTTCTCATTGAATAGCAAAGTCCATAAAGATACCTTGGAAAAATTACTGACTAATTATCTTGCTTTGATTAGCGGACACTTTACTTAAGCAGCTTCAGGGATCTAGCAAATAAACATCTTCATGCTTGATCCTGTCAAGCTATCATATGGAACTCAATTTATACTTACTGTTGCTGAAGTCTCATGCTTTGCAACGCCAGGGGGATAGAGCTAGCTGATTCAAATGGGGAAGGGAAGATTGTCCCTCAGGCTTGATTCATCAGTCAGTGATCCTCCTCTAAGTAGACGGTGTTTTGTAAGGAGTGTTGCTTGGGGTCCTGTAGGGTTGGAAGGAATAAATAAGCAAGTGCTTTAAGTGAAGAAAAGATTTGCTTGCAACTTGTTTGCCTAAACCTCCATTCACAAGCCATTCTTCCTCCCTTCTAGTTTCTGAAGGTTTCTAGGGATTTAGGACCTGACAGGAAAGAAGAAGTTGCATTGTAAGACTGTGTGTTCAGAAAAGGGTTGCCTGATGTTGTAGTTAGGGCTATGAACCAGTAAATGTAACTGACAGAAATTGTGTGTAGGACTATCATAAGGTGTTCTCATATATACATTCATACTACACTAATAAAGAAGCTGTTTAGATGCAAATCCTTCTAATGGGCCTCACCATCACGTCAGCTACCTCCTACCCAAGCGCCTTCTGTACAGGTACAGTGTGAATATAGCTGCAGACAATGCATGCCAAAGACTTGTTATAGGTAAATAACCCTTGTTTTCATGCTGAGATATATCCTTCAATTAATTTTTTTTTTCATTACAAAGGTTATATTGACAAAGAAACTTCTTTCTTGCCATTGTCTTTGTTTATACACCTTTTACATACTATTAATGCCGAAACAGAGTAAAGTCTTTATTTTCATGAGTATCTCTCAGTCTTTAATCATCCAAATACCTCACAAACTAATGGCCTAAATATGGTTATAAAATTCTTGGGATAAAAGTTTTGCCCTGATCTGATGATTCCTTTTAATTACCTGCCAATAAACACATACTTATCAAGACTATATAGCTCTTCATCAGTAGTCCTTTTTATATTATGTTTATAGTCCACCTTTTATTTCAAAGGACTTTACAAGCTACAAAGCATGTACAATAGTCATTTTCTTTATATGGTGCTTGGGGGCATTACACAACAAAGTACAAATAGCTTATCCTTCACCCCCACTGAAACGTAGTCACCTCTGAAGTGAAAGGTGGCAGCTTTTTAATAGCAAAAGAAAAACACTATATCTAATTAAAGCTGCAAGCTACATGTAGTTAGAAAGAAAGTGGTTGTTCAAATTCGAATCTTACATATGATTTATTATTCATTTTTCTGCTCTCCCTCCCCCTCTTCACTTTACATGCCGGGAGAGGAAAATGCCTTAAAGTACGACCTGCTCTTTACTTAGACCTTTTAGTTATCCTCTGCTGTTTTGCAGGACTTTCAGAACTGTTTGAGCTTGATCCCTCTATGTTAGCAGTGAAAGAATCCAACAGCTGCCGCTTCATCTGAAGGATTTCTGTGGGGAAAAGGGGTTCTTTTAAACTAATTCCTCAGGCTGCTCACAACCTGGACTTTCCCCTTTAGATGTCCTCCGTGGCTCCCTAACACTTTTGGGACTCTTTGAGGTGCCTGAGCTGTCTTCCTCTCCTGATGGTGGCATTTTCTCTTCAAAGCACAATTTTTGCTGCCCCTCTATTCTGTGCAGGGAGAAAATGCCTTTGAAATCAATGTGGTTCTTCAGCCAGGTAATAAGCATTTAAAAAAATATATCTACTTCTCATTTGTTTAAAATTTGCTAAATCCTATAGCAGTTAAACAGGTATGAAATGATTTCCTTTTAATGTTACTTCCTTCTGATAGACTGTGGAATGAAGCTGCATCAGTTTCAAAGGTTTCCCACTCCCTGCCTAGAATAGAGCTGCTATAGCAATAGCCCTTTGAAAAGGAAATGGCAAATGGCACCAGCAGGACAGGCAGACAGCTTAAGTCAGGTTCATGTAGCCCCAGAAGTGCTTGGAAGCAGAAGACGACATGTGAAAGAGGGCTAAGGGAAGAGAGTCCAAACTTAGAAAACATCTGTTGAAAGAAGTAATTGAAAAAGTCGCCCCACCCCAAACAAAGCAATAGCAGTTGAAAGCAGAGGATAACAGCTGCAAAGGCAGTAGCTGTAGCTGTAGAGAGCTCCTGCACTTGTGCAAATACTGCGAGACCTATTACTTAAAACAAAATTTTTTAAAAAGGAAAAATGTTCAGACAGGAATCCTCTCCTTTCAAAGAGACTATTAGGTACACGTTTGGTTTGTTTTGTATAAGCATTTCTTTGTTTAATATAACCAGTCTATTAGTAGTTCCTGGATGACCATGTTTATTAGCATGGCTCTCTCTAAGCAAGGGACTTTCAGGATTTTTAAGGCCTTACTGCTGTACCTCTGTTGTCTGCCACACACTGGTTCTGACGGTGCCACCTATACTTGTTAATAAAATAGATCAAGACATAATCACTACACAAATGGCCAAAGTCTTTTCCCCTCCGCAAGCCTGATGGATTTATCAGTACTGCCTATTTGGAACAATTACTGACACACCACAACCAGGCAAAATATGGCTAGGCAATACCTGGAACAGTCATGTGGAGCAGAGCAAAATCATTCCAGGGAGCATCCCAGCATTAAACAGAATGGACGCTCTTTTACCACTGCCCGCATCCATGGCCTAACCTTGTTCAGTTTGCTAGTGCAGGCATGTTCGGATGTCCTCCGAACGATGCTCATCCCCCTACCCACCTCCATGGAGTAGCAAGGACAGTGGTCAGTAACCTCTGCAGCTGTGAAGTCCTCACTACCTGCGTATGCAGGAATGACTAGGTGTGGGAAAAAGGGAGGAAAGACAGAAGTAGAAGAAAAACTTTTATGCTTTTGGCAGTATGCAACTGTCTAAAGACCATTCTTTCAGATGGGATGGATATAGCCACTGATTTAAAACTAGACCTATGTGCAAGTGTTTTGTTGAACGGACACACGAGTATTTTGTTAAATTCTGTGTAGCTTGGTTCTTGAGCTTATGGAAGGTTAAATAGATCAGGATATTGGATTGCTTTGTTTTATATTTTTCAAAAATTACCATGGAAGGATTAGTGTCCAGCTAGAAAATTTTCAAAGAAAGATGAACATGTAGAGTAGTGGCTTCTGCAGTTAGTTTTAAAAATGCAGTAAATAGTTAAATAATCATGAATGGTTCTATTACTTAAATATTGCTCAAAAAAATTGTGAAGAAAGGGTTATAAAATTGACAAATAATTTTATCTTCAATAGAATCCTTATTTTTGCACTTTTTTAAACATGAAATGTGGAAAAACATAGTTCTTATTCCAGAAAACAATGTCAGTTTGTATAAAGTCTGGGCAGTGCTGCCTGATACAATTTTTATGCTTGATGATAGGGAAAAAAAATAACATTTAGGAGGTTGTTTTGTGTTTGGTTTATTTTTATTTGTTCACCTGTTTCAAGAAATGTCTGAGTTTAAAACCACAGTAAACAGGCAAGCACTTAAGGATGCATGTGGGAATTAGGCACAGATTTCTCTCTATTGTTAATAGGAACTGTGCATCTAACACTTGTTCACTGTAGTGGAAATAGACTTGGGCCTTAATCTAAAGTGCATTGTGAGAAATTACTTTATTTTTCCACTGGAGACTATTGTGAATGATGCAGCTGTAGTGGACAAAGCAAATCTAAAGGCAAGTTAAGTAAACCGAAAGACCATCATTGGATCAGAGGCCATTGGACCAGGGACCGTAGGCAGAAACAGATGCTCCTTAACCTATCATCGTATTAATAATTTAACACCACTGATCTGTCATAAAGGACTGAAATGTATTAGTTTTTCCTTTGAGACTACATCTATCTTTTTTTTTCATCCCCACCTTAAATTCTGTTTTATATAGACTGAAGAACTTGCCCAGAATCAGTGGAACTACTCTGTATAAATGGACATGACTCTGTTTTGGTCTCTTGTAAGCTTGTATACCAACTATGCAGGAAACCAGTCTCTGCAGTGTTTTAGTCTGTTCTTTTACTCTTTCTTAATTTTTTGTGCTTCACTAGAAATGTTACTAAAGCAATTGGAACACTAATGGGAGAGATACAGTATCAAGGTGTTTTCTGACTGATTACTAATTTTCCAATATTGTGCACAAGTTTGCTCTTTCTTTCTACGTGCCAATTTTCAAATGTGAAGAGGTACCATAAGACACCTGCTTATGACCAAATTTTGGAGTGTTGATTCTCAAGACATAGTTCAGTAACTTCAAAATTTCTAAGTTATTTAGCGAATAAGAATATCTTACTAAATTGCTAAAAGTAGATTCAGGAAACGCATTTAAGCACCCAAGTGTCAATGTATTGGCCTCTTCTAATTTCATAAGCTCTCTGATATCTCTTCCTGGAGACTGAAAATGAGCAGAGTGTGACACACTTTAACATCACCACCTTAGCAGGTGGTGTTCCACCTCTGTGCTCTGCTGGTCACCAAGAAGCAAACAGTGATTCCTGATTCCAAGTTCCTACAGATTCTCAGCCGCTCTCTTAAGCCTTCATTTTGTCTATAGCTTAAAATATATTTTAAAATAAGTCACCAAATCTTTTAAATATTAGTTGTCCTCTACAATTCACATAGAAAATCCATGTCCATAATAAATTGCGTAATACTTAATAAATATTACTTTATGAGTATATTAATGAAGCAGCTAGAGTTGGTGAACTGCCTGTCCTTTAACTGCCTGTAACAAGTTAGCCCCAGTACACAACTAACCCTACAGCCACTCGCTCGCTCTCCCCCAGTGGGATGAGGGAGAGAATTGGAAGGATACAAGCAAGAAAACTCCTGGGCTGGGATAAAGACAGTTGTCCTGGTTTGAGGTAAAGCAGGACCAGTTTTGTTCAGTAACTTTGCTTGTTAGCTGGGCCTCTTCTAATTGCTGAAATTAACAGCATGTTGTGCAGGAAACCGTTCGTTCTCAGAGTGATAAGACCCATGTTTATGGCTGATGCCAAGGAACGGGATGCAGAGAGGCTCTGGCTTATACTTATTGCTATGGCAACCAAGGACAGCCAACTTTGCTACTTGCCACGTTGGAGGGTCAGAAGCGGAAAAGCGTAGAGGGGTCACACCTGCGGGGAGGAGCAGACAAGACAGGTGACCCAAAACTGACCAACAAGGGTATTCCATCCCATCTGCCTCATGCTCAGTATATAAGCTGAGGGATCAAAGGGTCAGCCTCTTTTTCTTCAATGGCCGGCGTCCTGGAAGGACTCGGTCTCTGCATCTACCTTTGATCCTGATCCTGATCCTGATCCTGATCCTGATCCTGACTCCAGATCCGGAATCCAGTTCCTGTCCGTTACTGAGTCCAGTCTGGGACTTCCCCTGAGCCTGCTGGTGACGTGATTGTCATCCTGGGAGCTTGATACGGCTTTGTATATTTCATTTCCTACTAAACACTTAAGTCTCTCTTTTTCTCTCTTTTCTTTCCCCTCTCTTTCCTGTCTCCTGAGCGGAGCAGGAGAGAGAGAGAGCACCTGTTGTTCCATCGGATTGGGCCAATCTGGCCCAAACCACGACAACAGTTTAATAGGTGAAGCAAATCTGTGTATGCAAGCAAAGCAAAATCAGGAATCCATCCACTGCTTCCCATTGGCAGGCAGATGTTTAGCCATTTCCTGAAAGCCAGGATTCATCACGTGTAATGGTTACTTGGGAAGCCATGCCATAACTCTGAACAGCTCCCGTTCCTCCTTTTCCCCCCAGGTTTTATTGATGAGAGCGATGGTATCCCATATGGTATGGGACACTCCTTTGGTCAGTTGTGGTCAGCTGTCCCAGCTGTGTCCCCTTCTGACTTCTTGTGCAACCCCAGCCTGTTTGCTGGCAGGGCAGCATGAAAAACAGAGAAGGCCTTGATGCTGTGTAAGCACTGCTCAGCAATAGGTAAAACATCCCTGTTTTACCAACACTGCTTTCATTGCCAATCTAAAACAGCACTATATAGGCTGCCACGAAGAAAATTAACGCCACCCAGCCAAAACCTGTACACTGTCTCAACTTCCCATCCTTATTTGGATTTCACATAATTAGCCCACGCATTGCAAGGAGGAAAATCCTTTTTGGCATTTTTTTTTTAGAAGAATGAGCTCAGAGTGAGTTAGGGAATCTTGAACAACACCATAGTTTCAGGTAATGCACCATAGTTTCTACCAGGAATGTAAACATGCAATGCACGGAGTCACTACAGTGAAATAAAGTAAATATAGTGCATTGTAAAATAAAACCTGTGGGTCAAGGCAGGATGCTGAGAGGAGAGCAGACAATCAGGAATAAAATGAATCAGTGACTTACCAGTGAAGGATAAAAATCTGGAGGCATAAAAGGAAAAGAAAAAAGAATATGTTAGCATAATAAAAAGTGTGAAATTAGAAGAACAATGAAACTTAGGAAAAAAAAATGCCTTTTAGACCTCAAGGTTGAAGAAAATTGGTTGAGTAACATGAAAAAGTATCTTGTGGAGATTCAAAGAGTATGAAAGCTCTTCTCAGGATATTTTGGTCATATAGATCAGAAAGCAAGGCATTTTCCTGGAATTACCTAATGGAGATTTTCTAGGAAGAGTATATTAAGGGGAAAATGAGAAGATCAAAACTGTCTAAATCCTTCCTGAGTTCCCATACAAAATGTGCTTAATTATGCAGGCCAATATATCAACTCATCCTAAACTTTTGCTGTCATGAACTGAGTTACTTTTTCTTATCTGAGAGGATAAGGCATTTTTTCTTTCACTATTTAAATTACAGTGGTTTCTGAAAGATAATGAGAGCAAATGACACTATTCTGGTGGATGCACAAATTAATGACACAGAATATTATTGCAAAAGAATCAACAAGCATCACGGAAACAATGAAGTTTCCTTGTAGGCATGAAATTTGACATACTGATCAATTAGAAACTAAAATGAGGTAAAAAATACCTTGTTCTTCTCTCACACCTGTTCAGTATTCCTTTGATGTAAGTGCAATTTATTCCAGCATAAACTGTTGTCAGAGGAAACTTAAATCTAAAGAATGTACACTATATTATCTTGTAATTTTGATTGCACTATCCTGTAGAATAAATTTGTAAGCATGTTTTATTGGCTTTAAAGTTTGTGAAAGCTTTGTTAGCATATTGTTTTGAAACAAAAGGTATAGCTCTGACATGCCTATGTATTCTCTGATTATATAGGCTTGGCAAAATCCAAAGTGATTAACACTGGTAAAATAAGAATTCATTCCTGGGAACAAAATATATGAATCATAGCTCAGTTTTTATTCAGCAAACTTCATATGTTGTTCTCAATTGCACTGCAAAAATGTTCTCAAATAGTTATTTCATTGAATTATTTTTTTAAAGTGCAATTAAAACTGGTAAAACATTAGTGGAAGTATTTCAACACATTGGACAAGGTGGAACCATTAGGATCAGCTTGATGAGGATAGCATACTATCCTCTCACGCATGTAACCTTGGTTGGTAGCGCTTATGTTTTGCAATTGACTGTTTGCAATTCAGAAGTCCTTAGTACTAATGAAGAATGACCAAAGTTTTAAGTTAATTTATACTTATCCAACTCTTTTTGCTGACTCCCACCATTCCACTTCACTCAGCATTGAACCTGAAAATGTATTACAAGCAATTAATTAATTGTGGTGTATGATACTTACTTATGCATCAGAAGAGCTTTAGAATATTAGCAGAACACACATTGGATTAGCAGAACACAAGCTATCCACTTTGACTTGTCAGCAGCTGCTAAGTATCCACTTTAAAGGGTCATGTACAAAATATAGACTGATGCTTGGTGGGAATAATGATTCCTTAGATTCAGAATGAAATATCCAATAGATAGCAGTCAATACAGAAGGCAAAATACCAAAACTGCCTGCAAATGAGACAGCTGGTATCTTTAGTTCAATAACTGAACTAATGGAGGGTAATTTGGCACATCCTCAAGATCTACTCTGCTTACAGTTACTGTCTATCTATAATATGTTGATTATCATGTTTAGAATACTTAGACCAACCTTTATAATTTATTTGAAACATGTCTGTAAATAATTGTACTGAGTAGGTAGACTGGCATCAATCAAAAGAGAAATAAGTTCCACATGAATGACAAAAAAGGATGCAAAAAAAGGTTTGTGATCCTTAAAATCTTTTTGCTTAGAAAAATATTGTTCTGTCTCTTTGAATTACCAGAATTAATTTGTTCTCTTTCATTCTGCTCACTTAAGATTCTTCAGATTATGGGTCTAAATAAACTTTAAAAAAAAGGTGAACAGTTACATTCTTGATTCCTACATTAGCATATTTTAAATAGATAAAAGCTATCTCTTAAAGTAGGAATTACCAAAATGGATGTTCACTGCATTAATTTTCATCCTTGTTATTGTATTTTCAATATGGCAAATAGTTTGAATGGGAGGCATAGCAAATCCAAAAGTAATTTCAATTGTTGTGATGCAAATTTCTAGTGTTTATTAAAGTTCGTAAGTTTAGCATAGTATTTCTGTAAATTTTTGGGACCGAACCAGGGAAGATTCTGTGCAAAAATTCCACAGAGAGGCAGAAAAGGTAGTTTAGGATTAATAGAGCTTTCTTTACATTGTTGAAGTTTCATGTCCTGTGTTAAAAATTTACATTCTGTCATTGATTTCTGTGGTCATGTGAAAGAATTCACTATGTATCTTTGTATTTTTTTAACCATGAAGTGAATTCTTCAAATACTCCATTTTCTGGAAAACAGTCTGGTTTTAATTACCTTTCCATGAAAACAAGCTACATTTTAATCCATTCATTTTTTCATAAGAAATTAGTTTGGTCTCTCTAATATTCTGTACAACAGAGGCATGTATTGGTTCCCACTTGCATGTCATTACAGAATGCAATGTCTTAAATGTTGTAGTAAAATAAGTATATCCATGTCTCATAGATATTTAATCTTAAACTGTAGAGAAGAAAAAATGTACACTAAAGGATGAACTAAGTTGTTGCTACCAGAGACATATTAAATGTAAATTCATAACTTAGTGAATCCGTTGTCACAATTCTGTCCTGAGTACTGGACACCTATAATTCATTAGAGTATAACTAGTGTTACATTGACACATGGAAATAATCTATGAAAGGTTTTGTCTTATCTACTTTGATCTAATTTTGTCAAGACAGCAGTGGAGACTTTTTTGTATTCTGATTTTACCAGAATTAGCACCATGAAGCATAAATCTGTCTCCTTCATGTCTCTTCTAGGTTTGTGCTTCCCATTTGTCTCTATTGCTTTAACCTTGACGTGAACCTTTGCTATGGCCACAACTCCAGGATCTGAAAATCCTTCTCTCGCCACATTGCAGGTCTCCTTATCTCTGCCAGGTTCTGCTCTCTCTCTGGGCTGACACTCCCAACCCGGCACTTATCCTGGCGGGGTGCCTTCCTTCAGCCCGGGCTTCCCTGGAGGAGCATCCTAGCCCCTGGTGCTCCTGGAGATGTCTTACATTACACACAGCGAAGCACAGCGAGCGACATCTCCTATATCCCCTGCTTGACTAAATTTGTTGCTGTCCAGTAGGCATCTGGGGCCTACCTTTATTTTCAAGGTACAGTCCCTGTTGTGTCCCTGATGCTGGCCACTTCTGTCTCTTCTGTGTTATTACCATCAGAGCCAGAACCCCTCTACAGCGTCAAACATCTGGATTAATCTTCAAAATTTATGCCTCCCTACACACTATCTGTTTTAAGCATCAGCTGAGAACAAGTCCTTTCTTCCTTACCTTAATTCCTCCATGCCGTTGGTATTTGTTTCTTACTCAACTCTGTATTTTTAATTAAACCTATAAAAGAGTCATGCAATTCCTTTAAATACTGTATACAAAACTAACTTGTATTTATGCATTGGTAATTTACGCTGCACAGATTTTATAAGCCTATTCCTTTACCATTCATGAGAATACCTACTGTTTATTTAATAACTACCATATTATAAAGTACATATGCTATCTATAAGCTACAGAAGTCTTAAAAACCACACAACCGCACACTAATTTAGCATATAAAACTTTGAGTTTTTTAAGAGTGATTTCACAGAACATGTGCAATAACAAAACCACATGCTTTTCCAATTTGCTAGTTATCGTTGTTGTTATTTTTTGTTTTCAAACTTTGAAAGTTGTATTTGATACTGAGAGAAAAAGTAGGTTTTGGTGACAAGAAGAAACTGGTGACTATTTTTTTTGTGCCTTTTTGGTTTGTTACTGTGGAAAACTAGCAGGAGATGCATCTAAGTAAACAGTATAGATGTTACCGCATGTAAAGGCAATTTTTTGCTTGGTGTAGGGAATGACCAGTTTGTTTTAAGCACAAGCAGATGTTTCTGTCTGACCATCTGGCCTTTATTTGCTTTATCCAAAATCCTATGCTCCCTCATATACGCAGGGAGTAGAAAGGTGGTAATGAGGATTTTTTTTGTTGCTGTTGGTCGTGGTAGTAAATCATAATTGTGCTATTTCTTGGTAGTGATAAAAAGGAAGCATGAAAATAAAACATTGCAAGTAAAGAAAAGATTTTTTAAGTGTTATGCAAATTAGCACATTTGATAGCTCTGATCTGAAATGTCATGAGCTTGTCTCATCTCTATTCTGCCCAGAACCTATCACCGAATGCCTACGTGCTGCTGACCTGTAGGGAGAACATGACTGAATCTTCAGTTACACATGAGCCTTGTATACACGGTCTGCAAAGGGATATGTTTTATTCCTCATTGAGCAGTTTTTACTACTTCTATAATATTTTAATCTGTTCAGCCAACATTCTTTCTGTCTTGATTAAGCTTGACAAATTGGAAATACTAGGGTCGAGAAAGAAAAATTCAAGTAAACACAAACCTGCTTGATTTGGCTTAAAAACTCCAGGATACTTCCTTGCACTTAAATTTTCAGTAACTCTGCAAAGCTATAAATAGTTGTAAACTGAGCTTAAATTCTGTAAAAAATGGTGTTGATATCATCAGGTTCTTACAATGATTTTTATGAAATTCAGAAGTTTCAAGAACTGCCACCTTTCCTCACTCTTTACACTGCTGACTAAGCAAATGAAGGTCTATTTTTTTAATCATAATGCCAATGACTAGAACTGAATACTGCCTACAGAGACCAGCTTCAACACATCCAAAAATACCTTTTCAGATGTGAATCACATGCAAATCCATTGATAAATTAAATTAATATATTATAACCCAAATTTTCTGTCATGAGATCCAAATATTTCTGCCTCTCCTTTACAAGCTGAAATAAAACCAGCTTTGTGCTGGAGACACCTTTGTGTCAGCAAGTGTCAGTGGAGCAAAGCTACAGATTCTCCTGTAGCCCACTGATTGAAGTCAGCCAAGTAGGTACTTCCACTGCAATTACAAATCTCTTCCCTTATAAATATGTTACATGAAAAGATTGGTCTCTTTTTCTTTTAATATTGATTTACTTTAAAAATTGCACTTGCCTACTGGAAATCCTTTTGTTCTCCTGTGAATGTTAAAATTTCCACCTTTCTGAAAAATGAAGATCAGCAACCTAGCATACAAATTCCTGTAGCAAGCAAACATTCAAGAGTCTTGGCTTCTACATTTACTACAACACATTGGGCTTCCACTACTTCCACGAGTTGCATTGCACACTTTGTGCTTAATTTTCTTTAATTCACTGTGAGACACAAAATATTAACACTGTCAGCAGGAAGACTCAGACTGAAAGTGAAGTTGGTTGCTACAGTAAGAAAGTCAATTTGTGTTCTCCATTATATCATTGAGATCAAGACTAACTATATTGACTTCAGTGGGGAAAGGGGTTGACAGACTTATTGCTACTTCTACAAAATGATCCATGCACCTCTAACAATACAACAGCACTGTTAATTGTTTGACTGAGAGGATGATGGCTGAGAACAGCAGTGGTAACTTCCAAGGTTAGAGCTACAGGCGAATTTTATGCAGATTTTTAATGGGTGAACCTAGCTAATTTAAATGGCTAAAACCATCTTTTCTGATTATTTTTTTTTTTCTCAAATGTTGCTTGTCTTAAACAGAACTTAATCAATGATAAATTAGTTTAGGATCATTGTTCAGCACAAAACCTTAACTCTTCTTCCCATCTACACATTCTCGTCTGGACAGAAAGTGATTAATCTCTTAATTAAGCTAGACTTGTATTTATCTGTCATCATTGTTGCATTTGAGCACATCTAAGCATTAGAGAAGACTTCTCTGAGATGAGGAAGCAACATTTTAGAGATCAGAAGGGCAGAAACATGAAGCAATTAAAGTCAGAAGTATCCTTTTTCACAGGGCCAACATCAGGCACCAGCTACCTGATTCTTTCAGAGTACCTCGGCTTTTTGGCTAGCTCTCCATCTGCCCAACCATGATACCCATTTAATTCTGCTGAAATCCGGGGTTTCAGGTCATACATGGAGTGAAATACATACTCTTAAATCAAGTACCCAAAGAAAAGCCAATACA
Organism: Burhinus oedicnemus; assembly: GCA_008921705.1. Classification (NCBI taxonomy): domain Eukaryota; kingdom Metazoa; phylum Chordata; class Aves; order Charadriiformes; family Burhinidae; genus Burhinus; species Burhinus oedicnemus. The sequence continues at coordinate 1,041,515 of VFFE01009149.1, read as the reverse complement.
TTATTAGCTTTGAAAACATTGGTCTGAGTTACCTGCCTTGAGTGACAGTTTGCTGTCACCCAAGAACTTTGTGGCACAGCAGACTGTAGAGCAAAGGGTTTAACAACAGCCCAGTTTCTCAGGGTTATGTTTACCTAAACTAGATGGGAGGTTAAATTTGGTAGTTTCATTCCCCATGCCTACTGTATGCACCTTCCATTTTCTGCAGCATATGAGAAAAATATCCTGGACAAAACCAGTTTATATATAAATTAAAATACATTAATATAATGATCCGGATCAGGCAGTGGTTCTATGAGAAAAATAATGTATGATTATGGAAGCAAAGGCTGCATCGTAATATTGTGTCATGTTAGTATGAGCAGCATTAATTACATAATTTTCTAACATACTGAGTCATATAACCTATACCAATACCTATACATACATATCTTACGGTTTATCATGAACTGGAGACTCATACAGTCACTAACCAGACCTTCACACCTGGATTAGTGGACTAGAAATACGACCTGCTCTGCCTCAGAAAAGGAGGAATCATATTGTTTTCCACTGGATTTCATTGATATTTGGTGACACTTTTTTCACTTCTCATCTGATGTGCTTTTCATCCTTACTTGTTCTTAATTTCTTGACTCTAGTACTTGTGAGGTAGTTTAGTTCTCCTTCAACGAGGCATGACTACTTCAAATTACTTTTCTTTCTGTTCACATTAATACTATCAACATTGGCACTTGAGTGTTAGATCTCTACCAATAATATTCACCCTGAATTTGAAGATGAAATTGCAACTATAAAAGCAATGTGGACTTACCATTAACAGTGCTAAAGTACTGTTTAGATTCAGTAAAGTATCTTTTAAAAGTTATTTCCCCTATTTTCCATCAGCACGTGAGATCGCAGTTCAGAGGTACCTCTTCAGCAAAACATGAGCTACCCATACCTCCCAGAGAGGATCAGTTCCTTGAGCACCACAGCTCTGTTCCCCCATGCAACAGGGTTTTTATAACTGGTGTCTGAAACAAAACAGACTAAATTCAATGGAAAAGTTCAGAGTGACTTCAGATGTCTTCTGACCAAGCCTTCACAGAACATGCTGTTATATAAGCATTCAGGTGTCAGTACTGGGTCCAGTCTGTTCAACATATTCACCAATGACCTGGATGAAGGGATAGAGTGTACCATCAGCAAGTTTGCTGATGACACAAAACTGGGAGGGGTGGCTGACACACTGGAAGACTGTGCTGCCATTCAGCGTGACCTGGACAGGCTGGAGAGCTGGGCAGAGAGAAACCTCATGAAGTTCAACAAAGGCAAGTGTAGGGTACTGCACTTGGAGAGGAACAACCCCATGCACCAGCACAGGTTAGGGGCTGACCTGCTGGAAAGCAGCTCTGTGGAAAGGGACCTGGGACCCTGTCCTGGTGGACAACAGGATGACCATGAGGCAGCAATGTGCCCTTGTGGCCAAGAAGGCCAATGACATCCTGGGGTGCATTAAGAACAGTGTAGCAAGCAGGTCGCAGGAGGTTATCCTCCCCCTTTGTTCTGCCCTGCTGAGGCCGCACCTGGAGTACTGTGTCCAGTTCTGGGCTCCCAGTTCAAGAAGGACAGGGAGCTGCTGGAGAGGGTACAGCAGAGGGCTACAAAGATGATTAGGGGGCTGGAACATCTTTCTTAGGAGGAAAGGCTGAGGGACTTGGGTCTTTTTAGTCTGGAGAAGAGAAGGCTGAGGGGGTATCTCATCAATGCTTACAAATACTTAAAGGGAGGGTGCTGGGAGGATGGCACCAGTCTTTTTGCAGTGGTGCCCAGTGATAGGACAAGAGGTAATGGGCACAAACTTGACCATAGGAAGTTCCATCTGAACATGAGGAGGACCCTCTTTCCTTTGAGGGTGGCAGAGCACAGGAACAGGCTGCCCAGAGAGGAGATGGAGTCTCTGACTCTGGAGATACTCAAAACTCTCCTGGATGCCATCCTGTGCAACCTGCTGTAGGTGACCCTGCTCTGGCAGAGGGGGTTGGACTAGATGATCTCCAGAGGTCCCTTCCAAGCCTTGTGATTCTGTGATTCTGTGATTTTTTTTCTCCTTAAATCTGCTGTTCCCTCGTCACCTTTAAGGTGATGTACCATTAGTTCTGACTGGGTTTTTACTGGCCCTCACTTGCCAGT